>CM019902.1:20646754-21166754 GCA_009764595.1 Geothlypis trichas
TAGTGTTTTCTATCAGTTTGCAAGCTGCTTACACAATCCCAGATTTTTGCCGCTTCGTAGTTCGCCGTTCAGATGCTGCCGCAGGCTCCGTCTCCCCAGAGGAGAAGAAGCTGTTTCCTTGCCCGGAGAGCATTGTGCCAAAGGGCACCGGCTGCGGTGTGCTCCGGAGCACAGCTAGTGTCGAAAGGCGCCCCCGGCACGGCGCTTAGCTTTGTAGTTCACCGTATCCTGGTCTTTAGCGTCTCCTGCCGGTTACACCATAGCAAAAAGCTTTTCCACTGTGTCTCGCAAAGAGAAACTGTGCCAGTACTGAAAACGTCTCCGACCATGTTCTAGAGGTTGCACACAAGTCTGCAGAGTGTTTGCAAGAAGGAAAGAAAGTTGTGCAGAACGCCTTCTTATTCGACGGTTAATGTAAATGGAAAAGGCAGGAGAGTGGAAAGGTTCTGTTTTGTAGGAGTTTGCGAGCTGCGCACACAATCCCAGTGTTGTCCAGCTTCCTTGTTCACCTTTCAGAAGCTGCCGCTCTCTCCGGCTCCCGGAGGCGAAAAAGCGGCTTCTTCGCCCCAAGAGCATTGTGCCGGTCACAGAGCAAAGTGCGGGTCGCGGTGCTCTTCGGAGTGCTGCGTCTGCCGCTGCTCGGGACCTGCCCTGCATTTGTGTTAGCTCTCTATATTATCTTTAGCTTCTGTGTCACCCGCATCTTAGGAAAAAGCTTCTCCACTATGTCTCCTTAGGAGAAATTGTGCCAGAGCCCAAAACATATCCGACCATGTTCTAGAGCTTGCTCAGTGTTCTGCACATTGTTTTGCAAGAAGCAAAAAATTTGTGTAAAAAGCCTTAGATTGATATGTCCATGTGAATGGAAAAGACTAGTTAGTAAAATGTTTGCTATCACTCTGCAACAGGGTGCGTACAGAAACCCAGTGTTGTGCAGCTTCGTTGTTCGCCTTTCGGAATCTCCTGCTCTCTTCTGTTGTTTTGTTTCAACTTTTAACCAGACCATATATCTGGGAAAATTGTATTCGCAAAATCCAAACCTTTCCTGGGAAATCTACTGAAACGTTTTAGAAGTTATTCTCAGTCACTCTTGCTAACCTTCGCTTTGTAGCTGTCAGGTATGTTTGGGACCATGTTGAAGTAATTCTAAATAATCTACTGATGCTGTAATATGAATAAACATAGGTCTTTTCCAAGGTGTCAGGGGGAAAAATATTTTATTGTTAAAAATGATAAAAAACAATACCAGCATGGCAGAAAATAATTACAATAGAATGAAGATGCCCAGAATTCTTTTTTTGAAAGAATTACACAATGTCAGTATTTTAAAAAGATGGTTGTGAAACTTATTAAGAGGTAGGTACCTTCCACGTGATTGGTGCAGAAGTTCATGTTCCAACTTAGGAAAAACTAGTATTAAAAGAAAAATGTTCTGCCTTGTATAAAAGTAACCCGTTAATAATTTTATCAAAGGTAGGGTTAGATCAAGTGTTCCTATAAGACAGTAGTAGTACTACGAAAGTCCTCGTGGCGTCTATTGAACTACAGGAACCTTGAGAAAGCAGAAGAGTGTCTTTCCCTGCGGCAAGCTGTACTCCCTATTTGCTAGTGCTGCTTCAACATTGTCTAAGGAAAACTTGTCATAATAAGACTGTTGTATACAAACAACTGTAACTATCCATTCCGTTCCAGCTAATTTAACCTAGCAAGTGTGAGTCCCACACTCTAGTTGAATAACCTAATGCATAGATGGAGTATACCATCACTAATAAATGGGGACTCTGGACAAAGGAGCAAATGCAGATGAATTTCAGGGAAGGAAATTATTGGAGAGCTAAGTGCAGTCCCTCGACTTCACAAGAAGAATGTCCGGTAATCCCAACCAGAAAAAATAGAACTCCATTTTCAAGTGGGTTGCACCTATGGTCCTCTGTTTTTCCTAGATAAAGAAACTGTGTTTTGAATCCATCTTCAAAATGGTATGGCTAAAGACCTTAGATGTCGCCATTTTTTTTTCCAGAAACAACTGTCTAAAAACCTCTTTAAAGCTGACTTTTTCCCTTCGGATGCCATATTTAAAAGAGCACCTTGTCAATTAACAGGGTATTCCAAACATCATTTAGAAATTTAGACTAAAAGTAGCACTCTTCCTGGTAATCTTTTTTTTTTTTTTTTTTTTTTTTTTTTTTTTTTTTTTTTTTTGCTGCTCAGTGCTAACATAGGCAGCAAAGAAGAGAACGGACCACAGCTCTTTCTGGAGCATCTTGAACAAATGCTTCCTTATGTTCTAATCACTCACTTCACCAAAATACCTAATGATGAAGAAAAGGTTGTGAAAGCATTACTACATTACTAGTAGTGTTACATGGCCATGTATGGGTGTGATTTCTCAAGGATAATTTGTATCACATAGATGATACTTGACAAACAGCAAATGAAGGGGTTTTCTTCAGCTCTCAGACTGATGTTACATGTGGGTAATTTAAAAAAAAAGATAACAAGAAGGATAGTTTTTAACTTGTGAATTAATTACACCCCTACCATGGACATCTGAATCTTATAGATAGACAGTGTCTGATTTAGAAAGAAATAAAAAATGATTACAGTTTAAAGAACATAGGATCATAAACCCTTTGCTGATGGAACGTAGCCTATTCATTGGTTGAAATAAAGCAGGTAGACAGGACATATATGAAATTTTTTTTGTGGATCAAACGTTTATTTTCTAAAGTGATGCTGAGAGTGAACTCACCAACTTAGATCTTGCACAGTAGACAAGGGTACCTAACTTGCTCCATAAAGTTATCCCTTGGAATCATCATCCAGGGGATTTTCCCCTGCATCTGTGAAAATACCCCTACCTTTTTCACAATACTTCTGCAGCAGCATTGTTAGGCCTGATCAGCTGCTATGGAGGGTGAATTAACAGGAGCAAGGTGACTGGCCAGGGGAATTTTCTTCAATGGATTTTGATCTCCTGGATATTTTGAAGACTACTTCAGCCTGGCTTGTCAAACACAGCCTTTAAAGGGTGCTAAACAATTGTTCAGGCTGTGGATCACATGAAGAAGTGCTTTCTGGCGTCTGTACGTGGGCCATGTGCTCTTTATATCTCCCTCAACTTCTCCATCAGTTCTCATCTGTTTCACATGAGCTACGTTCAAGGTCCACAGGCTACTATTCACAGAATTTTCAGGCCTGATGCAGTAAGAATGCTGAATAGAACACAGCTGGGATCAATTTTCCAGTTTGGATAAAATGCATTCCTGCACACAAATCCAATTAGGTGTTCCCCCTATGCCCAGAAAAACCTTCACTAGTACTAGTGTTCTACGTAAACCACAACTTAGTCTGAAAGAAAAGCCTTTTTTCTGAGAGTGTCTGAGAGGCACTCAGCATCTATGAAGCACCAGATATTTGACAGATGCAATTTTGAATATCAGAGGAAAAGAAAATGGAAGAAGTTTTTAATTTTATTGGTTTTAATTTTACATTCCATGCACTTTTCAAAAAGTGTCAAGCTCAAATGCCCATCAACATATTTTTAGTCATCTGTAAGTCAGTATTCATATAAAATCATTCATATTCAAATCAAAAGAATTCCCAAATTTTTACTCAAAGTTTATATGCCTAGGTTTATTATTTCTGACCACATATTAGATGAAAGGAAGACATTTTTGACTGTGGGTAGTGCTGGAACACGGGAACAGGTTGCCCAGAGACGTTGTGGGTTGTCCCATCCCTGAAAGTATTCAAGTCAGGTTGGATGAGGCTTGGAGCAGCAACAAAGGAGAATCTTGATGGTAGAGAAAACAAGTTTGAATCTAGAAGAAACTTGTATTGAAGTATAGGAGCAAGTTTTCTCTCAGCTTTTGGGGTAATTCAAAGTTGTACAAAATTACATTACTCTATCTGTGATTTTCACTACTGTAACAGGTTAATGAAAACTATGCAGAAGATAGCCAAATTTAAAAGCGGATAAGAATTACAGCTATAAAATACATGGGATGGGTTTACAAGATGGGACACTCTCTAAGAGAAAATCTCTGCACTTCATCATGTTAGGATTCATGAAGTGCCAAAGAAGGCAGCAAAATATCATTCAGGAATTATTTACTGGAGTTCAGCCTGGCCATTAGTAGGAATTTGGTTTGAATATAATGTAGATATGCCACACAACCTTTCCCTTCACAGAAAAAATTACTGTTTACAATGAATAAGCAATGAGGCTCAAAATTGATTGAAAAGCATCTTAAAAATGTCAAGTATTTCATTGTAAATAATCTGTGGTCCAAATACTTTTTCCACCTTATTGAGGGACAAAAAGTTCTTCCATATCATGATGGTTTAAAATTGTAATAACCAATGTTTTCTTCTGAAAAGATATCATCTATTTTTTTCATATTTTTAGAAGTAAATCTTCCTAGACATACAACACATGAGAACGAAGTAATTTTAAAGCAACAATGAAATGAAAACTATTCTGTAAATATAATTAAATGAAAAGTTGTGGTTTAAGTAGGAGGTAAGATATTAAACACCAGGTGTTTGAATTTATTGCACCAGCTCTTTTGCCCACAAAGGGAGGTATTTAGCATTTCTGTCTTTTCCAAGGTGTTCATCATTCTGCTATGCTGACCTCTCTGTGTGCCTAAGTGTGTGTGGGAAGAGGGGCATGTGAAGGGGAGTGCATATGTCTGCTTAACACTTGTTGTGGCAGATTCATGCCTCAGCTCCATCATTTGTTTTAGAAACTTCACAGAGAGTGGATATGAAGTTTAATATCAACAAGAGACCTATTTCCAAATCATCCATTTTACTCTACCTTATAATCATGTACTTTGTTGCATATTTTATCAAATCTATTTTCAAGCCACTTGGAGGAATGAGAATGTGGAAGAATCCCTCAAATGTCTTGCAACTTTTGTGCAAGTAGATTTTCAAGAAGGCATCATTTCTCTTTAAATACGACTGGGACAGGCATGATGGTTGTGTCAACCTGTTGGGGTTTTTGTTGCTGGGAGAAGTTGCACAAAAGGATTGGTATTTACATGACCAGTTACTGAAACAAGTGCATGAATACATTGGAAATTCAACTGGGGGTTCCTTTTTCTAGTAGACTACTTCTAGAACGAGCTTGCAGACTGAAGCTGACTCTTTTGCTCTCTTTTTGTTCTTTCCTCTTTTCTAGGCTTCTTTGCCACTATTTAGACAAATATGGAACTTTTTTCCCACCTAAAATTGTTTCATAGTCTGATAGTTATGATCCATTTTTTTACAAGGAATTTTTAAAGTCTTTGTTAGAGTTAAGAAAGTTAAGGACTTAGGTCTTTTCTTCCCTTCTCAATATTGCAATGAAATTGATAAATAAAGACCAACTCTTTATTTTTATTTTTATTTTGAACCCAAGTAGATAATTCCCATACATTAATACATTTTGTGGACCAATATTTGACATTCTGATCTAAGTTGTCACTTTGTAACAATATACCTTCTGTGACTATGTTGACAACACTTTTGGTGAAGATCCTAACTGGTCTTAGACGCACACAGGGAGAAATTTGCTCAGTCAGTGTCAGTCTTAAGCGTGCATATCAGAAGATCTTTCTAGAGCTGGGGAATTTTCTCATGAAAGGGATTTGGTTATGGAAGAGACACTTGTCCCAGGGTTTTAGATTATTCTTGAACACTACTTAAGGCCCACATCCATTTGGATCTCTCTCTGCACAGAACTTTGTCATGCCAGTGCTTGAAATGCATCTCTAACAGAATTCACTAGTACAGAATGAATGAGAGAGGAAGGGGACAGTGGGGATCACCAGGCCCAACCCCCCCTGCTTAAACCAGGATACGTAGAGCCTCTTGCCCAGGATTCTATCTTAATAACTTTTAATGTCTTCAAAGATCCAGGCTCCACTATCTTTCTGGGCAGCCTCTGCCGTGGTTCAGTCACATCACAGTAAAAATAATTTCGTGATGTTCAGAGGCAATCTCCTGTACTTCAGTGTGTGCCCACTGCCTCTTGTCTTTTCACTGAGCATCATTGAAAAGGAACTGGTTCCCTCCTCTTTGCATTATTCCTTCTGGTATGGATGTGTGCTGCCATGTAGAGAAATGTCAAAAACCTCCCTGAATCCCAGACAGAAATATTCTCTTCATCAACAGGTAAGTTGATTCATCAGAGGAGTTTAAAAAGTTGTTCAGCATCAAGTTCCCCTGGTAAATTCATGCTGACTACATTTCTTTTGTCCTCCTTCATGTGCCTAGCAATGCTTTCCAGCAATAGCTGCTCCACTCAACTCCTCGGGGATAAAAATGAGGCTGGCTGGCTTGTACTTTTCCAAAGTCCTCCTAGTTGCCTTTTTTTGAAGATGTGTGACATTGCTTTCATCCAGTCATTGGGCAATTTCCTTGGTCACCATGATCCATCAAATGTGATTAGGAGTGGCCTCAGAATAACATCTGCTAAGACCCTTGAGACCTGTGGCTCCATCTCAACGGGGTCTGTGGACCTTCATGGAATACGTACCAATTCAGTGACTGTGCCCATAAAAGTTTGCATGGGATAACAGGACATATTAACAGCTACATGAAGAGTGAGTGAAAAGCTATGGAAGTAATCCAAAAGGACCAAAGACTAGAGTTCCCTTTTAAGACAAAGTACCCTATAATGGAGCTGAGCAGCTTTAGATCCAACGAAGCTTCCCCTCTGAGAAGATGCAGAAGAAATTCTTTTACTTTGTCCAGTAATAAATGTATTGATCATTCACTTGCAAGACAAGAAACTAAATTATTTCCAAAATTTGCTGCCACCTAACTAGACAATCATGTACTGGTTGGATCTTCCACTAAGAGATGACAGCACCTGCTTGATGTCTCTTATGTGTAGAGACTATTCGAATTAGGTAATTGAGTGGGGATTATTGGTCTTGAACTTTCTTTCTGATAAATTCGGAATATTTACTGAAGCAAGGATCTGAAGATGAAAACTTCATTTCCCTTAGTTTGCAAGGGGAAAGGGAGGGCATTGAAGTTTGGGGGCCTGTGACCAAGAGAGGCCGTCTGGCTCCTGAAATTCTGTGATCTGCAGGGTGGTTCTCAGATCCAAGATGGCACCAGACCCAAGTCAGGCTGGTTTGACAGTGCCAAGTTGCTCCTGCAATTTGCATCAAAAACAAAGGCAGGTGATTTCAGTTTGACCAGGAAAAAGGGCCGAGGTTTGTGTTTGGGGGCTTGTGGCCCAAAGTGGCTGATTGACTCCTGAAATTCCGTGAAATGCAGGAGCGTTCCCAGACTCAAGCTGGCACGACTGGACCTCAAGCTGGTTTGACAGTGCCAAGTGGCACTGCCCAATCTGCCATCAAGACCCAGAGAAGGTGAGGTTTGTTTGCCAGGAAAAAGGGGCTGAGGTTTGTGTGCGGGACCCTGGGGGCGAGAGTGGCTGGCTGGCTCCTGAAACTCCGCAATACGCAGGATGGTTCCCAGTTCCAAGGTGGCACCAGTTGGATTTCAGGCTGGTTTTTGACAGTTGCCAATTTGTTCCTGTAATCTGCCATCAAGAATCGTGGCTGGTCAGTTTAGTTTGCCAGGGAAGCAAGAGCAGAGGTTTTTGCGGGAATCCTTAAAATTAGAGGGTTTTAAGAAAGTTAGGAAAAAGGCAGGCCTCTGACAGCAAAGACAGTGAAATGCTAAAGCAGCAGAAAAATTAGTAATGTAGACATGAGAAATAGAACAATAGGCCTATGTAATGTGCTGCCTTAGGTGGTAACAAGTTTACTTAATGTATATCTTTAGAAGGTTAAGTTTGAATAGAGCTTTGTGCCTTGTTTCTTATGAACAAGCTATTTTGTTTGAAAGTAGGCCGCAATTGTTTTAACCAAAGCTACGTGTGCTTTAAATGATTGGATAAAAGTATTGTCAGTGTATTCTGTGATTTATTTGTGATTGGCTGAAACGCAGATGGAAATGGCTTTATGATATGCTGTAACATTACGTCTCTTTGGCATTCTGCTTGATTCAGTGAGTTGGTTGCATCTCTTGTCTCCATTGTTGTAACAATGTGCTGAGACTGATGCGTGAATAAACCACTCAAGACACTGACAAGGAGTGTCCCGTCCTGTTTGTGCTGTATATAGTTTGCCAGGGCAGTTTTTGTTTGGGGGGGGGCTGTGGTTGGGAGTGGTCGGCTGGCTGCAGGATTTTCACAATAACAGGATGGTTCCCAGACTCAAGCCGGCACCAGCGACAAGTCGGGCTGGTTTGACAGTGCCAAGTGGCTCAAGATATCTGCCATCAAGAACCGAGGAAGGTCAGTTTTGTTTGCCAGGGAAGAGTCGAGGTATTTGTTTGGGGGCCTGTGGCCGGGGAGTGGTCGGCTGGCTCCTGAAAATCGGCAAAAACGCAGGATGGTTCCCAGACCCAAGCTGGCACCAGTGCCATCTTGGGCTGGTTTGACAGTGCCGAGAGGCTCCTGATATGTGCCATCAAGAACCGAGGCTGATGAATTTTGTTTGCCAGGGAAAATGGTCTGCAATGGAGTACAGGGGCCTGCGTTCGAGAGTGGCTGCCTGGCTCCTGAAATTCCACAATACGCAGGATGATTCCCAGACCCAAGCTGGTGCCAGGGCCAAGTTGGCTTGGTTTGACGTGGCTTCTGCAATCTGCCATGAAGAACCGAGGGAGGTGTGACATTTTTTAGCGAGGGAAAAGTGCCAGCATTGCTGTTTGGGGCCCTGTGGCCGAGAGTGGCCGGCTGGTTCCTGAAATTCCACAATATGCAGAATGGTCCCCAGACTCAAGCTGGCACCAGTGCCAACTCAGGCTGGCTTGACAGTGCCAAATGGCTCTTGCAATCTGTCATCAAGAATCAAGGCAGGTGACTTTTGTTTGCCAGGGTAAAGGGCCAAGGTTTGTGTTTGGGGGCCGGTGGCCAAAAGTGGCTGGCTCGCTCCTGAGATTTCGCAATACGCAGGACAATGCCCAGACCCAAGCTGGCACCACTGCCAACTCAGGCTGGTTTGACAGTGGCAAGTGGCTTCTGCAATCTGCCATCAAGAATCAGGCAGATGAGTTTAGTTTGCCTGGAAGAAAGGGCTGAGATTTGTGTTCTGGGCCCTATGGCTAAAAGTTGCCGGCTTGGCTTCTGAAATTCTGCAATATGAAGAATGATTCCCATACCCAAGTGTGCACCACTTGGATTTCAGTCCGCTATGCAAGTGTCAAGTGACTCCTTGCAATCTGCCATCTGGAACTGGAGCAGGTGGGTTTGTTTTCCCAGGGAAAAACGTCGTGGCCTTTGTTTTGGGGGTGTGTGGCCAAAAGTGGCAGACTGGCTCCTGAAATTCCGCGATACGCAGGATGGTTCCCAGACCCAAGCTGGCCCCTAGTGCCAACTCGGGCTGGTTGACAGTGCCAAGTGGCTCCTGTAATCTGCCATCAAGAATCAAGGCTGGTGAGTTTTATTGCAAGGGAAAATGACTGAGGTTTGTTTGCGGGGCTCTGTGGTTGAGAACGGGTGGCTGGCTCCTGAAATTCCGCAATTTGCAAGATTTTCCCAGATGCAAGTTGGCACCAGTGCCAACTCGGGCTGGTTTGGCAGTGCCAAGTGGCTTCTGCAATCTGCCATCAAAAAATTGGGACCGGTGAGTTTTCTTTGCCATGGAAAACAGCTGGCATTGCTGTTTGGGGGCCTGCGGCCAGAGTGTCTGGCTGGTCCGGAATTTCAGTGGTATGCAGGATGGTTCCCAAACCTGAGGTGGCCCCAGTGCCAACTTGGGCTGGTTGGACTGTGCCAAGCGGCTCCTGCAATCTGTCATAAAGTATAGGGCCAGGTGATTTTTTTTTACCTGGGAAAAGGGCTGAGGTTTGTGTATGGGGGCCAGTGGCTGGGAGTAGCCGGCGTGGATTCAGAATTTCCACAATACACAGGATGGTTCCAGACCGAAGCCGGCACCAGTGCCGAGTTGGGCAGGTTTGACAGTGCCAAGTGGCTCCTGCAATCTGCCATCAAGAACCACAGCAGGTGAATTTAGTTTGCCATGGAAAAGAGCCGAGATTTTTGTTTGGGGGCCTGTGGCCAGAGTGGATGGCTGGCTCCTGAAATTCCGCAATATGCAGGATGGTTCCCAGACCGAACGTGGCACCAGGGCCAACTCGAGCTGCTTTGACAGTGTCAAGCGGCTCCTGCAGTCTGCCTTCAAGAACTGGGGCTGGTCAGATTAGTTTGTCAGCGAAAAGAGCCGAGATATTTTTTTGGGGGACTGTGGCCAGAGTGGCTGATTTGCTCTGGCTGAAACGCAGATGGAAATGGCTTTATGATATGCTGTAACATTACGTCTCTTTGGCATTCTGCTTGATTCAGTGAGATGGTTGCATCTATTGTCTCCATTGTTGTAACAATGTGCTGAGACTGATGCGTGAATAAACCTCTCAGACACTGAACAAGGAGTGTCCCGTCCTGTTCGTGCTGTGTATATAGTTTTTCCAGGGCAAGTGGTTCTTGCAATTTGCTACCAAGAACTGGGACAGGTGACTTTTGTTTGCCAGGGAAAAGGCCTGAGGTTTGTGTTTGGGGGCCTGTGGCCCCGAGTTGCCGGCTGGGTCCTGAAAGTACACAATATGCAAGATGGTTGTCAGATCCAAGGTGGCACCAGTGCCATGTCAGGATGGTTAGACAGTGCCATGTGGCTTCCGGCAATCTGCCATCAAGAATCGCGGCTGGTGACTTTATTTAGCATGGGAAAAGGGCCAGCATTTCTGGTTGGGGCCCTATGGCCGGGTGTGGCCAGCTGGCTCCTGAAATTCTGCAATACTCAGGATGGTTCCCCAACCCAAGCTCTCACCACTTGGACCTCAAGTTGGTTTGGCTATGCCAAGTGGTTCCTGCAATCTGCCATGAAGAACCGAGGGAGGTGAATTTAGTTTGCAAGGAAAAAGGACCAGCAATGCAGTACAGGGGTCTGTGGCCAGAGTGGCCGGCTGGCTCCTGAAATTCTCGATACTCAGGATGGCTCCCAGACCCAAGCAGGCACCAGTGCCAATTAGGGCTGGTTTGGCAGTGACAAGTGGCTCCTGCAATCTGCCATTAAGTACTGGTGTGATTTTTTGGCCAGGGATAATGGCCGGCAATGCAGTACACAGGCCTGTGGCGGAGTGTTGCGGGCTGGCTCCAGAAATTCTGCAATACTCAAGATGGTTCCCTGACCCAAGCTCTCACCAAATGGACCTCAAGCTGGTTTGACAGTGCCAAGTCGCTCCTGCAATCTGCCATCTGGAACCGGAGCAGTTGGGTGTGTTTTCCCATGGAAGAAGTCTGCGTCTTTTGTTTGGGGGCCAGTGGCTGAGAGTGGCCTGCTGGTTCTGGAAAGTCCACTTTAGGCAGGATGTTTCCCAGACCCAAGCTGGCACTAGTGCCAAGTCAGGCTGGTTTGACAGTGCCACGTGGGTCCCTGCAATCTGCCATCAAGAACCGCGGCTGGTGACTTTATTTAGCGAGGGAAGGGACCGGCATTGCTGTTTTGGGGGCTCAGGCTGAGAGTGGCCGCCTGGTTCCTGAAATTCTGCAACATGCAGGACGGTGCCCAGACCCAAGCTGGCTACAGTGCCAACTACAGCTGGTTTGACAGTGCCAAGTGGCTTCTGCAATCTGCCATCAAGAAGTGGGACAGCTGAGTTTTGTTTGCCAAGGAAAAGGGCTGAGGTCTGTGTTTGGGGGCCTGTGGCCAAGAGTGTCCGGCTGGCTCCTGAAATTCAGCATTACGCAGGACGGTGCCCAGACCCGAGCTGGCACCAGTGCCAACTTGGGCTGGTTTGACAGTGCCACCTGGCTCCTGCAATCTGCCATCACGAACCGCGGATGGTGAATTCATTTAGTGAGGGAAAAGGGCCGGCATTGCTGTTTGGGGGCCTGTGGCTGGGAGTGGCTGGCTGACTCATGAAATTCCGCCATACGCAGGATGGTTCCCAAACCGAACACGCACCAGCGCCAACTCGAGCTGGTTTGACAGTTTCAAGTGACTCATGCAATCTGCCATCAAGAACTGAGGCTGGTGAATTTAGTTTTGCCATGGAAAAGAGACGAGATTTGTGTTCGGGGGCCTGTGGCCACAGTGGTCGGCATGCTCCGGAACTTCTCTAATATGCAGGATGCTTCCCAGACCCCAGTTGGCTCGAGGCGCCAACTTGGGCTGGTTTGACAGTGCCAAGCCTCTCCTGCAGTCTGCCATCTGGAACCAGGCTAGGTGAGGTTTTTTTTGTCAGGGAAAAGGGCCGAAGTTGTTGTTTTGAGGGCTGTGGCTGAGAGTGGCCAGCTGGCTCCTGAAATTCGGCAACATGAAGGATGGCTCCCAGACCGAGCATGGCACCAGGGCCAACTCCAGCTGGTTTGACAGTTTCAAGTGGCTCCTGTAATCTGCCATCAAGAACCGAGGCTGGAGAGTTTAGTTTGCCAGGGAAACAAGACGAGATTTTGTTCGGGGGACTATGGCTGGAGAGGTTGGCTGGCTCCTGAAATTCTGCGATACTCAGGATGGTTCCCAGACCGAAGCTCTCATTACTCAGACCTCCATCTGGTTTGACAGTGCCAAGTGGCTCTTGCAATCTGCCATCAAGAACGGGGGCAGGTGAGTTTAGTTTACCAGGGCTAAAGGCCGAGGTTTGTGTTTGGGGGTCTGTGGCCCAGAGTGGCTGGCTGGCTCCTGAAATTCCACAATATGCAGAATTGTTCCCAGTCCCAGGCTGGCACCATTGCAAACTCCGGCTGGTTTGACAGTGGCAAGTGGCTCCTGGAATCTGCCATCAAGAAACAAGCCCAATGAATTTAGTTTGCCAGGGCAAAGGGCTGAGGTTCGTGTTTGGGGCCTGTGGCTAGAAGTGGCTGGCTGGCTCCTGAAATTCTGCGATGCTCAGGGTGGGTCCCTGATCCAAGCTCTCACCAAATGGACCTCAAGCTGGTTTGACAGTGCTAAGTGGCTCCTGTAATCTGCCATCAAGAACCGGGGCTGGTGAATTTAAGTTGCCATGGAAAAGAGACGAGATTGTGTTCGGGGGCATGTGGCCACAGTGGCTGGCATGCTCTGGAACTTCTGTATTATGCAGGATGGTTCCAAGACCCCAGCTGGCACGAGTGCCAACTTATTGTATCAAAATGTCCCTGATGTCTCTGGGTGTGTCCTGCTGGCTTCCCTAGCTATCGCTGCTGAGCCGAAGGCTGCAGCTGTAGTTCTTTCCCACAGAGGAGCCTATGGCCAGTTATGGAATGCAGCACATAAGCACTTGGGAAGTCCAGGCAGGAAAGGGACTCAGTTTACCTTTGGCGGAGAAGCTTACAGCGTCAGTGAAGAAAAGAAGCGAGCTCTGTTGTAAGTTTAGTCCAGGTTTAATAGATGCATAACGGATTCCTGTGGTGGTTCCAGGACGTGACCCCAGACAGAACCTCCTTGGTGGAATTCGGAGAGGCAACAGAGGCCGAGCTACATGGTCTCTGCATTTTTCAAGCTTCGGATTAGGGGTGGGGAAGGACAGGTGAAAGCCAATCAGATGACAGGGGATGGCTCAGGTAGATTTGATTGATGGCAGCTAGGTGGGAGGAAAAAGGGGGAGGGGACAGGGTTCACATTTCAGAGGGAGTTGGGGGACAGGAAGGGCGTCACACTGCAACACCAACTCAGGCTGGTTTGATAGCAGCAAGCCTCTCCTGCAGTCTGCCATCTGCAGCCGGGATAGGTGAGGTTATTTTTGCCAGGGAAAAGGGCCAAGGTTGTTGTTTTGGGCCTATGGCCAAGAGTGGCTGGCTGGCTCCTGAAATTCCGCCATATGCAGGATGGTTCCCTGACCCAAGCTAGCACCAGTGCCAATTCAGGCTGGTTTGACAGTCCAAATTTGCTCCTGCAATCTGCCATCAAAAACTGGGACAGATGACTTTTGTCTGCCTGGAAGAAAGAGCTGAGATCTGTGTCTGGGGGCCTGTGACGGGAGCGGCCGGCTGGCTCCTGAAATTCCGCAATATGCAGGATGGCTCCTAGACTGAAGGTGGCACCAGTGCCAACTCGGGCTGCATTGACAGTGGCAAGTGGTTCCTGGAATCTGCCATCAAGAAACATGGCCGGTGAATTTAGTTTGCCAGGGCAAACTGCTGAGATTTGTGTTTGGGGGACTGTGGCTGAGAGTGGCTGGCTGGCTCCTGAAATTCTGCGATACTCAGGATGGTTCCCTGACCCAAGCTCTCACCACTTGGACCTCAAGCTGGTTTGACAGTGCCAAGTGACTCAAGAACCGTGGCTGGTGAGTTTTGTTTGAAATAGAAAAGGGCCGAGGTCTGTGTTTGGGGGCCTGTGGCTGGAGTGGCTGGCTGACTCCTGAAATTCCGTCATATGCAGAATGGTTCCCAGACCCAGGCCTGACACCAGTGCCGACTCTGGCATGTTTGAGAGTGCCAATTTGCTTTTTTAATCTGTCATCAAGAGCCAGGGCAGGTGAGTTTTGTTTGCCAGGGAAAAGGGCTGAGGTTTGTGTTTGGGGCCAGTGGCCGGGAGTGGCCGTCTGGCTGAAGAATTTCCACAATAAACAGGATGGTTCCCAGACTGAAGTCGGCACCAGTGCTGAGTTGGGTAGCTTTGAGAGTGCTAAGTGGCTCTTGCAATCTGTCATCATGGACCAAGGCTGGTGAATTTAGTTTACCATGGAAAAGAGACGAGATTTGTGTTCGGGGGGCTGTGGCCACAGTGGTCGGCATGCTCCGGAACTTCTGTATAATGCAGGATGGTTGCAAGAGCCCAGCTGGCACGAGTGCCAGCTTGGGGTGGTTTGACAGTGCCAAGCCTCTCCTGCAGTCTGCCATCTGGAACCAGGGCAGGTCAGGGGTTTTTTGCCAGGGAAAAGGGCCGAGGTTGTTGTTTTGGGGCCTGTGGCCAAGTGTGGCCCGCTGGCTCCTGAAATTCCGCAATATGCAGGATGGTTCCTAGACTGAAGGTGGAACCAGTCCCAACTCGGGCTGGTTTGACTGTGCCAAGTGGCTCCTGCAATCTGTCATCAAGAACCGGGGCAGGTGAGTTTTGCTTTCCTGGGAAAAGAGCCGAGATTTTTGTTCAGGGGACTCTGGCCAGAGTGGCCGGTTTGCTCCGGATGTTCTGCAATACGCAGGATGGTTCCCAGACCCAAGCTGGCACCAGTGCCAACTCGGGCTGGTTTGACAGTGCAAATTTGCTCCTGTAATCTGCCATCAAGAACTGGGACAGGTGAGTTTTGTTTGCCAGGGAAAAGGGCTGAGGTTTGTGTTTGGGGGGCTGAGGCGCAGACTGGCAGGCTGGCTCCTGAAAGTCCACAATATGCAGGATGTTTCCCACACCCAAGCCGGCCCCAGTGCCAACTCGGGTTGGTTTGACAGTTTCAAGTGGCTTCTGCAATCTCCCATTAAGAACCGGGAGAGGTGAGTTTTGTTTGCCAGGAAAAAGGGCCAAAGTTTGTGTTCGGATGCCTGTGGCCAGAGTGGCCGAGCGGTCCTGAAATTCTGCGATAAGCAGGACAGTTCCCAGACCCAAGCTGGCATGAGTGCCAACTCAGGCTGGTTTGAGAGTGCCAAGTGGCTCCTGTCATCTGCCATCAAGAACCGGGGTAGGTGAGTGTTGTTTGCCAGGGAAAAGTGCCATAGTTGTTGTTTGGTGGCCCGTGGCATGAGTGGCTGGTTGGCTTCTGAAATTCTGCAATATGCAGAATGGTTATCAGTCCCAAGCTGGCACCAGTGCCGAGTCGGACTGGTTTGACAGTGCCAAGTGGCTCCTGCAACCTGCCATCAAGAACCGGGGCAGATGGGTTTTTTTACCGGGGCAAAGGGTCGAAATCTGTGTTCGGGGCCCTGTGGCCAAAAGTGGCCGGCTGGTTGCTGAAACTCTACGATATGCAGGATGGTTCCCAGATCTAACCTGACACCAGCGCCATATCGGGCTGGTTTGAGAGTTCCAAACCTCCCCTGCAATCTGCCATCAAGTTGCAATGCTGGAGAGTTTAATAAGCAAGAGACATGGGTCGGCATTGTTGTGTGGGGCCATGTGACCGAGAGTGGCCGGCTGGCTCCTGAAATTCCGCAACGTTCTTAGCCATATAAAGTACAGTCTCCTCATGCTCTTGTGTCGCCTTATGTTTGGTAAAGCTGAAGCTTGGTCTTGTGGCCAAGTCGTTCAAGTTTTCGCCACATCACAGATGTGCATGGTAGCAAGTCTGGATTTATAGTGTTTACGTCATCTGAGAAGACAATCTTTGCCATTGCCATTTCCCCCAGCCGTTGAATCCCTTCTTCTATTGTCTTCCACTGGCTTTGCTGCATACAGAGATTGTCTACATACAGTATCTTTGTGCTACACTTTCCCAGGACTCGTGCCCAGAGACTGTGAGGGTCAGGCCCCCCTCATAATTCCTTGGTCGATGACAGGATCATGTGACAGGGATCCCAAATGCCTCACTTCACTATCGTCCAAAACTGTAGCCTCACCTTCAGCATCCAGAGACGGAGTAATCAACAATTATAGATTCATCAGGTCTTCGAGTGTAATCTTCCTTAGGCCACAAACATCCTTCAGGGAATAGGACTCAATAGTGGCTTCTGATGCTATGTCAGTTGCGTTAACTTTGGCATTTGTATCAGTTGGTGTTGAGGGTCCTTCCCCCATCATCATCAGTCACTGGCTGATTGGTTTTTCTTGTGTGCTTTTTTCCTGCTGCAACTGCCAGTGGCTTAGGCTCACTATCTGGTTTAGCTGCTGGCTTTGAGCCTGCGGTGTTGGCTGCAGCCCAAGTGACTGCAGTAGCTGCTGCTTTATCTCCCTGCCCCCCTGCCTCTGTCTGCTGCCCTACAGTATCAAACAGAGTGCAATAGAGGGCCCAACTTATTGCAATGAGCCTTTTCTCTTTAGAATCATCATGGCACTTCTCTTTCAGGTATTTCCCCACCTCAGCTGGGTTCTGAATTCGTTCATGTGGAAAATCCCAGTCTACAGGATCAGAAAATTCCTTCAGGATTTAGCCTATGTCTTCCCATTCTCCACACCGCTCAGGATTTTTAGGATTTTCCACACCTGCATCTACTTCTTGGTCAGGGGTCTCACCAGCTCCTCTGGATATCTCAGCCCTCATTCTAGAGAAGCTGCAGACCATAGAGAGGAAGCTTACCAGATTAAATACCGGAAAGATGGTCTCTTTAACATTCAAGGGAAACGAAACATTCTCAAAAAGTGACATAACAGATTCAAAGGAGAAGAAGGAAAAGAAAGGCTGGAAAGCCTCATTCCCTGCTCCTCCTCTAACAAACTGGGAGCAATGACTATAATAAATTCCCAAAACATACTACTGGAACTGGCATGCAGGGTAGGACAAAGAAACCATAAACCATTCATATTGTAAACAGACTCTAGTATCTAGTAAATGCCCTATAAATCATTATCACCAAGGCCAGTACAATAGCTATTCCAATCCGTGCCCCTCTACTGTAAAAAATTATGTTATAGACAATAATCCTAGTGAGCAGAAAGGTATTGAAACCTCAAAAAGGTCTAGAGACCAGAATCACATGAAGGCCTCCACTCCAACAGACATTACAAATTCAAGCAAAATGACTACTGACTGCTTTAACTCACCACAGAGCAAGCACAACCAACATGTTATCAATAGAGCTTTTTCCCACTTTCTCGGGCCACGCATTGGGCGACAATAAATGTATTTGTCCTGATTCAGGGTAAATTTGGGAGAGAAGCCCCGAACGGGCTCCTCTCAGAAAGCAGACTCAATCGGCCCATCCCCCCAACCGGTCCAGGAGAAAATACCTCCTTGGAGAAGAGTGGAAAAAACCTGTTTATTAAACAATAAAACCTAAACAATATTAAACAATAAAACCCCCTGTTGCTCTAAAAGAGATGACAAACTGAGAAAGTCCCCTCCCAGGTTGCAGTTCAGCTCACTCAGTCTCTTTATTAGTCCCTCTGGTGCTGGAAATGTTGTGGGCCAGGCCCGGCCCGCTGGGCCACAAGTGTGAGCTGCCGGCGCTATTCCGGCCTGTTCAGTCCAGAGCAGGTTTGAAGAGGTCCAAAGAAAAAGGAAAAAAACCACAGTCCAGGGAATTTCTTTGCCTCAGCTAGCTAAACTAACTAAAGGCAAAGGAGAGCTCTGTCCCGCTGTCTGTCCATCTGCAGACAATACAGTCCTGGAGCAGGAATGTGGAGGGGTGAGTGCAGTGTCTGAAAACAAACTGCACACTTCTTCTCTGCCCCCTTCATTCTCTGGAACAAATCTTAAAGGTGAAAAACTTATTATCAGCATAAAGAACAAGACGATCAAGGATAAAAGCATCATATAGGCAACCTAGGACAAGCAGGCATGAAAATGGAGGAACAGCCAGAACAAGAGTGGGGAAGAAAAACGAGTCACTCATGGATCTCTCTATGGAAGGCTGTGGTGGTTTGACCGGAGAAATGGGACATCTGGGATATGTTGTTTCTGCTGTGGTCACAATAGGTATTCGGATTTTAATATTGGCACCTGGTTTGGCCCACTGGAGCATTAGATCTGCCTCTGAGAACACTAACCCAGGGTTAAAAGCAGGGCTCTCCTCCCTCGGAGTCCTCTTTGAATTTCCAGCGGGAAGGGGCTGCTTCTCTCCCCCGGCCCAGCTGCTAGCTGGGTGAGGGAGGGGAAAGCCATGTGGGCCCGGCAAAGGTAGGCCTGGCCCCCTCCGAGGGATGGGAGGGAGGAGGAGCAAAGTACCAGGAAGCACCGAGCAGCCCGTTCCCCCCCCTCCCCCCACCTTTGGAGACGGAGAGAGAGTGCAGTCTGTGCTTGAGACTGAGTTACCTTGAAACTTGATATCATGTGCCGGCAGCAGCAGCACGGCTGAGGAGGAGAAGGGGGGGCAGCGAGAAGGTGTCCCGGCTGCTGTGGGAGTCTCCAGGTGGTGCGGCGAGGAGCGCAGCCACTTGTGAGAACTTTTAACCCTTTGTGGACAATGAAAAATTACCGAACATTAACCCTTCCTAGAAGAGAGATAAGAGTAAAGGATGAAGGAGGAAATGGGCCAGTGGGGAGGTCTGGAAGAGAGAAAGAGAGATGCTGAAGGAATGGAGAAAGATGGAGTGGCATTTTTTGCTAGACTCTTTTTTTTTTTGTATAGCCATGGACTGTTTCCTTGTGATACAGAGACTGCATTGCAGGGGGAAGCAAGGACTCAGAGCCAAGAGAGTTCAGTGTTGAGACCCCTCGGCCCCAGGGGGTGTAAAGAAATGGGGGGGGACAAAGGTCCCAGAGATGAGACTGTGCTCTGTTTGGAACAAGACGAGGCATCCTTAAAAAGTCCACCTTCAGAGCACCGCCTCTGCCCCATGCAAGGTGGTGAGAGCACCGGGCATGGAAGGACGATGTCACAATGGCAAAGGATACTACGGGCAGTGCTGATTGTGACAAGAAGTCCATGGCACAAGGAAGGACTCCGTCTATTCTTGATGAACTGAAGATTTGATAATCTAAAGGGTGGTGCCAGACCAAGTGTTGATGATTTTGGGAAATGTAAATGTACTGGGAATTTGGTGGGAGGAGGAGGGGGAGTGTTTCTGTGCAGTTTTCATTTTCCTTGTGTTTATTTTCTTTCTTTGTGGTGTAGTTTTTGTAGTTTAGTTAATAAAGTTTTCTCTTTTTTTCCTCTAAGTAGGAGCCTGCTTTGCTTATTTCCGGGTACCACCTCACAGCAGATGCCAGGGAGAGGGAATTTTCATGAGGGCACTGGCATTGTGCCAGTGTCAAACCATGACAAAGGCTTAGATTCTCCTATGAAGTTTGTCAATCGCCTTGACAACCTGTCTTTGAAAGAGGAGGATGATGACAATGAAGATGAGGAAGAGCTTGCTATGGACTTTTCAAAACTCCACTTGGGGCCAGTAACACAAGTGACACAAACGCCTTGGATGGTCTTCAGCCTGTTCCTAGCAAGACATGCAAGTATCTATGGACGACCCGGAACTGGCATTTTGTACTCCGGCAAACAGGGAAGAGCTAAACCCTGAGAAGATTCAGTCCATCATTGTTTGTATCAATTTACCCGTAATGAAACACTTACGAGACCAATAAACTACTGTATGATGTATGTACACAAAGGCATTGTGGACCAAAGAACAATATAGGTATGACAGACTTTCAAAAAAGAAAACTTTAAACATATCCCTGTCTGCTCCTTGAGTGGGTAAAGGGTAGGGGTATTATCCCTTGCATAACTTTGTCTACTTTCATTCATTGTATTAAAGGGGAATGCTCAGCTTCTCAGGTCTTGTAATAGATGACATTGTAACAGTTTAAATAGTAAAAATCAATTCCTGCTGTAACCTTTGTTTTGATATAAACCACTTGTTTTAACCTTTAGTGATTTTTCTTTTCTGCAGGTGAAAAGAAGTGTGTTTATACTAATGCCAAAAAGCAGATGCTCATCTCTCTAACTCCTCCAGTTTTAACCCTTCACTAAAGAAGTTTCAGCAGGTAAGTAGCAGGCCGATACATGTACATAGGTTCAAGTTAATATGTATATACATATACATATACATATGCATGTAGTATTAGCTTAACTTGAAAACATGCTAACATTACTTGTTGTTGTAAGTGTTCAGAGGGGTTTATTAGAGGATGGACGAGGCAGGATCTTGATTCCATGATCAGAAGGCTAGCTTTATTATGTTATGATATATATATAGCATTATAACTATATTACATAAAGATAGAAAGGCAGGAGCTTCTTCTGAAGCTGCTAAGCTAAGAGAGAGATAGAAAGGAATGAATAACAAAATGTCTGTGTCTCAGCACAGAGCGATAACCGTCCTGCCTGTTGCATTCCACACTAGCAGATAATAATTGTTTACATTTGCTGGTAAGCCTCTGAGCTCCAGCAAGGAAAAATCCTAAGAAAAGATTTCTCACAAAGGATGTCTACAACATTTCACCTTTCTTTATTTAGTTAAAAAAAAAGAAAAAATGCTGGTGTGGAATGCACAGGAATTTCTTCACCTGTAGAATATACAATTCTATCATACTACTAAAACTATTTTACAATATAAGAAAAATGCCAAAACCAATGAAAAGACGATTCAAGTCCAAGCAGCTGAGTTTCAGGAAAAGTCCAAAGTGAAGATGTTCCTCTTTGGCATATCTGAAAGTCCTTTTTGTCCTGAAACAAGCTTCCTGTAGAAAAGTGCATCAATAGTTATCAAACAATTTCAAATAATTCAGGCAACTACTAGAGTGTCCTGCTACAGCCCTTAACTTGGGCTGAATGTGCTTTTTGGCCCTTCAATCCTTTTGAGCTGCTGCCAGCTTTTTCAACCCTTTATATTTAATTTAAATTTTTTTTTCCTTTTTTTTTTTTTTGTAAATCAAATCAGAAAGAGCAGCAGCAGCAGCGGGGGCCAGGGAAAAGAGGCCCTGGGGGGCCCTGGCCCATGCGGAAGGATCAGGAACCCCACACCTGGCCCACAGAAAGGTGGCCCAGGACCAGAAGGGGGGAGCAACACCCCCAAAACCAACAGGAGGCCGGGAGGTGGACCAGGGCCATGGTGCCAAGTCAAGCAGCCCAGGCCCAGGCCCCGAGGCAGGTCAGCATTCCAAAGCCTGGCATCCTGCTTGCCAGTACATTGGCAGAGTGGGTGACCCCCCCCAAAATCGAACCATGCCGGCAGTGGGGAAACAGAAGCTCTCCCAAGAATGCTTATTCCAGGTCCAGCAATGTTTGCTCCCCACAGCAAACGAGTGATGGTCGCTTCTGGCTGTGCCCTCTGCCTCTGCAATGCAACATCCTCACCCCTTTCGGGCTGGGGGAGCAGAGGCAGGCTTTTCGGAACCCACAGTTGCCCTTGCAGCGGAGGAGCTCACGAAAGGGCGGCAGAGACAGGAATCTGCAAGGGGCGACCCCTGAAAAAAAACACCCCCAAACCCGGCGAAGATGCTGATTTTGAAAACAGGCAGCCGGGCAGCACACAGAGTGAGCTGCAGAGTCGCAACCCCTCCTCGGAAGGAGAGGCCGGCCGCTTGCACCGCTGCCGCAGACGGCCCGGGACGGTCTGAGTCCGAACAAACCACCAGTTCCAGAGCAGCTGGGGCGGCCGGTGAGGCTGGTGGAGGCAGCAGGGGTGGGTGGGAGCACGCTGCTGTTGGGTCGCTCAGCTCCGGGAGCGGCAGCGGAGGTGCGCATTCTGGCTCCGAGGGTCCGCGCGGGCTCAGCGCTGGTCTCAGCGTCGGGAAACAGCTCGGCGGGAGGTGGCACGGGGTCGGCAGCATCGGGGGGCGGCAGCGGCGGCGGGACAGCTGCAGTTCCGTCGCCTAGCAACACAGGGGCGGCCGCGGGCAGGCCCGCCCGCAGCGTCCTCGGCGCTGGCTGGGGTGCAGTCTCCAGGCACACAGGCAGAGCCACCGCGCCCACAAGCTCTGCCCAAGGGGCGGCCGTGGGAATGGCCCGACGGGGAAGCACCCGTGGGGCGGGTTGGGGCCCCTCCGGCCCGGGAGGTGGGGTTCGCTGCCGTGTTCTTGGCGCTGGCAGGGGAGGAGTTTCCAGGCTCGCAGGCAGGGCCCGCTGGTGTGCTCTCGGCGGAGGCCGGGGCAGCACCCGCGGGGCGGGTTGGGCCGGCCCCGCAATGCCTGGAGAAGTGACCTCGTGCACCGGTGCCGCCCGCAGCTCTGGCTGGGGCGGAGTCCACGGGGCTGGCCGAAGCGGCACCGCCCACTCTTCATCCCCCGGAGAGAAGGAAGGGGGGGGGAGAGACGAGTCTTCCTGAGCATACCCAGAAAACGCAGAG
Organism: Geothlypis trichas; assembly: GCA_009764595.1. Lineage (NCBI taxonomy): Eukaryota > Metazoa > Chordata > Aves > Passeriformes > Parulidae > Geothlypis > Geothlypis trichas. Next base: position 20,669,560 of record CM019902.1, read on the forward strand.
AAAAAAACTTTCTTGGGTTCGGCCGGAATTCGGCCCTCCTGCTTGGGTTCAGGGGGGCTCAGAAGTAGCAGTTCTCCCCCTGCAAAGGGTCTCCTCCCGCTGAAAGTGGGGTAAACGGAGCGAGACCATAGCAGTTAGCAATCCAGTGGAAAACAGCTGCTCTCCGTTCTAGAACCGGAAAAAGAATTTTGAATGTTAGATAAATCCAAGGATATTCCAAACCTCGGTCCCAAGCAGACTGGAAAATAGAACTCATGCAATCCCACACAAAAATATCCAGGGCATATAACACATTTGAAACCCAAAAAGCTTTGCCCATCGAAAAAAAATCATAAAATGCCTTTCTAATAGAAGAATTCCAAGAATTCCATCCTCTTCACCCCATTTTTGCCAGAGGGCAATAAGTTTCTCCTCTGAAGGGGAGAATGAAACCTCAGCCTCTGAGGGAGCAAATCTCCAGAGCAATAGCCACGAATTTTGAATGGCTTCATCCTCAGGAGGGGAAAAACCAACAGTACCTTGACACAGTGTCCAGCACTTCCTGGCCAGCTGCACGATGCTGCTAGGGTTCCCATACATCATCCTCGAGGCTTTTCGGTTTTCTCTGTGGTCAGCTGTGGCTGTGAACTCAGTCCAAAATCAGGATCTTCCGTTCTTCAGCTCCTGGCTAGATCCACTTCTGTGATCAGTGTCCTCTTTCAGTCGAGGGTCACCCAGTTGTTTAAAGTGTTAAGAGGGGTTTATTAGAGGATGGACGAGGCAGGATCTTGATTCCATGATCAGAAGGCTAGCTTTATTATGTTTGATATATATAGCATTATACTATATTACATAAAGATAAAAGGCAGGAGCTTCTCTGAAGCTGCTAAGCTAGAGAGAGATAGAAAGGAATGAATAACATAAAATGTCTGTGTCTCAGCACAGAGCGATAACCGTCTGCCTGTTGCATTCCACACTAGCAGATAATAATTGTTTACATTTGCTGGTAAGCCTCTGAGCTCCAGCAAGGAAAAATCCTAAGAAAAGATTTCTCACAAAGGATGTCTACGACAACTTTTATTTTCTATAAAACTAGTTTTGGGCTTTTTCCAAAGTTGGAAGGCATTCGTATGCAGCATTATCTGATTACCTCAGCCAATAGGGCAAAGAAGAGGGTAATGCAGTGGGAAACTAGGCTAAAAAGGGAGCTGAATCCCCAACCACTTGAAAGACCCCATGGGAAATGTCCCATGGCCTTTCCCTTTATTCCAATAAAGTTACGGGACTCCTTTGTCTCTTTTGGGACAAAAACCTCTGGCATCAAGGATATAACTTTCCTAAGAAAATGAGCACTCATCTGGGGTCCTTCCACCAACCCATGACAGTGAGTGGGAGCTCAAGGTGCCCCTCAGCCAGCTCTGAGTGATCCGTTCCCTTTGGTGGCTGCTGGTACTGGGCAGTTGGTTGAGTACCCAATAATGTCCACTCAAGACAGAACGAGTAGTGGACTAGAGGGTCCATGAAGAGTCCACAGGGAAGGACCACTGAAAATGTCACAAATCAATGGGATTTTTGGGGAGTAAACCTGAGAAGGCACCCATAAAGGGTAGCATAGGTAAAGCCAGCAACGGGTCCTGGCAAAAAGGATGATGATCCAGAAAGATCTCCGAATAATCCCTTAGGAGAATGTTGAGGTAGTTTGTACCTTTTCCCAGATGCAACTAAGGACAATCCTGCCCGAGGGGCAGTTGGGGGAGTTGAGAAGGGGTCTCGGCAACAGGGGACAGATGATGTTTGTATGTTGGGAAAGGATTGGTTGAAGTGGAATGTGGAGGAATATGGTTAAGGCAATTAGTAGTAGAAAGTATTTATAATCAAAATTTGCAGCTGATTCAGCTGCAGGTTCTTTTTATCGCCAGCTTCCATGACAGGGAAAACAAGGAAATCAGGATGAAGAGATGTTTCTTATGGTGGGAAGTGGCAGGACCAGGCATGGAAGTGCAGGACAGTGAGCACGGCTTGGGGCTTGTTGGGAGGTGTGGGTCCGGGCTGGGGCTGTTGGGGCAGCCAGGGCTCAGGTTCAGGCAGTACTATTAGGATTTTTCTTTTAAGGATTTTATTTGGGTCATTGAAGAAAACAAATTATTTTGAGCTGTGTGAGAATGAGTCACCACAGGCAGTAGCAGGGGTGGGGGAAGAAGAAGGGGCAGAATAAAGCTCCTGGATGAACTGGTTCGGAAGATACAGCAATTGTATGTAAGAAGGGATGAGAAAAGGTGAAGGTAAAGGCGATGGCAGTGTTCTTACTGTTGCAGAAGGATAAACTGCAGGGCCCAAAGGGGGCCCTGGGACAGAAGGGGTAAGTTTGGCCACAAGGACAGGGCAGAGGCATTCCCTCCTCAGCAGGGGAGATCCCACTCAAAGAGCATCTTGGAAGGAATCAGTGTACTGTTCTGCAAGGACACTTGAAAGCAAGATTGCCCATAGAAACAACGGATCCTCAGGAGGATCAAGTCCAGTGATGGAGATGGATTGTTAGGGGGGTCAGGAGTTCCCCTTATACTAGGGATCCACCACACTGGAGCCCTTGATGACCTTTAGGGTGGGTCCAGAACGGGAGGAGGTGTTTCTGTGATAGACACAGAGGCCTCTCAATCCACTTTGAATTTTATCTCTAGAGGGAAAAGCCACTCAAGAAGTTCTTTAATTGTTCACGGGGTTAGGGGAAAAGAAGTGGCATGTGTTTCTTTCAACCATGATCAGTACGTGTGGGGGTTGGGTTTGAAATGCATGAATTTCTGTTTGTTCCTACTTGTAATTGTAAGTTACTGGGAAGGGATTTGCTGGCTACATTTGGAATGCAAAATAACATTGTAAAAAGTAATACAGAAACAAACCCTATTGTAAGTTTGTGTCAAATCTCTGAGAGAGCCTATGCTGCAGCAAACCCCCAAGTGTGGGCAGTCCCAGGGAAATCTGGAAAATTAGCTATGGGGCCTCTCCAAACTACTTTGAAGCAACCAGGGTAAGTGGTGTCTAAAAAGCAATACCCTCTTTCCAAGGCAGGGAAAGAAGGGGTTGCAGCCTATTAGTGAATACCCATTAAAGGCAGGTCTTTTGGAGTCATGTACATCTCCCTAGAACAGTCCTGGCCTGCCAGCTAAGAAACTGCATGGACACCAGAAGGAATGCAGAATTTTAAAAGTATTAGGGAAAAAAAAGCAGATTAACTAAAGCTCGTGCCCTAGCCTGTTGAGAGTTTTTTGCAGATTGAGGAGTTTTTGTTAGACAATGGCCATATTCAGCTGATGCACAATCCAGCTTGCTTGTATTAATGGACAATGATCACGTACATAGGCAATGAATAATGGACATATTCAGAAATGGGGTCGGTATATCCTTGAAAGAGATACAAGAAGAATCATCAGGACTCAGCAAGTTTGTCAACAAGTTTGGGAAAGTTAGAAAAAAGTAAATAATGGGTGGGCCTGACGAGCACAGCAAGACGCGTGAGAAATTAGATGATCCAATCAGCATTTTAACTTAGATGCATGAACAGCCATGATTAACCAATCATGTATTAGCTAGAGATGCGTGGACAGTAGAGATTTATTATAAATATAGTCTCTTTAAGGATAATAAATTTGGCTTCACTGGATCATGTTGGTCATGGTGTGTTGTCCCTGAACCTCCGTGTCCTGCACTAGCCCTTCTGGACAGGGAAAAAGAATTTGAATTCTATGTGGATGTTAAACGGGACCATACTAAAATAATTTTTCTGTGGGAACACTGGATTACACGGCAGCCTGTTGCCTACTTTTCTAAGATGTTAAACCCAGAGGCCAAGAGGCTAGCCTCATTGTCTGCAGAATGTTTTATGAGACTTACGGAAATCTCACATAAAATTAAAGTTTTGTGAAGTGAAAAAGCCTCTAAGTGGATGTCCAGGGCTTGGTTAACACAGCCTAAAACTTATTGAATGGAACAAAAAGATTTAGGATTTAGAAGTGGGGAAGGTTTCACCCAGTCTCCTATTAAACAAGGACTTTGAACAGTCCTGGAGATGGGGTCTGGGAAGAAACCCATGACTGCATTCAAGTGAAAGATCTCCAGACCTGGATTAGGGAAAATTTAGGAGACACCCTCTGGTCTAAGGGAGAAAATGTGTTCATAAATGAGCCTTCACGGGTAGCAGAAGGGAAGGGAGTTACAGGAGATGCTATTATCAAGGGAAGGGAATTAGAAGAAGGGAAGATGTTGCTGTGAATTAACATTTGTACTGATTCTAAGCATGCATGTGGACTGGTATACATGTTTAGAAATCTGTGGGAGGAAAGAGGTTTAACTTGCAGGGGAAAAAACATTAGCACATGACAGCTTAATTATTCCTCTCTTGGAGGTGGTGAATTTACCAAAAAGGGGGGCAATTATGTACATTAGGGGACATCGGGCAAGGTACTTGGAGGAGGCAATAGGCAATTGACTGGCAGATGAAAAAATTCAGAAAGGAATACTTTTGCCAGAACTCTCCAAGACCCTCTCTTTGCTCCCAGTGACTCAATCACTGCCAGAGAAACTGTCTTTTCCATCAGAGGAGCTGGAGATAACTAAAAAGAGTGGGGCAGAGAAAAAAAGGGAATAATTTGTTTACAAGGGATGGCAAACAATGGAGACGAGAAGCTTTGGCCATAGAAATATTATAGCAACTCCATGAAGGGAATCATTGGAGCTCTTGAGGATTGGCAGAAGCCTTCCTCAAGATGTATTTGCTGTGGGTCTTTTTAGTCTGGCAAAAGCAGTTGTTGAAGTTTGCTTCATTTGTGCTGAAGCCAGTAACAGGGTTACAAAGAAAGCTGCCAGGGGAGGGAGGCCTTGGGCTGTACGTCCCTTCTAAAAATGCCAAGTGGATTTTACCAAGATGTCCCTAGTGGGAAGGCTTAAATATCTTCTGATAATAGTATATCAGTTAACAAGGTGGCCAGAAGCATTCCCAACTGCTTCAGCAGCCACAGCATCACCTATGAAGGTATTTTTGGAACAAATTATTTCAAGATACAGGATTGTAGAAGCAAAAGACTCAGGGGAGCTAATTTTACAGGAAAGTTCCTTCAAGGGGTTATGGCTACTTTAGGAAAACAATGGATCCTCCATACCCCCTGGCACAGAGCTTGTGTCAGGTAGAAAACAAATGAAGAGCGAAATAAAGAAACACCTTTTGAAGCTGGTAATAGGCACCACCAAGATGCCATGGGTAGAGCTTTTTCCATTGGCTTTGGCAAGAATGAAGGCCAGATCCAGAAGAGAGAATCAGTTCTCTTCCTTTGAATTATTGTTTGGAATTCCTCACCAGGTAATTCTCAGCCTAGTGGGATGTAGAGGTAAATGATGTATACTTAAAAGAATACGTGGCCAGGATACTGTCTCTTGTGAAATCCCTTCAACTGGAAGCTCAGCTGGCATAGCCCCTGCCTTTGGACTTTGGCTGTTCATAACATCCAACCAGGGGATTTAGTCCTGCTTAAGGAGTGGAAAGATGCACCACTGGTGGCAAAGTGGCATGGAACTTTCAAGTGTTACTTTCCACAGAAACAGCCATCAAGACAGCTGAATCCATCACACTCTAAGGTCAAGGTCTCTAAGGCCCCAGAGATTTGGACATCTCAACTGGAAAAGAAGGACAGCAGGTTCTAACTGACAGACCACTCCACAGTAGTGGTCTGGAGCAGCAGCCAGTTCATTGACATCAGGGCAAGCCACGTGTACCTATCCACAGAGTGTCTGCTGAAATAGTCTGAATGGGCATCCCTCTTTAGAATCTCCACTCACTGGGGGGGCGACTACTTGCTGTCATTGTTTTCTACATCTTAGGTGGTTTCTGTGCATTCACTGGCCACAGGTGGTGCAGAAGACACGATGAGACATTGTGAACTCAAACTACATTTGCTCATCAAAGAGTAATTATTATGACTGAGTTCTTTGTATGAGGCACTGCAGTGCTGGAATTCATATGAAGAAGAGGAAAAAGCACAAGCAGCATCAGCTTTACTCAGTAACTGGTAATAGCCATGGTCTGGTTGAAGACTGAACCAGCAGCCCCTCCAGCAGTGCAGAGGGGTTGGGCTGACAGGGACCAGCCCACCTGCTGCCAGGAAACTGTTGGAGACTGGGCATGATCCCATGTAACCCACAAATAACAAATAACCCACAAATAACCCTGGCATTTCCAGACTGCAGATGAATTAGATACAAGGTAGGTGTTAACAGCAAACAGACTGAGTAATACGTATGTACAATTTATTTAAAATACTTTTTCACATATGAAACCCCTCACTATTTATACAGTCTAAGTCCTAGCAACATATACAAATACTGAGCAACTACAATACATGCTGAGGTAAGAACATACATTCTGGGAGACTACTGAAGCCAAACAAGATTAAAATACATTTTATATACATGTTTTCACACGTAAGAGAGACCCATGAAATGTACCTTCCCTTTATTATACACAGGGAAATTCTAGTCTTAGTGTGCCACGCAATTTAAACCCAACTGTTACATGTTCAAATGTATCTTAGCCCCAGTAGACAATATGTCCAAAGTCTGAAGTAGGAGCAAAGTCTGGGACCAAATTTCTTCCCAAAAGGGGCTTACATTTTAAGAACATCCACTTCTTTAACAGCTTATGCTCCTCAGAGAATGAAATTGCATTATGTTTGCTTAAAAAATAACCCACTGCAGACAAACTGCGTAATTCTTACACCACCTTAGCCTTCAGCTATCCACAGTTCTACCCTTCCAGGTCTGCAGTAAAAATCAAATCCAGGTGTTTTATTTATATTGACTTGGACACATCCATTTATTTTTATGATAGATTAATTTTTCTAAGCCTAAACTGGTACAGGTTGAGACTGGAAAGGATTCTTAACTTGGCTGTAACCGTATTGTCACATCTTAGTGGAAACTAAGGACTTTCCATCCCTTGAAATAAAATCAGCTCAGATAATTTCAGTCATAGTTGCTGCTGATAGCTAGCAACAGTTACTTAGCTGTTTAAGCAAAACTACAAAGATTGCAGACTAGTTTTGGTCAGTCAGAAAAAGTTGCAGTTACAAAAAAGGACAATCATAGGCAGGAATTTGCTGTTCACAAATAGGTCTTATTTATCATCCTTACATTCACATTTAGGCTTAAGGCACCGAGCTCTAAAACAAGTAACTAAAAAATACCATTCCCAATTAATAAACTTCCCAAATTAATAAAATACCATTCTCTCAATAATGAGAATGAATGATCAGAAATTCTATAACTGGGCTTTAAGGTAGCACAGAGAACGTTCAGCATCTTTGTTGGTGACAGGACAGTGGGACTGAGCACACCTTCAGCGAGTTTGCCCTCAGCACCAAACTGTGAGGTGCCATCAACATGCTGGAGGGGTAGGGATGCCATCCAGAGGGACTGGACAGCCCTGAGAGGTGGCACCTCCTGGAGTTGAAAAAGGTATTGTCCTACACCTGGGTCAGGGCAACCCCAGGCTCACAGACAGCTTGGGCAGAGAAGTGGACTGAGAGGAGCCCTACAGAGAAGGACGGGGGGTGATGGTTGATGGAAAACTCAACATGAGCCAGCAATGTGCTCTCACAGCCCAGAAAGGCAATGGGATCTTGGGTTGCATCAAGAGGAGCATGGCCAGAAGGGTGAGGGATTCCCCTCTGCTCAGGTGAGACCCTACCAGGAGTGCTACATCCAGCTCTTGTGCCCCCAATATAAGAAGGACATGGAACTGCTAGAGCAGTCCAGAGAAGGCCAGGAGGTTGGTAAGAGGACGAGAGCACCTCCCCTGTGGAGACAGGCTGGGAAGGTTGGAGCTGCTCAGACTGGAGAAAAGGAGATTGTGTGGGAATCTCATTACAACCTTCCACTACCTGAAGGGACCCATAGGGAAGCTGGAGAGGGACTCCTTGTCACGAACTGCAGTGGCAGGACGGGAGAAATGAGTGGAGACTTGAAAGAGGGGAAATTTAGGTTAGATAAAAGGAAGAAATTCTTTACTGTGAGGAAGTGAGGACACTGGAACAGGTTTGCTCAGAGAAATTATGCACACCCCCATCCCTTGAAGTGTTCGAGGCCAAGTTCAATGGAGCTCTATCTAGTGGAAGGTGTCCTTGCCCATGGCAGGGGATTGGAAGTAGATGATCTTTAAGGTCTCCAACCCCAGCCATTCTACGATTCTACATAATATCATATTTTAGATGCTGAACAGGCCACAAGTGATTTTTGACTCCAGAGTTTATATACAGCCCCTCTACAAATAGATTTTCAGGGGTAAGTGAGGATACTTTACTGGTGATAAGGCAGGGTGGCAGCCCCTTGAACAGCATTGCAGCTTCCATTCAGACGTTGTCCACAGCATTTAAGGACCTGGGCAGTAAACAAGGCTTTGAATTTCATCACAAACAATAACAACTGAAGTCCATAAAACTGGGCTACTGTGTAGGGAGGGGTCCAATGTACGAGTTGATTCAGCATCCTTCCAATCGTGCTGTTAGAATAAAAATACAGCATTTTTATAGTGGAGCTTTCTCCTACTTAGGTGAGAAAGCTGTGGGGTTTTTTCCCAATAAGATATAAAATGGCAAATATGTCATTCAGACTGTTTTCATTTTCTGATAACCTAGCTAAAATGAGTGTACATTACCCCAGTAAATGACTGATTGAGATATTTTCATAGTACAGAACACTGGAACATTCAAAGGATACAAATTCCAATAAATAAGTGGAATGGACACTCTTTGGAATAGTACTCATTCATTTGCAAAGGTTTTGGAATCTTTCATGCTTCTAATAAGAACAATCACAAAAAAAGGCCTGAGACTAAATTTGGCAGTTGTGCTAAAACATACCATATGTGCTAAATGCATGTCTAACACAAACTGTGCACCATTGGAATATTTGTGTGCTTCCTTAACCACTCACAAAAGTATGTACATATCTTTTTTGTATAAGCTCACACCTGAACACAGAATAATGGACACTGCAGGAGGGCAGGGCAGGGCCTTTCTCAATTCAAGTCACTCCAAGACCTGAATGCTTCTTGCACTGAGGATCAGGGAAGTCTGACTTGGAGGCAGATGATATTCAAGTGGCCCTCACAAGCATAAGGAATAATGTAAAAGCAGTTCCCAGGTAGTTTGCTTTGTCAGTCTGTGCCTCCTGGATCCCTAGGAGGAATACGACTGGCTTAAGGTGAAGAGGCAGAAAGAGATTATACAAGATGGCAGCTTCTAGTTTTTGGAAGGCCAACCTAATCAAAAAGGCAGGAACCTTCTGAGGAAACACAGCTAGCTGAAAATTGCCAATTCTGTTAACAAAAGCTGAAATAATGTAATTCAGAATCAAAACTATTTTATGCCATGAAAGTAAAGGGATTTTTGCCATCAGTCCTGATAGCAGCCTGTTAAGTCCAAAGTTGTGCAGACATTTTACAAGGAAAAGAGGAATTTTAGAAGCTGTAGCACTTGCACAGAAATTAAGAGCTTTGGGTATTGAGGTGGGTTTTTTTCCCCCCAAAAAATAGTACCATTAGGAAAAAATAACTGGCTTTTGTACTTAAACTGTTTCTCCTAATTTATCACTCACATCTATGAATTACTGGAGCTAATCATGAAGAGTTCTTCTCTCATGTCTGACCAGACAATTGTACAGCAGTAATAAAAAGTCCACGGTTTTGTAGGAGACAAGCTGTTAATTGTCCATACAGCTTAAGGAAAAGCAGAATTAAGAGTTTTCCCAGACCTCACATACCACGTCTTTTGGTTCAATGTGTATTATTTAAGACTAACAACACCAAAACAATGGAATTTAAAAAGTGAAACTGTGAGCTTTATGGAACTGGTTTTTAGAAACTAATTCATTCTAAACATCATTCTACCTACTAGCTTTGTTCATCCTTACTCACAGTGGGATGGGCCATGCTCTGTGGTACCTGGTACGCAAGTCAGTCGGCAGTGCTGGGCCCTGGCTGCCCCTTTGGTATATCGTACAGTGCCTGTGCTGAGGATGCACTGTCTGTCCTGAATAACAGTTTATTGCACATTCCAACCAGTGGAGGAGCTTGATTCCCTGCAACTTTGAAGGTGGAAACGGAAGGAGTGCCAAGAGGGGTGCTGGGATGGCTGGACACGTCCATGATTATTGGAGTCGCATACTCAGGTCCGGTTACGGGCAGCGGCTTGGCATAGGTGTGGTAAACTTCTTGGATGGGGGAATTGTAAGGGTCCAAGTCAGCGTAACTGGCTTCTTTTCCTTCCTCTGGTTTGAAGGTTGATCTCTGGTGAAGTGTGCTCACAATTCCCCCTACCAGAGGCTGAGCATATTCTGTGTTGCAAGCCCCAACAAAACAAAACATAAATACACTTACTGGGGTTATTTTACAGTGGCATCACATTAAATACAGCCTGTCAATAGTCTGACAGAGATCACTGTCCTACATCAAACCAGTGGTCCATCTCTGTCCACCAGTGCCAATTGCTTTGGACAAGGATTCCTTTCCACCCAACAGGTAAAGGCATTGAGATAGCCAAAACCAAAACATCCTCACTTCTCAGGTTTATACTTCTTCCCAAGTGAGCTGCAAATTCCCATGCTGCAAATGTGGCTGAAAATGAAGTGGACTGAAATGCTCTTCTATTTACATTAGGTTTAAATAAAATTGTTCTGCCTGGATCTTGATAAAAAGTGGTCCTTGGGGTGGAGTGTTTGTCCTTTGAGGTGAAGCCTGCATGTAGTCTGAGATATTTTAGCTCAACAGATAATCTGAGTTACAAAAGCTGGAGGTGAAAAGCCTGAGTAGCTGGGTAAAACAGACAAGCACCAAAACAAGAAAGCTAATTCTGCCCGCAGTGAAGCTGTAATTCCTGAACATCTGCCCAATTCTGCCAACAGCAGGTAAGCGTAGAAACAAAAGCACATTCAGTCATCCTCCTCCCATGCCTAGCTCACTAGGGAAAGGACATGTGGAGCTATCCATAAACTCTCCTTTTCCAGATCCCAAGTTTGATTTAACCCATACAGTAAAGGTAGCGAATCAAGTGCCATATTTCAAATTTGTGCATAAAAATATTGTGACGAAATTATTTCCAGTGCATGAAAATAAAACCAAAAGAATTCTTTCACCCTTTATGAGGTTTAAAAAAAGTAAGGAACCTTTCAGTTACTGCATTAACTTGGGCAAGTGTCTATCTATAGCACATGAAATGAGAGAGCAGACACAAAAAAGCCTGCATTTTAAGAGATATGCTTACCCACAGAATGACTCAATTCTCCTCTGTTCCTCTCCAAAACGAGGCAATAACTAAATGTAGCCAGATTCCTGACATTTTTGGCATGTCATTCATATACATATATATATATATATATAAAAAACATGGCCCACAAAGTACCTGTAGACTCTGTTTGCAACATTGTTGGGACTTCTCTTGGTCTTAGGTGACTGATTTCACTGTTGCTGTAGCATACAGGAGTTTCTTCATGTTCTGCTGATTTGATCGGGAAAAACTGCTGCACCCCTTTCCACCATCCTTCACATGAATTAACAAAAGCAAAAAAAACCCGCACAAGATTGCATATATACATATTTTAAGCTACTAAAATACTTTTCAGCACAGCTTGTATTTTGTTTGAAATAGGTAAATAACCCAATTATCACTATTTTGCATAATACCCCTGAGACATCAGAGCTGTGAGCTATCAGAAACAGATACATAGCACGTGAAAGTGATTAAAAGGTTACTTGTCTAAAGCGTACGGCATACTTGAGACTGCCAGTGAGCAGACACACAGGTGCGCAAATTTTCAACAGAGGCCGGACAAGCAAATCACCGTCACACAGCAGTACCAACCCAACTGCTGCAGCTACCCTTTGCACCTGGAGCACAGGTGGTTTCAGGACCATTGCAAAGAGCTGCCTGGTGCAATTGTCTGATCTTAAGTTTATGAGGCACAAGACAGTTGGATAGAAGATACACCTAAATCCCAAATGCTTACTAGGGCAATGAAAACAAAATTTTTGACCCAACTTATATGCTAAGATGAAAGATTTTTTCCAGGACAAAAAAGTACAAAATAAATGGTTATCAAACATATAGAGACATTCCTTATAAATTAATTTTTCTCCTTGTGTTGTATAATTAAAAGATTTTCTACTTTGTTCACAAAAAACTCTGAAGTGGTCAGATCTAACAGGAGACATGACATTTACTATTTCTAAAAAAAAGAAATCAGAGAAAGAGGCAGTACAATTAAGTTGGTCCACAAAAGAAATTCAGTTTGCTATGCCTCCCTCAGTTAGCATTAGAGAAGTTTCTGCTAGTGGAAACTGTAACTGCAATCTGAAATAAACATCTAACAAAAAACCACCGAGCAAATGGCTCCATAAAAGCATTTTGTTACCTGCACGATCCCAGTAAGATAGATCATATGTGTCCTCAGTTTTTTTCTTGCTGTGAGGAAAAAAAAAAAAAAGGAAAAAAGTCTGCTTATCAAAAGATGCATTAAGTAATGCTCAGCAACTATCACCTTGGCTGTAACTTGTCCTCAAATTTAATGTATTAGCACCAGTAACCTCGCTTCCCATCACCAGTCTGCTGCTACCAGAGAAACCAGTTTTCAGTCAGACCACTTCCAATGAAAGCAGTTACCAAAAGCTGTTTTGTCCTCGCTAGTCAAGTGATTTTTTCTCAGAAAGAATGCAGTTCTTTCCACAGGTGCAGACCACAGAGTTCCCACAGCAATACACGCAGCATTTCATTCCCACACACCAAGCTAACAGACATTTAAAGCACTTTCATCCATCTATTCATTTACCGGTTTCTCCAATGCCACGCACAAACTAAGATAAGAATCAGGGTAGTGAAGACCATCACCAGTACTGGAACCAGAACTGCTGCCAATGCCACATCTGAAAGCCATTAAATTAAGTGGTGTCAGACAGAAAGAGTTTTCTCATAAATCAGTTTTTGATTTGAAAATTACTTGAGCAGAGCACACAGTTTTCACGTTTAGTGTCTATCACACCAGATCCCCCAGCTAAGCTACTCTGCTGGATGCTCCCACAGTGCAAATTCAATTAATATCTGGCTCTTCTACATGCATGCACAGCTGGTGGTTTTGCACGGTTTTTCATCAAAATCAGTTTAATATATGGATTTTCTGTTACAATAATGTATTCTATTATTTATGCAGAAAATCCCTTAATGTCACCATGTAAGTTCAAACTTCCTTTAAGAAGTAAATTCTACAGTACCTTAACAGTTAAGTTACAGTAGAACAGTTACTGATTCCAATCAGTCAGCGCCGGGTCTGTGTGTGATCCTGTCCCCTGTCATCCAAAGGACACTTCAGCAGTGCCCATATCTACAGTGACTTTGCTCCCTTTTCTGACCATTTTCTTTGATAAACAAAATGATTATGCCAGGTGACATTTTTCAAATTTCATGTCAAAAAAACTGCTACAGAGAAGATTTGCTATATCAAAGGTGTTTTGTTCTAAGAAATTACTAAACAAAGCAGCTACACCTGATTAATTCAAATGGGAAGTCCAAGTTACAACTTTTCCTTCTAACAAAGTTTGTTCAGTGATTAAAAGCTGAACACTGCTTGAACAAGGTCTGGAAGATGGAACTATTATATATCTATAAAATATATATTGTATATACATTTATATTATATGTATTACTTGGCAGATTGGTTTTGTTTCTTCATGCAGCATGCAACTGCACATCTTTTATCATTTGTGTATTTAATAACTGGTAAATACTAGAAATAAAACATTGATAATCTGCTGTAATTTGTTGTTTTGAGAAAATTTCAACCACATTTAATATATGTCAAAGCACTATAAGGAGTTCCAAAAATTTTTACTGCTTAACGATGGATACCTTTGGTTACACTTGGAGTCACTGTAGCATTTTTTATTTCAGGTGTGAAAGTTGTTTTATCTGTCTGCAGCGACGTTTTCACTGAATGAATGAAGTCATCCATGAAGTTAGCATTCTTATCATTCTTGTTCTGAGGTGGTGCTGGTAAAGTGATTTTAGGAGCACGACCTTCAGAAGAAAAGGATTTATAAGGTAAGTTCTTTGAGTGCTGGTTTTCCATATCTCATTTTCAGGAGAAGACAGCTGGAACAGTTTGCTATAAAGCTTTTGTTCATGTTATATAATGAGGATCCCCGCCCACCCCCCTCCCCCCTTCCCAAGGAATCAATGACATGAAAAGCAAGTGACTGGCATCTTATGATACACTTATTTTGTAAATTATCTTGTGTACACCTAAATTCCTAAATTCAGTATTTTCCTGGTTAACTTTTGGATAACCTCAGAAATACCAATTAAAGAAGGATTACGTAGCCAAGAAGTACTTCAGACTTACCAAAAATATACCCATGATATAACTTCTAATCTTAGTAATTTCATGTACAACCTTAATAGTTTCACCTCTTGCACAGTTGAAAGTTTTTAGTTGTCTTACCTATACTAAACTGACATCCTAGCAATTCTACTTTCATTGCAATTTTCTGGTGCCATTTTAAGGGGTTAATCCTAAAAAACCGTGCAATTATAGGTGGAATGAAATTATTGCGAACTTCCTGGTAGAATTCAGTATTCCCTTGAAATATCTAGAAAAGAAGCAGAAAAAAAGAGAGAAGCATTACGTTCTACAAATACAATAGTAATTGAGTAAGTACTACCAATTTTGATGTTTTACTGAGGAAGAATAAACAGTTAAGGATTCAATTCACCCCAGAACAGGATGGCTGCCTGCACTTGTCCACTCCCTTGGCCCCATTACATTTACAACTAAATAAAACAAAGAAAGGTGTGTGCACATGTATGCCCACAGCTACACAGTTCAGAGTAAAGGTACCATGGAATATCCTACTGATGCTCCCCAGGCACAGCCTGCTGTTACAAACATGCTTATGGCACTGAGTCATTCTAAGTCCTTCTGGGTTATTTTACACTTAGTCTTCAAATATACATGGATAGCAAGGACCATGCAAGCTGGAATTAAATGGTGCCTTCACACAGCCCAGCAGTTCAGCACAACCTGTCTGAGCATGGTATTCCTTAGAAAGGTGGGGGGCACCCTCAAGTGTGGAACCACACTGTCCTCTCGTAGCTGTTGCCTGCAAGTGCTGAGCCACAACAAAATAGAAGAATTGGGGTTCAGAATGTGAAAGCTCTCCTCAGTCTCACACTGAGCCATGAGGTTCTGCAAGAGAAGGGTGCAGACTTTGCGTGAAGGATGAGCTCAAGCTGGTCCTTCACAGCCATCCTCGCACACAAAGAACTCATCAAAATGTGACAACACACAATGAGTCTGGTTGAAGTTTAAAAGCCGTGAGCGGAGTCCCTGTGAGATGAAGTGTAAGCACACTGACAGATTTACAGCTAACCGTGGCTTTGCCACTCCTGAGCTGCTTAAAACAATACAGCAGCTTGGCCCAGTACTCCAACCCTCCCCCTTCTTCAGGAAGACTGGTTTGGCACCATGTCTTTTGGTAGGAAGTGAGCTGCCTCTCCATCTCTGTGCACAGCAGTGGGGTTTTGGTCCTGCACATGCAACTCTGTGGTGCTGTTGCAACACAGGTCACCACTGGGATGACAGTGAACAAGTTCTTTCTTTTGAAGCACTGATATGGGCACTGCAAATCATGGTGGACACAATGCAAAACACAATTATGGCACTTGCCTGAAAAAAGTCAGTATTACAAGGAGTTTTCTTCTCACTCACACCACTTGGTAAGGAATAAAGCACCCTGCCATTCTTAAAGACAAGCACTGCATTGTGCAACAGATGATATGCCTGCATAACACAGAGCAGTCAAGAGCTTTTAGCACATCTCTGATCAATACAAATCACTGCTGTTTCAATCTTGATACGCGAAAGGAGAGATTTTTGTATTGCCCTGCTGAGATTCTGAAAAAAATGACTAGAATATCTCAAGAGGTCTGAAATAATTATTCCAGGAAACTATCCATTCAGAACAAGTGCTTGCTCTGAATTTAAGCTTCTTCTTCTTAAATTTATTCAGTAGCAACAAATGAAGACACAGTAAATGCAGGGGCAAGCCTATGATGTTATTTTGGAAATAAATTAGTAACACCAAGTAGTTGAAGTTCATGTGCCCACAACAGACTGGGTTCCAATTTACAGCCACTTTTCCCTTACTAGTTTGTTTTCTTTTGGGTTTTTTGATTTTTTTTTTTTTTAATGACAGGCTTGTAGCTACAGATCTCACTAACAAAATTTTTGCTTTGGTAAGGATGCAAGTGAGAAGCAAAAGAAGAGAGGTGACTATCTGAGGGGATGCATCCAGACTGAATTGCTGTACTGTATCCTTGCTCGTGCTATGCCTGCCAGCACCAAAAGAAGGCACATCTGGCTGCCCAAGCAACATATGCAGATGTTACAGAGCAGGGACACAACTCTGAAAGCTGAATCTCATGTCAGGTTTCTAAGGCTGAGCATGTAACAGCAAGGGCAAAAATAATCAACACCAACTGTTACCTTCAAGAAAGATTAACAGTAAAGATCTTTACTCCAGGCTTTTTACCAGTCAAGCTTTTGATATCCAGTGTTACAGAAGTAACTTAACCTTACCTGCAGCTCTGTATTTTTTCTTACCCTAAATTTTGCATTAAAAAATAATTTGCTTCTGAGCTCAATACAGCACTAACTTTTTAATGAGAAATCACTTTCATAGTCTTATTATTATCAAACTCTTTTCATTTCTCTCTGTGCTGTTAAACAAAGCTTTTCCAACACTGCAACTCTCATTTGTCCTTTTTCCACAATTCAAGCATTTACTCTTTTTTTAATCCATGAAAAATTAAGAAAAGTTTTTCTTGAGTACTGCCAAATCTCTAAAAGGTATTTGCAAAAAAGACTACAGGAAAGGCTTGGAAAAGCTTCTAGTCTCCTGAAAAATGTAAGGAATTCCAAACATGTTTCAAAAAAGCACCTCCCAGCTGGTCTGGCATGCTAAAAGGGAGAATCCTCCAAGCAGATGCATCCAAAAGTAAATCTGTATCAAGTGAGGTGACAGCAGACAGAGAGAAAATCTGCTATTTTGAAATAGAAAAACAGAACCATTTTTTTCTGTCATTTAACTACAGCTGCCAGCTCCTGGGTACATATGATTCTTCATGCCCTGTCCCTTAATGACACACAGAGCACAAAAAAAGGTCTGTTGCCTGTAATTTCAGGCTCCAAAATTTGTTTCATTTCATGAGCATGCAAGAGGGACAATGCACTCAAATTCAAGACAATAATTGCAAAGTTTTTTAAAGGAAATTGTCAAACTAACAGTGAAGCCTAAACCTAGGCAGCTTCCTAATTGAGATCTTATTTTATGGCCAGAAGAGGGCACTCCAAACTAGCAAAATATGCTGATTTTTTCCTTTTTTTCTTGAATACTTCACACCAACAGTGACTTTAGTTCACATGTAGGCTCAGACCCAACATTAAATTCTCTTCTTCTCTTCCAAAAATTTCCTACTGCAGTTATGTTCAGTCCTCAAAAATTTCTCAATTTAACAAACTACAGCCTATTACTTCAACAGGATGATACATCCTACCTTGAAACATTCTTAACCCAGAGTAAAGAGAAGACCAAGGACAGCCAAAGTGACCATCCCTAAAACCTGTTTCTAAAAAAACTACCAGACTAGTAGTTACACTTACATGTACTTAATAGCAGCGACCTATAGAAGTAAGATAAATTACATCCAAGGATTTTAAGATAAAGAAGGAAAATCTAGTTCCAGTCACATTACTAAGAATCTTATAATTTCATTAAGAAAATCTGATCTGAACGACTGGGAAGACATGAATTTTCTCATTTTTGCTGTCTATTAAATACTACAGAGCTGTAAACATGGGGAAAGCAAGATTATCTTGCTGCTAGCATTAGGGACATTTTCTGGGTGGCAAAACATTTGCAATCTGAACATACCCTTCCCTCTGCAAGGCCTGTTCTCATGTACAAGAAACTTAACAGTATTAGTTTAAAAATTAAAATTGACAGAAGCATTAGAAAACATGAAAAATATACAACTCATTACATTTATTCTAACCATAAGAGGATAAGAAGGTAAAGCCTAATTTTAAAACATATAACCTATTTTAAAAGAAATAGAATTATTCTTGAAGAGATGCAGTACCAGAAAACCTACCAGTGGCAACAGAAGTTTCGTGTATAGAATATTCCCACCCCAAATAGTAATAAAAATAACATCTGAATTTAGAACTGTTCAACTTCTTACATATTTGCATATTGTCATATTTTCCTCTGCTTATCTGCTCTTTATGATTCAAAAATAACACTGAAAGTGAAAGTTATTTAATGATTCCTCACCATACTGAAATGACTTTTATTTACAATTGTGAAATCTCCTTAG
Organism: Geothlypis trichas; assembly: GCA_009764595.1. Classification (NCBI taxonomy): domain Eukaryota; kingdom Metazoa; phylum Chordata; class Aves; order Passeriformes; family Parulidae; genus Geothlypis; species Geothlypis trichas. The sequence goes on from CM019902.1 coordinate 20,688,003, forward strand.
AACACACCTAGAAAGTATATGGTATTTTTACCTTATCTTTACCCATGTCAGGTTCTCTGTACACTGTCCATTTCTGTGCATCATCACTGTATAAATTCTGTAGGCTGAGACATAATAGTAGTGCTCTGCTAAAGTTGATCCAGTAGTTATAATACCTGTGAAAATTGAGGCACCCAGTTAGGACAAAAAACAGGTACCACTTCGTAAAAATTAACAGATCGGTTTTTTAATCCAGAGCTGTATAATGGAGAGTCCTAACTAGTCCAGTTAACTTCAAGAAGTTTATCCAAAGGGCCAGGGTGTCAAGCTTCCACAGTGACTGAGACTTAGTGAACTCATTTTTACTTACTTTGTATTTTAATTTTCATGGTATAACCTTGCTAAGCCCCTTCCCCCCACAGCCCACTTCTTGATGGAAACAGCCCCTTCATTTGTCCACAGCTCACTCCTGTCTCCAGCAGCTGACACAACTTTTCCCTGCTCTTGTACTGCCAACCTAAGGTATTGAAAGAACTGCAGCTTGCTACAACTGACACTGCAGCTCTTCAGCACAACTCACACAGCAAAGCTTTTTTGGAAAGGCTTGTCAGCACAAGAATTAGAGGAGTAATGCAAAAAAAGAGTCTTCAGGGAGGAAATAACAAAGGCCACTGGTAAATCCAAGTTGCTTAATGATAGCAAGCCACGCTGCTGATAGCAACGTGTGCAGCTGAGGTTACAGAGACCAACTCAGGCATTTTGGAAAGAGACAAATGAAAACTGATCAGTGGAACATGTTTCACAATAGCTTTAAAGGCCTGGACTCTATGAAGCACTCAACCTAAATCGAATTAATTTTGATTTACATCAGATGACAAACATGCCCATTAACAACAGCAAATCACTGAAGGATTAAACCAGAAAACACTAACACTGGCACTGAAGATACAACTGCTGTACAGCTACCCTGGAGATTAAACCCAAAATGCCAACACCTCAGTATTGATATTGGATTCACTTGGGCCATGACAGGCACTAGGGAAAATTTAGGAAACAAGTCACTACACCTGCACCAGAGGTACCAGTGGGCTGAGCTGACTGGATTTTGATCTGCATCTCTAAGGAGACAATGAGCAGGAAAAGGGAAGAATCAAGAATCCAATAAAATCACAGAAACACTTCAACAAATTCTGATGGAAGAGATGTCTTCCACTATGAAACTACACCTCTTCAGCTCCAGGCTCCTCAATGTATTAGCAAGAACATGGAAGCAAATTCAGTGTAATGGTAATTAAGTGCCACCTGAGCTTTATTGAAGGCCCAGCACTGGAAAACAGGATATCAGTAACCAAAATTTTGAATGCTGCTGAGAAGCCACATCAGATGCACTTACCTGTTATTTTCTTTTCTTTATTCAAGTCAATCTGCAACCACTGATGTTCATCACTGATAAAAGCAGCCCAAGGAGGTCCAATCCTTTTTAGTCTGGCATTTTCAGGTTTCCAAATGTTTACTTGTCCTGTTTGGTTAGGCCACTCAAGAATCGACGATGATGTGATGTGGGAATCAGGAATCACCCCAGACTCCATCCCCAGTGTTCCATAGCAACCTGAACAACAGAAAAGGCGAGGATTACAAATGATAACTTAAGTTATCCTGCTTGGATTTCAAGACTTTACATGCAAGTATTAAATTGCCATCTAAATTTATTCCATAACAACAATACCAACAAAACACAGTCTTCTGCTTTCTAACAGGGATACTAGAACTAGACTAGTTATGAGAATGCCATGATTTGTGCTTGTTCCAAGGGTAATATGGATATTCTGTCAGTCACCTTACTCAGAGAGAGTCATTCTCTCACTCACACAGAGCACTCAACGAGAAGCACAGGGCAACCTTCATGGTCTAAGAGTATCTCTGGTTGCTGCAGGAATGGGGAACAGGCTACTGGTTCATCAGTTCCTTTCTTGTGTCTGTATAACTTCTTGAGTTTTCAAATCGACCTCAGCATCACAGTGTTAATTTGAACAAAACCAAAGCATGTAGGAAGTCATGTCATAATCCTGGCCTAGAGCTCAAACACATCCTTGAAATTAGTTACATTTTTCTGGTTACCATTCTTATTAAATGTTTCTTCCCATGTTGCCTTCTGTGGGTAGCTGAAAAGCATTTCCTAAATTCAGTGCTAAATTTCTTGTTCTTGTAACACCAATGGTTTTTCTCTCCCATGCACAGTCCCCAGAAGTATCAGTAGAGAGCAATCTGTGCCTTCAGTCAGGCAGACTGAACAACCCAACCTAGTTTCCCTTCTCCTGTGAACATCCCCCTCTCCACCAAGGGGAGGCATTCATCCCTCAAGGAAGGCACAGGTGGCAGAGCCCACATGTGACTGGACAACAGAGAAAGTCTTGCCCATGTCCTGAAAGATGGCATTAGAGGTTTACTGTCTCTGCTGAACGTACGTCACCTGCCAGAGCACAGGATCACTTCACTAAGGGAATTCTTTCCCTCATCTGTCATTTTCCATCTAACATGCTGCCACTTGGCAGCAAAAATGCCTCAGTCTCTAAATACCTGCTACATTCCACTCTTTGCTCTGTGATGCTTCAGTTAATTTCTATCGAGTCTCAAAGTCAGGCAGTTTTTCCTGTATAAGCAGTTTCATCTTCCTCTGCACTGACCATGCCTCTAGCATTAATAACAAATTCCTCTACTTCATACCAAGTCATAAAATCAACTGCAACAGTAGGAACACACTAGGACCTTCACCACAGTCTGATAAACCTCATTTGAGCATACTATAGGGTTTTATTTCCCCTCACCTAACTCCTAGGCAACCCTACAACAGACATTTTAATCTAGGGCTGCATCTTGTCTCTAGATCATTCAATAATTTCTCACGTGTCACTGAAGTTCACAAAGTCTAGATCAGCATTTTTTCCTATCTCTTCCAATTTCCAGGCCATTTAATTACTTTCATACACACTATCAGATCAAATTGTGAAAGACAAAAAAACCCAGCAAATCCTGCCTGGATCACTGTGTTTAATATTCTTTATGCATAAGGACACTAGATCTGTAATTCTTTCTCTCAACTCTTGCAGATACCTGAGAGATAAATAATTTTAATATTTTTATTAATTATTAATATGTGCACTATATTTTCTTATTTTTGTTTATTTATACATTTCCATCACCAAATAAATTCCTGTCTTTATATCCCTCTTCACTGTGCCTTTGATTTATGTATTAGGAAAAGTATTATTTATTTTGAGAAGTATGTGCCTGATTCACCCTCCCTTTTTTTTTAACCTTATGAAAAACAGACGTGATGGTTTTATGGTTTTAAATTGTTATTAAAACAGTTAAAGAGACTAAAGAAAGGTCACTGTCTTCACAGTATTTCCAACATGCATTCAAAAATGGCATTTAAAGTGACTTACAGAAAAACTAGCTTCCACTTAGAAAACTACAGCTAATTTATTTAATTAGACTGAAAGAATCTCTTTCTGCACATAAGCAAGGCTTACTTGAAACACTGCTGTACCTATAAATTAGTGATGATTGATCATCAAGTTGAGATAGTAAAACAATACAAAAATATACATTATTGAAGAATGTAGTAAAAAAAGGTCTCACAAATGAGAACAAAAATTAAGAAATCAAATATCTGCACACCCACTTCCATCCAAAAACTTTGTATGAAAGTAGTAGCATGTAATACATGTGATAACACTTACCACTTGTCTTAAAGGTGAAGAGACTTGTAGACAAGGGTCCCCTGCAGAGAACAAAAGATGATGTTTTGCAGTACCCAGTGAGAAAAATTGAAACAAACTGTCTTCAATTTATTTTTCTTGTCTGACTGCTTGCCACTGAAATGTATGCACATGTGCCTGAACAAGCACTTAATGATTAATACATCCTGCCAGCGAGTTGCAGCACTTTCAGTACAAACACCTTCTCAAATGAAATCAAGTCCAGAGAAACCGGGTTAAATACTTTCAAACAAACATCTATCCAGAAAAATGCAAGACTTAATTAAAGTGCTTTCTTTTCAAATTAGGCTGATCATAGTAACACAAATCAATCTCCTGTGATTGTTTTCATTTGTGGGTCTGGAGATACAATGACAAGCTACAGTCTTTTCCTGAAACTGAAAAGCTGCAATTAAATTACTGTTTTCCCACAGACCAGTAGGAATTTATAGCCAAGAAGGTAAAAGCTCCTTGCAGAATGTGGAAAATGAAAATTTCTGGTCTAGAGATTAAACAATTGGTAAAACAATTTGGTAAAACAATTACACTACAGTAGAAGTCTGAGAAACTTAAAAGAAGAGAACCTGTCCAGGGAACATATAGCTCCAGGAGCTGAAATTAATTCCACAATGAGATACTACCAAGACCTAAGGCGGTAAAGATAAGGAAATACACTTACACTTTTGAGGTGACATTGTTAGCCAGGGAGCCTTCATAGTATGGAATGCCCTTGCTGATTACAACATTAATTTGACCACCCAGAATATTTGACACGACACCTGCGTGAACACCGGCCATGCAAAGTGATGACGACTTGAAAAAGGAAGGGAAAGAAAAATTTCATACTACTAAGTGAATAAATTAAACAGCACACCATATATTGTAAATGCTACACTGTCCAGCTACAGTCTTTGTTGTTATTACATTAAAACACTATTCTTAGTTAATTGTTATCTTGGTTATTTAGAAACCACTCATCTTTATTACTGAATTTATAAAAACACAAGAAGGTCCTACATTTCACTGTGTCCTCATCCAGCTGCATTTGGAATGTAACTGCTGTAATTAAATTACCTCAAACCAATACCAAGGTGAATCAGTCTGAAAAAGCCAGATAGCCAGGCTCAGGCTATAATAAATTATATCAGACAACAAAACATGTAAACACATAGAAAATTTTTTAATAGAAAGCACATTGAAAGTATGTTTGTTTATTTTCTAACAATTAAGGGTGAGGCACTGCAGACTTTGTAGCTTTTAGCCAAGGGGTGTTTTATTGTATCTTGTGGTTAAATATGGTTTAACCATCCAGCACTGATCTGCATAAAGCCACAGTAATACGTGCATACAACTCATCCTAAACAAGTCAATTACCTATGTTGTACAAGTCAGTGGAGACAAGCAATAAAAAATGTTTTTGCAGGGTGTCGTGTGTTGACAGGGAAGTGAGTTTTTGACAGGGAGATTGTGGCTAAACCAATCAGTGGTCAGATTTGAAAACTGGCACCTGGTCTGGCCATTGAAGACATGGACTGCCTCTGAGAAGACAGGGGTTAAAGCAGAGCAATCACAGGGGAACTTTCTCTTCTTGGTTCCAGTGGTGAAGAAGTTTCACCTCCTCTCCCCAGTAGCTGGGTGGGGGAGGGGGAAGCCATGCACCCTGGCTGAGGGGTGGTGATGAACTGAGAGTTGATTATCTGAGGGGTGGCAACTGGATTGAGAATATAGGGTTTTATCTCACTGCGCTGTGGTGGAAACTGGGGGGAGGAGGAGCAATGTTTTAGGAAGGTTTTTATTCTGAGTTCTGCGTGTTCCTTTTTACATATTGTAAGTTAATAAAGTTTTTTCCTTTATTCCTAAGCTGGAGCCTGCTTTGCTCTATTTCTGGTCACATCTCACAGCAACCACTGGGGAGAATATATTTTCATGAGGGTACTGGCATTGCGCCAGTGTCAAACCATGACACAGGGTATCATGTTATTGCCTTTTCTCCTTGGATGACAGAATCTACTAACAAATGTTACAGTGACACTTCCCTGTGAGCAGCACTCATTACACCAAGTCCATCAGGCTTGCCCAGAGTAAGCTCACATCCAACAGGTCTGGGATCAACACAGCTCCCCTCTCCATTAAAGTAAGAGCATGGTGATTTAGTAGGAGATGCAGCTCTCTCCTTCCTGCTCACCAGATGTCAGCAGTGAGAGCTCCAAGCCCTCAAGGACTCTGAACATTAGGGTCACACAGAAAATAATCAAGATTTTGGGTATTTCTTCAAGCAGCAAACAGTTCCCATATATTTGAAAGAGATGCATAAGAAATCTCAACCTGAAACTTGGGTCTAATATGCTGGACAATTTCATTTTTTTCCACGCAGCCTGACTTCTGGGAAACTCACAGCCTTTTTTCGTTGATAAAGTATACAAAAATAAAGTCACAGGGCATTTATTTCCTTTATTTTCCTTAGGAAAAGGTTTCGTTTTCCTCCATAGAAAACAATTATTCCAAATTCTGTAAATAAACTCCTAACAAGCAGAACTCCTGCAGATGCTGCAAATTTGTGAGGCAGAGAATCAATTTAATATTGTTATTAGCTACAAAAATTACCTTGCAGCCACTTAGTGAGGACTCACTGGGGACCAGAACATGTAACACAGATACACTGTGGTGACATTTTTACATGGGGGTGACTGTTTAAGCAAGTAACCTGGGATTTACAACTATCTGGGGAACAAAAGAAACAGGCACGTTTTAAGTTTGTATTTAATACTAAAATCTTTACTAACGTTACTAACATTTTTACATTGTCTTACCTCTGTGCTATATCTAAGGGCTTATTAAAAGAGTAATTTAAAATAAAAACCAAAGATTTAATGTAATTTTTAGTAGGCTGCTAGTAAAATTATAATCACTTATAATAAACAAAGCAAACATCCTCCCATCCTATGGCAAGTTCATTAATTGACTGCCAAAGGCTTACATTAGAAAAATACTGCATAGGGTTTTGCAGTGTTTTAAGTAAACAATACATTATTAAAGATGTTCATTACCAATTTAAAAAACTACTCTTAGAGTATTAAATTTGTTTTGCAAATTATTTTATAGCTGCTGAGCATAAACAGGATTTCATCTCTAAAGTGTAACAAAAATTAAGATCACCACTAAGACATTGCTGAAAGAGGCATTACAGTGTCAAAAATAAGACTACATCATTAAAATAACTGGTTCATTCTTTATAAACCTCAATTTCCCTAAGAAATTGAGCCTAAGAAAACCAACTAAAAGAAAATAGGAAGTAGAGAAAATCCAATATTTTGATTGATCCACCCTTCTCTGCAGGACTTATGAAAGTATTTGAGACTCCACTACACTACTCCACTTCTTGGAGATGGCAACATCTGAAGCACCTTTCATTTAGCACCAGTGCTAAAGAATGAGTACCATGTCATTCAGTTTTAGGAGGTACAAATCCCAGCATACAGAAAGCACAACTAATGCAAACAACTATAACTGACTTGCGTTATCCACCATGTGTTTTATGAAACTTCACTTGAGCCCATGGTATTTTCACTTACATCTCTGTATCCATGAGGAATAGTGCCTGAAATATCAGCAAAAGGAATCACACATCCAGCTGGACAATACTTACTGAAAAAGAACAAACTATCAAGTCAGGATAGGCATGCACCTACAACTCTCTTACTGTTATAAAAAAGTTATGGTTTTGATATACAAGACTCTGCTACTCATGTATCACTATGGAATGATATCTTCTAATTGAAGATCTATCAAATCAGACCAAAAATACTCACAAGTACACAACAGGAGGGCAGACATTTGAAAATGTTTTAAAAAAAGTCCCAGCTGAAAGTACAGTTCCAGTCTCAATATTATGAACTAATAAGGCCAGCATTTTATAATATGAATACTATGCGGCTCCTGTAAATTCAAAGTCATATAACTAAAAATATTAATGAATTTTATTTTATGAACTTGAGATCTTCATATCTATTTCTTTTGCACACTTAAATAAAGCATCTGAAAAGTAATGCTATTTTGTAACAGCTTTTGGCAATGCTTAGATCATAAAAACTGGCCAAATTACCACTAGCACATAAAAAGCACAAGGCAAGACACCAGCACCTCTGAAGCAGGCCTGTGTTCATGTTCTAGGACCATTTCATACTGCACACATGAAAATGATAACATCTTCAAGAGCTAAAAGTAAAGTGGAGCAAATGCATCAACATTTTCACCACAACTCAGCAACAAGTGAAGCAATGCTGTTGGTTCCATGAAAGCAGGCGGATTCAGAGACTTTGTCACACATTGACTAAGGCAAGAACCTACAACTAGAGCCCTATTCTGGAACCTGGGAAAATGAAGGAGAAACGCAAAGGTTGTACTTTGAAATGTTCCAGGTTGCCACAGCTTAAGTTCTCCAAAAATTAAGCTCTGACACTTCACACTAGTCTGCAGCTTTAAACATTGGCCTTGCTTTAGATGGAAACAGGGAAGGAGACAACAGGAAAATGTTCCCCTTCAGAATGTAGAGTATTCTGTGTCTCCATGGAACCTCATAATTGAGCACCAAACTCTGAAATGGGTCTCCAATTTCTAACACGTGTCATCATTTAATAGTGACATTAGGTAACTGTAACCCAAATTAAGTTGTGTACCTGCTGAAATGTAGTTATAAAAGCAATATTCTTTCTATGAAAATGAGATATTAGCTCCTATGTGTTAGTGCAAATTAACAAGGTTCTACTGGATACTGCATGTAAATAACACAAATGGGAGAGAGAGGAGGAGTAAGGAGGAAAGCAAATGTCAAAATTCTTCAGCTCTAACCCTAATTAGTTTGTGTCTCAAGTTCTCTGGATGGCCAATTTTCAAGCTGCATCAGAATAGGTAACAAAGCAAAGTAGAAACACTTAAATTACTTCATTAAAGATAGTGAGAGGAAAACAGGTAAAAATCAGTCTTACTTGAATTCTGGTTCGGAAAAGTGACTTGCAATGTCTAAACAGGTAATTAAGTCTGCAAAGAAAAAATGTAAGTCAAAAGGATGAAAAAGACAAAAGGTTGAATATGCTTTTTAAACTGCACAAATACATATATTTGAGCGTCTGAGGCTTAACAAATAGTCCCAGAATGAAAAAAACAAATTCCTACTAAATTTTCTTGCAACACATTTTGTATCACAGTAGAACTTTGCTAATTGTCTGAGTAACTGGGTAATCTACTGAGAATATGACACTAGATAATACTACAAAAATTCATTTTCTGTGCAGCTTAATTTTAATTTATAGCTACATTTCAGAGATAAATCAGAAACAGAAACATATGCTCTTTTCACAAAATTAAATTAGTAAGATAAAGAGGCCAGTGTTTTCATCATTTAATGGTTCTGCAGTGCTGAACACAAGCACCACAGAGAACAAATGTTAGAATGCTGTGTTAATGGCATCCATGACTGATACCACAAACTTCTTGTTTGTGTCTGCTGTATATCAACACATACAAGTCCAAAATACAGAGAGGAAAGCATCAAATACTCTACAAAATTAAAATCTGAGACTCTTTTACCTGCTCTTTTTAAAATAACTTCCAGATAGGGTTTTTTGCCTTCTAAGGCAGTTGCTGCTGCTCCTTCATTTCCTTGCAGACCACGTGTTATCACTTACCTTTACAATGAGTGGGAGGAGATGCAAAACAAATACAGTAACCTCTTTCAGAGGCTTAGAAGAACCAAAACCAGAAGGAAAAAACCCAAGAAAAAGACAAAAAAACTAGTCCACAGATTATGACACTAAAGTTAAAGGAGTACAGGATGCTGCTAGTGAAATAAAAATTTCCACGATGTTAGTGTAAAATATATACAATTTGATAAGAAAACCTGTTAGCTATCTGCCACCTTGACTACTACCTGAAAAAATGCATTTTGTCCTGAATCTGAAGCAGTCCTTTCATTTATAACAGACAACTGACGTTTTTCCTCTGCTATTTAAGGTAAGCTTTGATACCATTTCTTTAGAACTACAGCAACTTTTAGGTAGGCAGTCAAATTTCCTACACAGAAGTATCATGAAGAGTGTACTAGATTTTTAGAAGTTAATTTGTAAGAATGTGGGAGTAAATGAACTGGTTCTGTTTTTACTAGACAGCTCTAATTCTGCCAGCAGAGAAAAATCACCAAATAATTATAAATACCTGATTTGCCAGTGGTTGAATAAGCTGCAAGAAATCCACGTCCAGAAGAATGAATTCCACTCATGAACTGTACTGTGACTTCATTACTTTTTGAAGTAATTAAACCATCCATTTGAAAGCCAAACCCACAGTATTTTCCTGTGGAGAGAGGGAGGAGAACAAATATTGACCCAAAACAACACATGTAATATGCATCTTACTCAATTTCCAGCCTCTTATTTCATCTGCAGTGTAATCTCACATTAGTTCTGGTGTGTACTCAAAAGCAAATACATGAGAATGACACTAAATAATGCTTAGTGGTCATTTAAAGCAAATGGCAGACTGTGCGTTCCACATTTGTTTTGTCACTGTCAAAGGTCTTGCATACCCCAATACCTGCAGATAAATGTGACCTTATCCCATTCATCTCTAGCCATGCATAACCTCCACACTCAGAGCTTCAAAGAACATGAGGAATTTCACAAGGAAAAGGATCAAGTTAGGACAATGAGAAGCATCTACTGAAGCAAATGAGAAAAAAGCCCTCCTTTACCCAAAGCTGCTGAAGCACTTCCTCCTCATAGACTATTCCACGGCTTCTGTCACATACTTTCTCTAATTCTGGACAGCAGCAGGCACAGCTCACCGCATTTCAGCAGTAACATACATATATAGTATCACAGGTAAGCACCATTAAGATAAATTACCAGTTGGCTCACTTTTTGTCACACCTAAAAAATATAACTGTGGTATTCACATATTCTTTGAACAGAGAGAGAGACATAATTCTCTCTCCCAGGATTTTCCTGGGAAGCGGAAAGTCGGTGAGAAAGCTCAGACAAAGAAGAAAAACAGTTCTTATCTTCACTTGCTGCATCTGTTGTATGGCACACAGGGAATGTGTTACGGAGAGTGTTTACCAAAAGGGATTTGTTAATTGGACACTGGTGATGGTGTTTTGGATTGATTGACCAGTTAGGTCAAAGCTATGTCATGACTGTCTGTAAGGGTCACGGGTTTTTCTTTAGTATAGTATAGTATTAGTGTAGTATGTAGTATAATATAGTATAGCTTAATAAAGCATTTGCTCAGCCTTCTGCATTCATGGAGTCAATGCACATTATCCTTTGATAAGGGATCCGCCTGAGACAATACATAAAAAAGGTTCTGTACCTGGGTGCTCCTCTTGCCATAGAAAATGAACAAAAATAACACCATTTCAACTGCTGGAGTCCACAGATATTGACAGTATTTGCCCTATGAAGTTCTAGAACTGATACCACATTAATGGATGAATGGCTGTTAAACAGGCTCCAATCAATATGGAATTCTCCAGTCCAACTAACTAGAAGCTTTAGTAAAGATACTGACCAGTTAATTAACTTGTTTAGAAAAAAAAGTCTTCTGTTCTACAGGCTACCATGATCATTCGATATTGTAGAAACCATCTATTACCCTATGCAAGATTCTGCAGTAGATAAGCGAACTGGATAATCACCAGCAGTAAATGACAAAGTCTGTTTCAGCTCATCATTTCCACTTGCTTTCCTCATAATGAGTATGTTATCATATAGCAGAAATAGCAGAAAAAGAGGCAAGACTCCTTTCTCAAATAAAGGCAAATTACCATACTAATGTAGAGGAATTGAAGTAACAGAGTCCTGCCGGAATAGTTCTTAACAAATATAATACAAAATAAATATAAGATGTACGTCAATTTACTTTAAAAAGTGAACTGCACTCCCCAACACTATCAAGATAATTTAAAAAAATTTAAAAGTTAAAATACAAATTCCTGTCATTATTCAGAGTTTTCTAGACGCTGCTTATTCAGATTTTTTTTTTAGCAAAGCAAGGGTATCTTCTAATAAAGAAAACAGAAAAGTTTTTCTTTTAAGTTTTGTTTTCAGCCACTGGATCTTGTTATATGACTGACCATCATGAGATTCCTCTTAAAACTCCTTCTTCAGGCAAATACACAATGCAAGCCATTTAAATCCAGCTTGGATAAACTCTCCAGTGCTGCTTGCCCCATGGACATACGGCCTTTGACAAACTGTAGAGTGATGCACTTCATGATTCATAGCATGGCATACTTTTAAGACAATAAATAATTTTTCTAACTCTTCCCTGGCCTCTTGCCTGATTTTTGGCAATCTTTTAAAATGCAAGCACTAGGAATGAACAAAGCATGACAGCAGCAACACCTTTGTCAGAAGGTGTGTGCAGAAGATGTAATACTGCTATTTTGTCTGTACTTATGCATTGAAGGATCCCGAGTGCTTTTGTACAGCTACAATACAGCAAGAGAGGGAACTCTAATGTCTTAAATAAGTACATCTGACTGCAGATACAGTGATTTGACTGTACTGAAATCCTACAAACTCCTCTAGATCTCACTTACACTAGAGACAAACCTAACACTGAGCATTTGAATCATCTTTTGATTTCTTTATAAATTCTCAACAGGCTTAGAATAAGCAGTAGCCCTTAAAAGCTTCATTAGAAACCCTCTGTTTACCAATGAACCCACTGACAATTTATTTTTTAATCTAACCAGCCAACTTTTAAGTAATTTTGGGTTAAAAAAGGTATGACTGAATTTCAGATTTTATGTAAAACAAGTATTTTTAATGGTAGACCATGTCAGCAGTCTTGAATGGAAAAACTTAGGATAAGTCCAGAATTTTCCCAAGAAAATTCAAGTCACTGTTTAATCTCTCTAGTGTCTGTGGCTTCAAACTTTAAAAAAACCCCAAAACCTTGCCTCATCTGCATTTGCCACTGTTAACATCACTGTCCTTTGATTTAATTTGTTAAGAGCAGAACAACACACACATTTCCCCAACATGCTGTGCTGCTACACGAGCAGGCCACAGCTGAAAAGCAAGGGAAACAAATGAAGCAGGAATTTACTTGAACCCATTAAGTCCCTTGTAAAAGTGAGTAATAGACTTATCAGAACTTGGTATTCCTTGCCATTTAAGGTATTCAGTGTTTCCTATTTTAGACCAAGTCTGGCTCAACAGCTCCAAGCACATACTTATTTTCACACACACTTACCTAGGTAACAGTTGGAAAAGAGGGTTAATAAACCTAACACTCCACTAGCCTCTTTAGAAAAAGACTCAATTTAGTGGGATCAGCACTTGAACTGCACAAAAAAGTCTCAGTAAAGCAAATATTTTTATCCCTCGCCAAATTAAAGCTTTAGGAAAGAAAATAAAGTTCATCTGCATAATATCTAATTTTAGAAAAAGAAGAATGACAATTCGAGTTTTATGCAAAGTAACTGTTAGAGTCTAAACACCCTACATACACCTTGATGTAGATGAGAACATTACACTGCTACTTGAGAAAAACCCACTGACTTCTAGTGGTGAAATTATCCTGAAGAAAATGAAAATAAAAAACATTATCAGAGGATGGAGGATATTTGGACAATATGCCTTTTGAAGCCTGTCATCCTTTAACACCACCAAGATGAACAGCTCAAATCAGAGTAAATCCATGTAAAAAGAAAGGCATTTCAGGTAAGATAAAGACAGACAGATAGATAGATTAGATAGATATTTACACCTTTTTTTTCTTTAGTGAAGATGCTTCTAGTTTTACAGTTCCCTCTTCACTGTTTACACGAACTTTGCAAGCTACTAGGAAATGTCAGAGAAAAAGAACAACACATTGCAGTAGAGCTTCCTTTGAGAATCTCAAGAATCTAAGATAATTACAGGATTTGTGCTGCATTTACGATGCAGCTGCTGTTAAAAAGTAACAAAAGTAACAAAATACACCTGAGTTCTAGTCAAGACAGCAGTTCTCAAATACTGACAATTAAAGCTCCTACCTATTTCTGTCCTGTTGGGGCCAATGCCATTATGAACTCTCAGGTAACTGGAATGACAGGAATCGGAGTCATCAATATCAAAATCACCAAACTTGAGCTGAACTCGCTGCCCAGGCTTCACACGGATTTCCCACTCACACACAGTGCTATTGGGAGATGTCTGGGGGTAGTTTATGGAGGCCAGGGTCCCACTCTCAGGGCCCAGCACAGTATGTCCACATCCATCACCTAGGAAAGAACAGACAGAAATCAGCTCCCATGTTCATCTTCAAAGCTTCATATCACACCATACAAACCACAAGGTGAGAAAACTCCAAGGTAACTCACATGCAAATGACACAGCAGTGGTGACAAATACCACTCAACTACCATTGCCTTTTGCTTAGCTTATTATCACAGGCAACCAGAGAGCTGCTTCAACTTCCTCAATGAGATGGAAAGTGATCCATAATGACTTACAAAAAGCATGGACAGTAAAGGAAGAGTCCCTGCTATTTTGTATTTCCGCAACACCTCAGTACAGAAGGAAGCAGGTGCTGAAAAGGACAGAGAAACCTGACAATAAAACAAGAGCACATTGGTTTTTCTGAGTTACTGTACTCACAACACAATGAAAAAGAAGTACAAAGCCATTGGACAGCAAATAAAATACAGCATATTAGATAAAGCTCTGACCACTACCAAACTGCAAATACGTTGTTTTCTACTGTACCACTATTTTAATCCCGCAATTCACTCCTATTTGGAGAACATACTCAATTTTTTGGAATTCTCCTGTGACTCCAACCTGGAGCCTTCTACCTAATATTTGAGTATTAATTTTAAACAGCAATAACAGTACTAAAACTAATTTAACAAATGGAAAACAATATCACAAATTGTGTACTGTCAACACTAAATTACAAAGAGCAAACTGACAAATTCGATTACTCACCAGCTAGACATGCATTTCACCCGGTATGTAGCACAAAAAGAGCAAGAATTTCTGTGCTGGTTTAGAAATGTGAATGTTCTTAGAGTAATGTTCACAATGATCACCATGATTCCTATTGACAGAAATTTGTTTTGACAGTTAAGTGTTTCATATTATACAATAACACATGTAGTTCCACTACTGAATGTGAAAAGGTAAGCTAAACTTCAGGTACAAAAACTGTACATACACTTTAGAAATTTAACTAAATTTCAAAATTCTTAAATGTATTACATGTAAGACTGAGTGGAAAAGTAAGTCCAATGCACTGAAGCGATGTGGAAAAACAAACCCCTGTGATTAAGTTAACTAGGTCTGATTAATCTATTTGTAAACACAACTAATTTTTGCTAACAGAAACTATTCTCCTTATAATCTGGGCACATTGAAAGATAGCTGCACGTTACAAAAGCTAAAGTACTGCTAGTATACACAGAGTCATAAATGGATGCAGATGCAAACTGCAGCTGTTTATCTTGCAAGCAGTCTGGAATGAAAATGATACATCCTTGGAAAAGTTAACTGGAACATCTGCTTAGTAAAATCAAAACTTGTATTTGTGAAGCTGTTCTTCAGCCACATTTTCATTAACGCAATTTGCTTTAAAACACTTTGTTCTATCCTATGGCAAATACGATTTCTATTTGGATGACAGCTGATCAATTACTCTTCTAAGTTGGAGTTTTTCTAACACAAGACACCATTGTTCAACATTACAAAGAGGTAACCTAAACTGCATGTTTTATATATCACTATAATCCTGGTTTCTTTCAAAAGGCATGTTATAAACCAAATAAAAGTGAAAGCTTTATCATGCAGAGTCTGTATTGGCCTTGGTTTACTAGCTACCATGCATCCAAATGTCAGATTTCTGATTAGTCATAATATGCTAACACTTAACAATAGAAGACTCCTTTTCTAGTAAAATGGCTTTTCACAAGCAAATACACACACTACAAAATGCATGGAATTTATTACATTAACAACAGAAAACAACAAATATATTCATGGTGATACATGGAGTTAGCATTTCAAAACTCTTTAAATTGTAGATATAAAAATAATTATCAACAAAAGCAATATCGGTTTTAGGCTATGTCCTAAACAAAAGCAATGAGCCATTAACCAGTTCTGTCCTTTTCCTTTACTGTGATGGGGTAAGCAATTGCTTATTCATTCACAGATTGAAAATACTGTGCAAATACACTGACACAGTGGCCTTTTGAATATGCAGTCGTACTATCATTCACCTGTATGGGCAGATACACTGTTCTGAATGCATTTTAAGGGAAATAAAAATCCTTGCATGAACTATAATGCACAGAAGTTAATTATTTCTCATTTCAATAGGCCTGTTATTGCAATGCAGTCACCACACAAATAGTATTTCTTAAAACTAGAAATACCAATAATGCACATGATTCTGTATCTTTGATTCTTCCCCACCTTCTTCCATTTTAAGCCTTTGCTGCTGGAAATCAAAGACAAATGAAAGCCTGTGTCTCCTCTTTGACCCAAAATGTATTTAAGTTGTAAAATTGTCTCAAGTATGAAACAATACTTGCACTATGCATGATGAACAGCATACAGCTTTCTGATGAGAAAAGCAAAAGAACTCCAAAACAACTAAACACATTTAGGTGAGAAAATGCAAATAAAATATTTTAAGTTTTAAAAATTGGGACTTTGCAAGACACATCACTAAGAAATTACAAATTACCTCTTGTAGTTTGGAATAATGTCTTGTTTCCCATGGCTAGAGAGAAAAACTTTCTAATTTCCTTCATACAATTTAATGGAAACATCAATCTCAAACCTCCCTTTTGTTGCAGGCCTTCTTAAAAACATGAAAGCAAAAATACTCCTCTATACATAATAAAGAGCCTGCTGTCCAATCATACTAGAAAGTAAGGGAAAGGAAAAACAGTTGTGCTGAACTGCAGCATCTGGCTATGAAGTCGATTTTTAAAAGTCGCTTATTCTGAATGGAGCCTTTAGATCTTTTTATTGTATTTCACTCAGGTTAGTGATAACAGAAATGCCAGACACTCCATGCCTGAAGAATCTGAAGATTACCATGGCATATACAGTCTGCCAAGAGCAGCAGCATCACACATGAGCTATTTGGAAAATTTGAAAAATCACAATTCCAATGAAACTTGCAGATCCATGAAGTCACATCCTGCTGTACTGGTACTATAAAAGGGCAGTTCTTGAGCCTCTCTATGTAACGTGGCACTTTGTCATTTCTACCACGCTTCTTCAAACATCACTGATGAATTCCAGAGACGCATACACACACCCAGCCTCAAGGGAGCAATCTGCAATACTCAGCAATTTCTACAAGAGCAATTCTATTCAGTACGGCAGCATATACAGGACAGTAGTCACTTCATTCATTTGCAAGTGACGAAGTGCCACTGAATCTTTTGCTTCTGTTAACCTGTGAGACTAGAATATCTAAGAGCAGACAGAAGACAGACATCAATCCCCTAGTCAATTATTCCTGGATGGGCTAACAACCTCTGTTGTCAGTACACACCTGAACAAGTCTCCTGCTTTCTTTCAGACTTCTCTGTCACATCACAGGCCTCCCACACTTGCAGGATAGATTCAGTCCTTTGTAGAAGCACCAGGTCACTGTGTGCACAGTGTGCACAAATCACACCTGACATGTGGAGGGGCTGTACATGTGCATCCAATATCACATATCCCGGGGACCAAGTTCACAGCAAAGAGGAAAAATTCAGCTCGTCACCAAAACTTGTGTTAGAAACATGGACATCTCTTAGGCAGCTGGCAGAGGAAGGCAGACTGCTGCCATCAGGAGAAGGATCCATCTGCTCTGCAGGCACCTCTGAACGCAGCCTGGATGAACCCTCCTGAAGAGTTCATATGAGCCCTCGGCCACGGCACACTGATGTCTGATGCAACATGCCCATGGTTGAAAACAATTTCTTAGAGCCAAGTTCTTTACATCAATAAAATACAGGACTCAGACCAACACAAACATACCAAATCCTAAGGATTTTGATACTTGAAGAAAATGTGGAATTTAATAAAATGAAAGAATTTTGAAAATGCAGGAGCGGGTGCTAAGTTATTAATACCCACAAAAAAAAAATTAACTATATTTTTTAGTTGTGGAAATCAGAGCTTTTCCCCCTGGAGAACAGTTGCTATTAGTGACCATTAAAATTGTTCTCACTATCAAAACATGTTTAAAATTATTTTTTTAGACCAGTGAATACTTTTCCTTTCCCTACCTGGAGAAGAGTGAATGATAAAGACATTAGACAGTTCAATATTATAACCTATAAAGAATAGCTGATGCATATCAAAACACCAATCTCAATTTTAACACATGGCACTGTCTTTCGAACTGACTCAATTTAACCAGAGGGTTTCCTGAGAAGATTTTACATATATAAGCCATTATTTTCTGTATGTTTGTGACTAAATATTGGATGTAATTGAAACTTTTTTAACTAAACAAAGGTAGAACCAAATCTGTAAGTCATGTAAGCAAAAAAGGGTATTTTAAAACATTCATTTTAACTTCAAATACACAACTCTTTCTGATTCAATGCATTACTATAATTTCCCCTCTTTTGTTCAGCTCCTCTGCTCTGCATTTACTTACTTTTTCTCAGCATACTAAAAGACACTGCACCTGCTTTTTGCTTTTCTCAGTGTGGGCAAAAAAGTTTACACAAAGACAAAAGAGTTCCATGAATAAGAAACACTGAGGAATTAAATCACAGAGACATCAAAGTCTAAATAGCTTTTTCAAATATTTTCAAATGCCCTTATTTGTGTCCTCCAAACTCACTGCTGTTTCCACCAAATTCCACAGAATGATGTTTTTCAGGAAGGAATCTGTTCCACTGTCAGAATTAATCTTCTTAACAAGCCAGCAAGCACACAGTCCACTTTGATCTTAATGCCATTTACTTGCCTCAGTAACACACTAGTTTGGGCATTTCATTCCATTACAGACGTTTCACAACATAAAATAGCCCACATTGTCACAAGCAAGGCCACAGCTCAATAAACACTTGAAGGCACTTTAAATTAGCACAGCTACAGACAAAAGCAAGCCTTGTCTGCCTCTCACTTTTGGCGACACGTTCTCACACCTTTCCTGGTACTGGAGGCAAATATTTATGAAACTACATGGCCAACCAGAGCAGGGACTTGACATAAAAATAGCTGTTGGTTTTAACCAAGAGCAATCCCCAAATTTATTTGAGTATGCATATGCAGCAGCACCTTCCTTGACAGAGGGATAAGACAGTAGGGGAACACCAGCAACTGCTTCTTTCATCAGCATTGCCAACCCATGTTTGCATTTTAAACAATCTTGAACGCCAACCAAAGAGGTAGAAACCATCCCAGCCCTGAGAAGGGCAGTCACACAAGACTGGTGCACTGGCTCGAGGAACGAGCTGGTTGCAGAGTGTCCCACAACGCACTCCCACCACACAGTGCTGGGTTGCATCAACCTAGCTCTCTGAGGCAGCTCTTGGTGCCACTGCCAATGGCAGGGCAAGAAGTGGAGGGCAGGTGGGATTATGACTTCCCCAGCTTGGATTGATTTACCTGCTGTGGAGCGCCCTTAGACAGTTAATGAAATTATGGGAAAAGACAGGAACAGGACAAAAGCACAGTAACCATTTTGCTTTTTAAAATGTTGGCAGCTCAGTGGGGTGACAGCAGAGGGTAAGAGGAGATAGAGGCTGATTCTTGTTTTTACAGCAAAAGTACAAAATTTAATATGCCATTACAACAAAATTTTACTGTTTTCATCTACAATATGGGCCACATGCTGGGCTAGTGATAATTAGCACTTTATTATTTTAATCTGTACAACCAGCTTTACAATCATCCTCTCTGGAACTCCAGTCTTAGCTTTCAGCCACCGAATTTTACACAAAAGAGTAACACTTAGGAATCCTAAATTCAGCATCCAAAATATGATACCATTTTAAAATAATGATCTAAAATTATTAAGTTGTCAGAGCAGGTAAGATATGTGTTTCCTGTGCTGTGATGTACAAACTAAACTGAGAACTACCAAAAGAACAGAAGAGACATCAGCTGTGTAAGACTGTGCTGAAAGGCTTTCACTTACTGATACCATGGAAACTATGTGAGTAAGATCCCAGGGACAGGTATGACTCGCTTAAATAGTATGCTGGAAAAAGGAGCCTACAAGGACAGCCTAGGCACGGCAAAAAGTGATTTACATGAGAAGTCTGTGAGAGGACTGTGTGCTCAGTGGTACATGATGCAGAAGCCCCTCTGATCTGCTGGCTAGGCTGATTCACAATGACAACTCATGCTCTTTGTCTTTGTTTGGCTGGCACATGCAGCTTGCCCACTTCTCAAGACACAGCACTTTACAATCTGCACCAACATGTTCTTAAAAATAAACACTGTTGTGCTTCAGTGCTTTAAGTGGAACACAACAGAAACCAATGATGAATAAATGAAAAATAACACACAGACCGTCAAGCAAAAAACACTATGACAACAAGCAATGGTCATGGTCAAAATGGGCTTCAAATCTCCTAGAAGTTCTTCAAACTCCTCCCCACACTAGGACCACAAGAAATTTCACAAGCCTCACATATGTCAACTAAGAGGCAAAAATGTTGTCCAATCATACTAATAATTCACATGCTAAATTAACAGTACACTCAACACTTCCCCCTTCCTTTTCCAGTTCATAAATGAGACTGCATAGCCTAACCTGCAGATCCAGGGTGGCAGCACCATCTTGCCTCTCACGAGCAGCTGCCCCTTCCCTGCCCCACCCTCTGCCATTGCTCACTGTATCCCTGTCGGGCTGCAGCCCAGTTCTCAGCCCAGGCTCCCATTCCAGCTGCCCTTTGCTGGGTGAAGGATGGGCATCGCCTACCAGCCAGTGGAGCCTGAGCAACACAGAGGATGCAAGGTAGGGACAGGGAAGAGACAGCAGCAGCCACAGGTAAAAATAGGTTTTGGTACCTTGCAATCAACAGAAGCTGTCAGGGAGGAAGCTCCTGGTTTGGGTACCTGAACAAAAAAAAAAAAAAAAAAAAAGAAAAAAAAAAAAGAAAAGAAAAGAAAAAAAATCTGAAAACACAGCTGTCACTGAAAACCTCAGAACACAGTTATTATTTGCACCCCACAGCTGCACCAAGAAGACAGACTTTACAAATATTTCTAACCCTCTTTAAAGGTTGTCATCCAACTGATGAAACAGTCCCAATTCACATCTGTGCACCAGCAGCTCCTTCTCCTGGTGTAGGTGGCATACAGTATAATCTTGATTTCTAACATTCATTTTCTAATCTAATTTCAAAATTACAATGGGGACTATTTGGAGTTTCCCCATTTTGAATGACTTAGCTTCATTCTAGCATCACAAAATTTAATACACAATCTGTTCTAAAAAGCACTTCATTCCTAATTTTTCCCTATAGATATTCCATTAAAACAAAGATGTTGCCACACTTTTGAACCTCTACGAATACAACCATTAAAATAAGCATTATGTATTACTGATTAACAAGATGATGAACTAGGAAGATGACAGTAACTTTAAATGCCTAAGTCACCATTTTTAAGTGCCAAATTTATCATAAGAAGTATAGTGAGAGCATGTAGGAGGTCAGTGTGTGAAAACTCGGTCAGTAAAAACTATCTGTGAACTTTAAGTTTGTCCATCAGCTTTGCTGTACCTTCTTCCTAGCAAGAAGGAAATGATGCTTTGTGTAGGAGGACTAGAAAAGTTCTCTTTAAAAACATCTCTTTAAAAATGAAGATATAAAGTAATGGAAACGCTTTATTTGAAATTTTCAAATATACTTAGGAAAAAGACAAAAACTGATCATCACTAGACTTAGTACACAAGCGTTCAAAAGCATTCAATTTAATGCATTCCTCTTTCAACCCTTGTGATAATGAGATGTACTTTGACACCTGTACACAATTGTATAAAGATAGAATTTAACAGATAGTGTGGTTTAAGGCTTCTTGGTTTATCACAAAACTCACAGATTTCCAAAAGAAAAATTGAGCACCAGTGGCTTCTTTGCACCACACTGAGCAAGGCAAGATGTTTTTCTTCGTATCTTAACCATTCCAGAGCCAAGTTAAAATAACCAGATATGGGCTTTAACTGGCTATAGTCCTGCTGAAGATGCAGCAGCTGCCAGCTGTAAAACCCTGTGTCGTCCTGAAGGCAACCATACATGCACAACATACATGCTATAGCTCTGTAGTGCACTATCCTTTCAGAGGCTAAAGCTCTGACGAGTAACCATGCAAAACTCCACCATTAATTCTTCTTTCCACTCAATATCCTGATGATCTTCCACCTGCTTCATTCCTGCGAGGTTTCTCTCCAGAAGAACCTCCATGTTTACATGCAAGTAGCTATACAAGTGGCTTGTCTTGCCAAGTCTAATTAAAACACTTTACATATCCTATTTTTGCATTTTTAATTTTATATAGAGGTAAAACTAAAGAGAGTTGTGGCACAACTGCAAAACAGTTCACTGTTATCCTTCAACATCGAAAGTAACAACTGGGCACTGAAAGAGGTACTCCTACTCCAAATTGCAAGAATTTGCAATTAAGAGACCTGAAAAGATTTCCTCTTCACAGTTAAGCAACATTTGAGGTCTTATGATGGCCTGATCAAAGTTTAGGAAAATCACAAATGGATCACTGAAGAGGAGGAGAGAAAGGTACTTAGGGATGAAAATTAATTATCCTTTTGCACATCTGTGTTGCCGTTGAGGCAGGGGTTTGTAGATGGATGGATGAGGGAGACTCTTGATTCCATGATCAGAAGGCTATATTTATTATATTATGATATATATATAACATTATAACTATGCTACATAAAGATAGAAAGGCAAGGAGCTTCTTCTAAAGCTGCTAAGCTAGCAGAGAGATAGAAAGGAATGAATAACAATGTCTGTGTCCCAGCACAGAGCGATAGCAGTCCTGCTGTGAATGGTCAGCAGATCCAAACATCTGCTGACCATCCAACCACAGGTGAATCTGCTGCATTCCACAGCAGCAGATAATAATTGTTTACATTTGCTGGTAAGCCTGTGAGCTCCAGCAAGGAGAAATCCTAAGAAAGGATTTCTTAAGAAGAATGGCTGTGACACATCTGGAATAATTTTATAGAATATTTATACACAAATCTTGATTAAATGCCAAGTCACAATAAACAGTACCAGTGTGATGACTGACAGCATCACTCTGGGAAGCATTTACACCATTCTCCTGTTTAGAAACCATGACAGAAGAATTATCTGCTCACAACCATTCTCAAAAGCATGTCAAGCTTTTCAAGTTCCCTTTTCCACCATTAGCAGTATTCACAAGGATGCATCATATTATTACCTCTGACAGCAATTAAAGAAAAGCAACAAAAAAATGAGAGGGGCTGCTTTAAAAAAGTGGTTCTATCAGTAAAATCATTTTGGGGAAAAAATTTAAGAGAATCCACGTGACCTCATGCACAATCCACCAAATACCAGCAAGACTGACAAGCCACAGACGAGTAGCTGGCAAGAATTTTGATTCTGATGGATAATATTCCGATCTAGATAACAAAACCTCTTCCTTGAGCTGAAAGTATTTTTAGAAAACCTGAGCATCTGGAAGGGAGATTTAGAGGGGGGATTAACTAGTGAAGAAGTGAAGTGGAAAAGGGAGTGTTTAATAAAGCATATAGATTGTCTGACCATTGATTTTATTTCCATTTTTCAGCTCATAAATGATGCATCATCTATGGAACATTGTTAATAAGGCAGTCCCCTGTGATTTGCTGAATTGAGTTTTCACATAATGAAGAATGTTAAATCATTATACACTAATTTAAAACTTTTACTGAACAATGAAAAATGTTAACAAAACCAAATATTCCCACACAGAAAAAACCTTTTTTTTCTTTAATACAATATTTAACAAAACCACTGTAATACAGTTTTGCCAATGAAAGAGAAACTTGGCATAAAGAAAATGCCAGAGAAATATTAAAAAAAAAGGAAGCATGGAAAAACTACACAAATAAAAAACCTCTAGACATTCTCAAAAAGAAAAAAAGTGTTACTTTTGAGCCTGTGTGATCCTAATTTGTAAGTCATTTTACACAATGATGGTTTCATAGTGTACTGAAGTGCAGAAAGGCCCTTCAAAGTATGATTTCTTGTACACCTTGACTACTTAAAGTTGGCTAGTCACTATTCTAAGGGGAATTCAGGAAGTTGCATTAAATTTCTTTCCAGAAAGTTTTCAGACTCGAACAAAGACATCCTGAAAAAGAGACTTTTAAACTATTTCTAAAGTTACCATGCTTTAAACACCTGGAGAAGAAAACAAATAAAATACAAAAACAACCCCCCATCCCCACCCCATCTAAGACATCCTTAAAAACACACCTATTGGTATTGCCAGGAATGACACAAATGAGCTCACCAACTTGGTTTGGCTTCCACGATATTGACTAATGTGATAGCAATGTAGGCAACCATCGCAGCTGTGGTGCAGAACTGGGATCGCCTAACTGTGACACCACTCAAAACCAAGAGGCGTTGGATACTCACAGGACAGAAGCTAGCATTTTCAGTAAGGTACTGAGAACAGAGTATATTTATATATATCTTAAGATAGAGAATATAACAGAGTATATATATATTAATATCAGCAGTCAATTAACTGTAGGGAAATAATGATTACCTGAGTCACAATACACAACATCTCTTGTACAGAGACCAGTGACCAGGCCAACACATCCTCCTCACGTCAACAAACACCAAAAACAAGCGTGCCTGACATGTACATAGTCAGCCCTCACTTACACATTTTCTGCTTCCAGCAATCCTTTTTCTTCTAAAGAATGTACTTTTTTAGAAGCAACTGCCAAAGGCTGCTAAGAATCCTTGCATTTCTAATGGTTCGTGGACTTGCATTTCACATTGCTACTGCAAATATATTCCAGTAGTTTTATAGCTAGAGAGGTCACCTCAAATCATTTTCACTTCAAACTTGCAACAAAATATGAGTTTGATTTTCACGATGCAACTAACTCACCAAAATCAAAGAGACAACTAATCACTGAGCTTCAGTATCCACCAGCTGTGCTGGTCCAAACCTTACAGACTGCTAACTCACTGAAAATTATTTTTATTTTGATATTGGCAGAGAAAAAAAACATATAACCCAAACAGAAGTGAAAACTCCAAAGACAGAGATTTTGAAGAAATGCCAACAGGAAGCATGCAAATGCCATAAGCAGTACCAAATGACTGTGTTACAATTCCATGATCCAATTGACTGAAATAGTGAGACAGCTAAACAAGTAGAAACGATCTACTTTAATTTAATTTTTGCAGAGTTAGCAACCATAGAGAAATGTTATCCTCTTTCAACTCTTTACCAAATGAAACTAAGAGGTTATGCAGGGAAACACCAGAAGTTACACACTAGAAAAGAAAGCAAAGGTTAAACGCTTTTTACCCATTCAAGGGCTGGTGTTCAGGTTTTTGATTTTTTTTTTCATGCACTAGACAAAAAATGCATCAACCAGAAGCCATTTTCAAAATCTGTCTTATTCTGTGGTCCAAAGGTCCAGTCACTATCAAATTTTCAGGTATATTTTTTGTTTCAAATACCAAAGTGCTCAGTTATAAAGCAACAAGGTCAAACAGACTACAAACAGCACAACTCAAGCTGTTTGCCTTCAGTAATGGATGGCAAAGGATGCTGTTTAGCAAAATTTGGTATTTCATTACTGCATTAATGAACATGCTTCATAGATAACAATCCACCATTCTGTTTTAAAAAAACCAAAACAGGACTGAAAATTCTATCTCAATACAAGTTACCTCATGGCCTTCTACATCAGTATTCTGCTCTCCCTCTCCACCTTCCCAAACTTCAGTTTAGTAACAAATCCACACTCTATGCTTAAACAATGGTTTCAACTACACTGCTTTAAATAAAAGGATGCTGAATGTTCCATAATATTTGGTTTAGAGAAATTAATCTAACAGGAACTCAGTCAGAAAATGCAGGAGGGAAGGAAATACTTTGACTTCAAAAACAAATTTCAAGTTTTCCCAAAGCAGGGTGCACTTATGCAAGAGGGGGTGACAAACAACAGCTTTTTTTAGTCTTTCAAAATATGAATAAAATAACCAATATAGAAACATTTCACAATATGCAGAGCAGCAATTCCAACAAAGATTGCATCTGAACTGCTGACTATCTGACCTATGAAAGCTGATGCATTCAGGGCAGCCCTTAACCTGTTGATGACTGAAACTACACAGAACAGCAGTGATCGCATTAAAAACCTAATGCATCATTCCCCACAGCATAAAGCAGGCTGGCAGAATTGCAGAGAAACAAGATATTTATTTTTCTCTTATATTAATAACGTAAGAAAACACTCCCAAAAACCTTGAAAGCTGAACATCTCCATACAGTAGCAGGAAAATAATTTGCTAGAAGGTCACTGGCTTGAGATGCACACAGTAACAGCATACAACCATCTGAAGGAACACTTACACTGCTTTTTTAACACCAGCTCAGATGCTTGATTTATATAGCCACAGATATATAGTTATACATATAAAATCAACATATATTGTACTGCTTATATCCAAACTGCAGAACATTCTCATGAGCATGAGAGCTACAAAGGGTACTTACACAAACGGGTGATTCCTGTATTCTTTACAGGAACGAGGCTAGCATGACCTCAACAGGCTCCCAGATGAGCTGGGCTGAACCAAGCCAGTACTGGGAGACACTCTCCCAGAAAGGATGCTCTGCAGAACACATGGGTGCACGTTTTGCTCACCAGATTACCACACCCACTTCAAATAAAGCTCATTAACTGGAGGGGGAAAATAACGTTGCTGAGATTCTTGTTTTCAAGAGCAAAGAATATCCACTCTTGTTAGGTCTATACTTTCAGCACCAGCTCACTTCCCTTCAGGAAGTGCATTGCCCCACAAAATTCTTTACAGCACTGCTCCTTCTCTCTAAATCCATCTTCAAGGTGCAATGATGGGAAGTTAAAAAGAGCATCAGAAAACCTGAAAAAGCCTACTGTAACTTTGAGCCCTGGTCTTGAAAAATTCTTCCATACTTCTCAACACAAGGATGAAAGGGATTTGGCTCAGCAGTCCTGCCTAAATG
Organism: Geothlypis trichas; assembly: GCA_009764595.1. Taxonomy (NCBI): domain Eukaryota; kingdom Metazoa; phylum Chordata; class Aves; order Passeriformes; family Parulidae; genus Geothlypis; species Geothlypis trichas. Next base: position 20,714,971 of record CM019902.1, read on the forward strand.
GTACCAATCCCTGAATCTTCAGGCTGTACAACTGCATCTTCAAAACATTTTGCACTCTTAAGTAAAACTGCCCCATTAAAAAAGCAAAACAGTCCATTAGAGCACTGCCTTCCTCCTCCTCATAAAATACTTAATCTGATGTTAATTTGAGGGACAATAAATCTGTCATGCAAAGATCTGAGGGTCTTTTTAATCAAAATAATTCCTTTTGGGTTTGGCTGTGACTCCCTTTCTTCCAGAGGAGCCTAGCCAAGGACAACAGATACAAAGAGTAGTTAGACACCACCCAATCTAATTTAGCAAGAATAGAAACTGGCACTCATGTGCATGGCAGCACATGGCAATCGCTCACATGACAGACTGCTTTGTGGCAGTGCTTTGTATTCACATGCCCAGAGTTCTCTGCAGCAGAAAAAGACATAGCTGCAATGGGCTACCCCAGCAGCTGGAACCCTCGTCAGCACCTGGCATAGCAGGAGATCATCTCTTCCAGGACCCTGAGGGAGAAGCTGCAGTCTCCCTCCATCTTGCTCAGCCACTGGATATGTAGCTAGGGCCATCTTCTCTTTGCCTGATTCCTTCTCCCCAAACTACAGCTGACAAATCAGCATCTGCCCAGTTCTGGACTGGCCACAGCCAGAGCCACCACTGCTCTGTGGGAAGGACAAGCAAAGGTGAGACCAGGGACAAGCAGAGGTGCGACCAGGAACGCTGTGGAGAGAACACCAAGGAACTGATGAGGAACAAGGAAAATACAAATGATCCACAAATACTGTGGCTGAATCCCTGAACACAAGGCCATGGAAAACCATTTCAGTGTGCACAGGGACATTAGTTCTTCCACTTCATTTTTCAGATGACAGTAACTCAGCACCAGATGTTCAGAAATTCTTTTCCTCTGCTACACCGCAGAAAACATTTTTAAGCTACAGTGGCAAATCAGTTCTTTGCACTTTCTTCAACAAGGCTTGAGAATATAACAACGTCCTGATGGGCTGCTGTTTGTTTAGAACAAAATATGAGAATCTCATTCAAAAACAAGCATTCAATGCTATTTTTTTTTTTTAAACAGTAAATAAATCTGCTTCAAGTCACTAAGGAATCAGCCTCAGAATAAAAGGCTCCTTCTAACTCTAGGCAGTTTTTCCCATTTTACAGGTACATTGCTATCCACTAGGAATCCCAATAGATGGCTACCAAACTAATTTGTGTGGTAACCAAGTTCTTATTCTATAGACCCTACAAGCTTCATATCTTCTGAATTACTGACACGTTATTCAACTTCTACTTTGATGAAAGATAAGCAACCATTCCTCCTCTAGCTGTGTTTTTTAAATTAAAAAAAGGGTTAATGAACAGACCATACCAAATTTATGTCGACCTAAACATCTGCTAAGAACACTGTTTCTCAAAATTCAATCCATGAAGAGCAGTATGCTTAGTTGCTGCCTTGCTTTAATTCCCACCCGCTTAATTACAAGAAAAACCAAAAAAATGCTCCAAATACTTTTCAAATATCAATTTCCTTGCAACCAGAATCTAGAATCACTAAGCAACTGTTTCAAAAATCACAAGAGCTGACTTGCACAGCCATCAGCTAGACAGTCCCCAAGGCACAAGATTATGAAATGCAGCACAAGGCACTTCTGAAGGTGTCAGAGCTAATACAAAATGCTCAGTTTTCGAAGACAGCAACACACTCAAGTTCAAGTCCTTGAACAAGGAATTCTGAATTACATACACTGAATGATTTTAAATATGATAGACTGAAAAAATTTCACTTGAATCTTACAAGATAATACAGTGGGCTAGTGTGAAAAACATATTCACCACAGCAATACCTGCACTTTTTCACTTCTCAGTTTGCTGCTGTCTGGAAGGAGAGGAGTACCATTTCACCCATACTAAAAATAAGTTTCATGTTGACCAAAATAATGCTGTTTTTAAATCAGTTCATACCAGAAAGGTGCTCTACAGAAAAGCATGTGAGAAATGAAAACACTATCCTCAGAAAACATTTAAATACCATGTTTAATGTGAGACTTAGAGCAGCTGAACAGTAGAAAAGAAAATGAACAATTACTTCGTAACAGAGGATCAGCCTCACTAAGATAATGAATGAGGCTAGGTTCCTACATAGATCACTCACTGTACTTTTACAAACGAGCTTAAAAGCATCTATAATTGTGGAATTCCTCAATACTTGGTTACCTTCATTGTCAATCAAGATATTCTCTTAGAAGCCTGATCACATATTTAATGCCCTAATTGAGTAGTAACTTTGTGCAGAACTTCAAGAGCTAGACAGCAGCTTCATTTCTATATGGGATTCCTTACCCAAACTGGAATTATGCCAGCATTTAGAGATACAGGATATGGGCTCTCCAACCTTCTCTAGGATAAGATAAATAAACATATTTTGGCAAGGAAACAGTCCCTCACTAGCAGAACTCTTCTTATAAGCTCTAGCAGTTTCTCATATTGAAACACTGAATTCAACAATACCAGAGTCCCCCACCTTACAACAAGTTCTGCTTTTGTTAACAAATAAAATGAGGCTTGTCAATAGAACGGTTCCCCTTCTACTCAAAAGTGAAACTCCTGAGCTAACTTTAAGCATTAACACTGCAACCCGAAATTCTGGGTAGAAGCCCTTCAGCAGTTACCCGAAGTACAGAAAGATGAAGTACTAAAAGCTTGCTGTCCTCGCAAGCTCCTTTTCTTGCTGCATGGTCCCACCCCCTCTAACTGACTAATCAGTGAGCCAGTTTCATTCAAACATCTGCACGTAAATTATGACTCTTCCCTACCCCTACATTTATTTCAGTCTTCTCCTAGAATAATAAACCGCTATTCTCCTAGAATAACAGACCTTTTGGTCTGCTTACCAAAAGGTCACACAAGTGTCAGGTCAGCACAAGTATGATGCTCTTACAGCATGAACTAACACCTTGCTGCTGCCTGTCTCATCCAGCAGCTACCTTCAAAAGACAGGTATTAAAACAGTCCAATTTCCACTCAAAAGCAAATGGGTCTTCTCCAGCGCCATCATAAATTACAGGAAAACAAACCCAGCTGTGCCAAATGCTTATTAGCACTTGTTTTGTAGGTGTATAGGAACATAAATGCAATTAGTTGGAAATAAGAGGAAAAGGTCCACACAACTACCTTGCTCTATGGATACAACACTGAGCTTCTTCCATTCAATTAATTAATTTTAATGAATTGTTTGAATGAAATGTTTAATTTAGATGCATAAACAGTAAAGTGCATATAGTTCCTATTTCCTTTGTGCATTTAAATGCAGCATTTCTGAAAGTCAACCATATTTCCATCTCTGAGATAGAAGGAAAAAGTTATGTGACAAAACAGTTTCTGAGGAGATCCGTTTCTGAAATGATGCAAGACCAGTGCAAGAAGCAAGTGGAATTGAAAATCACAAAACTGATCTTCCCAAACCCAGGAGTGAGCTTCAAGTTGCTGTTAAAACACTCACTCCCACCACTTCGTCCCAAGCACATGATCGAAGTGACAGTCACAGTGGCATCCTCTGATCTTCTGCCATGAAGTGACCAAATTGGGCCTTGTAATTTTCACAGTGCTAAAGCCTGTTCATTAATTCCAACAGAGGAGAAATCCCGTCGATTTCTCTAAACAAAAAACCCCCAAACTAAAATAAACCAAACCAAAAAAAAACCAAAAAACCAAACCCCCCAAACCAAAAAACAAAACAAACCACCAAAAAACCCCCAAAATAACAACAACAAAAAACCAAACAAACAAAAAAACCCCGAAACAACCAAAAAAAGCCCCAAAACACCAAACCAAACAACGCTTACTACTCTCACACGTTTCTCTCCTATATACACTTTGCATACTCTCGGGCGAGTGTAAATTTCTTTTCACAGCAAGCAGAATCTCACCTTTTTCCGCCTCCTGGCTCACACCGAACACTCCACAGCCTGCAGCGGGAGTCACGCGCGGGCCGGGCGTGCCAAACCCCACAGAACCCCTGCCCTACCCCAGTGCCCCGAGCTGCCTCCACAGCCCCAGCTCCCCTCCGAGCCGCCGTCGCGCCCCGCCCGCATGAAGCCCTCCTTCCGCCAGCTCCCCGTGGAAGTGCGGGAGCAGGCAAGAAAAAAAAAAGTTTCTTGTTTAGTTGCTTTTGTTTTTTGTGGGTTTTTCTTTTTTTCGGGGGGGGGGGGGGGTGTTTTTGTTTGGTTTTTTTCCCAAAACAGGGATTTTCTCTCGCCCTTTGTGGGCCAGGCCGGGGACAGGTTCGGCGTGAAGAGCCATATGCCCAGGGGCGCCCCCCTCCCACCAGCAGAGGCCCGGAGGATTGGTTTTCCCTCCCCCGGCCGCCAGGGCTGAGGGGCTCGCCCGCCGCCGCTCTCGCACCCACCTTTCTGCGCCTCGGTGCCCCGCAGCAGCAGCAGAAGGAGGAGGCTGGGGCGGAGCAGCGAGGGCGTCCGCGGGGTCCCCGCGGGGAGCGGCCGCCCCGGGCTCACCATGCCCCGCGGCGTGACCGGCGCGGCCGGCGGTCCCAGGACATCGCGGGCTGCGGGGCGGGCGCGCTGGACCACGTCTGAGCGCTGCGCTCCCGCCAGCACGCCCGTCCCCTGCGGCAGCCCAACCGCTTCCGGGGGCGCGCGGGACCGCCCCGCTTCCTGCCGCCCCCTCCGCCCCGCACGGCCGGCCCCTGGCGCCGCGGAGCCTCAGGCGGCGGCGGCGGCAGCGGCTCCCGCGCTGCCCCGCCGAGCGTGGGGCCCCCTCCGCTCCCGCCCTGAGCCGCGCCCTCCGGAGCCGCGCCCACCCGAGCCGCCTGCGCGGGGCTTACGGCCCCAGACCGAGTCCCAGGGACACAGCGCCTGAATTCCCGCTCCGTTCCACATCCGACCTCCTCTTAGAGCTGGCTTCGAATATTTCACTTTTTTGAGCTTTTTTACCTTCTAAAAGTAGAGATTAAGACAAAATTTCTGGGGAAAACTCAAACAAAAGCCCTTGGAAACACGAGTATTCCTGTTGTTGATAGAAAGGATAATCTGGTGTCATAGTGCTCCACACGCTAACGTGAATTCAGCTCTAGATGTGGGAAGGCTTGGCTATGAGGTCCCAAGTTATTGCAGCTTTAGCCCTTGTCCCCCAGCTTTTGAGCACACACCCTGTGTAATTGGAGAGCTTTCCAGCTGTTGCACTGTAGGACTTTAGGATGAAATTGTTCTCCACTTCTCCCAAACAGCTCTATGTCACAGAGACTGGATCCTGGCCAGGAGTGTCCAGTGCTGGCCCCACCAAAATGGCAGGAAAACCGTCTTAGGAGCCTGCTTTACCCAATCCACAGAGTTGCTTGAAGTACTTAGATTATGTTTAGTAATTGTTTTAACATTACTATTCCTTATTGAGATGCTGAAAACTTAACTATGTCCACATCAATGCCTATAGCTTATTTAAGGCTTCGTATAAGGGCTATTATAGCTTGTTGACAAAGAAACATGGAGGGCATTTCCTTTCCTTCCTTAAGCATATCATCCATACCACTTGTGCCAAATCTTAGAAGATTCCAGAACAGATTTGGATGCTCAGACTAAAGACAGCAAATTTTGTTACACGTTTTTTGTTTGACCCATAGTTGTGCTGCAGCTACTAGAAGGTGGCTTCTCATACAATTAGGGAATGATAAACATGAGCATTTTAGACTATTTCATATTTTTCCCCTTTTGAAACCTTTTAATGACATGGGAAGAGACCCCAATGAAAGCAAAGTCAAGCAAGTGTATTACAGATTAATCTTTTTAGTCATCTTGTAAGATGTAATAGCCACCAACACATATTGGAAGGTGAATCAAAAATAATTTATATTATGTTGCTTTGTCTTCCATTCACCAGACACAGAAGTTCATGCCATAGGTCACGTGAAGCAGTTATATCACTACAATAACATTCTTTCTGTACTACAGGGACCACATTCCTAAGACCACCAGTCATTGGTGGTATTTACTGTGCACTGGAAAAATCACCCCTTGAATAATTTATGGCTTAATGGTGCCATGCATTAAGAGGAGCATCTGAACATGTTACATGTAATTCAGTAGCAGTTTCTGGTGGACCTGAAAGAGGTCTCCTCCTGTGTTATGTTCTGTTGTCAAGGTATTTTGTGAACTTGATTTAACTATTCTAAATTGAGGACAAATTTGCCTAATCATTCTTAGAAGTTTATCCCAAAGCTACTTTAGCTGACTACAAAATGGTTTTTGTGGATCCTAGCTGAGATATTTTGCGAAGGGAGCACCACCATCCTGACAGAAGCAATAATAAACTATTAAAGGTTATACACCTCAAAAGACTCAAAGATTTATAGAATCTACAGAGCCCAAGGATTACCAATGCAATGGTTTGAAAGACTTGTCTTAATATATGGTTGTCATGTGTAATATATGTTAGAAATAATTAATGCTAGAAAAGAATGTATTTTATAAAGATTGTGAAATCCAAATGAGTCTCTGACCACAAGCAGCCTGAGAGGCGGATGTCTATTCAAACTCTGAAATTCCTGAAGGCGGCCAGATAACGATTGGCATTTAGCTTATAATTAGATGCACCCAACACGATGATCACTGTTATCCTTAGTCATCAGAAGATGCCTAAGAGTTGATAACATTGATCAAGATAGCTGAAGTCGCCAGAAAGATACATGTGAATACGCAACTTCCTGAGATTTGATCAACACTGGTTATCAACCAGGAAACGATGATTGTCCAGCCCTGCACAGTGAAAGAACCAACTATGAATATGCAAAGTTACAAAAGAAACTTGGACTCCTTTGCCTCGGGCATAATAAATTGTATAAAACATCCCCGCTAGAAGCGGCTCTTGTGAACGAGGGGGGATTCGATGCAATGGAGGTCAGATCCAGGTTCACCCACTGCCGATCCCGGGCTCAACACTGTCTTTTTGGCTGTGGTGGTTTTGAGGACCATATTTAGGTCACAGAAAAAGATAAATAAATCTTTTCGCATTTTTGATAATTTGGCTTTCGATTGATCATTTATAACAAATCTGGTGACTCCTGACGTGATTTGAATTTGGGGTTCAGGGGCCCCTCTCCCGTCAGGAGGCGCCCCACTGATTTCAGCGGCCTGACGGGATTGGGAGTTCACAAAACCAAACACCAAACCAAAGCCAGAACCACAGCCAAAGAAGGATAAACGGGCCCAAGAGCTCTTGGAAATTCAGAGTGATCCAAAGAGGGATCTCTGAGGCCGTGGTGCTTTTTTTTTTCGCTCAAAAAATTGACATTGACGAAGAATCCACACAGGAAAGGAACCATGAGTACTGTGTGGTTGAGTGGGGTGTGATTGAGCATGTTTGAGATGTGATTCTATCACGAAGTGAGTGTGGACTCCACGATCGCAGTTCCACTCTTCCGCAAGGGAAGTGGTTGGTCAAGGGGGAAGCGAGCGCTTTTTCACGTCACACATGGGACCTGGGACTCATAGGGAGTTCAGGGGATTGATCATAGTTGGGTCAGGAGGGGAAAGAACATTCCCAAAATATTTCAGGAGCTGAAATATTTTGTCCACAAAATATGTCCACCTTCTGATCCAGAGAATCAGGTAAGAGAGCTCGATAACAGCCAAAAGACCTGTTATCGGAACAGTTACCGGAACAGTTCTCTGTGTGGCTCAGTAGACTGGTAGTGTTTCACAGACTTAGGAAATCAACATCGGACAAAGACTTGGGACTCGCGTCAGGAATCCCAGCTGAAGGACACAAAGTAAGAAAATTAGCGAACGGGGTTTTTTGGGAAAATGGGATTGAAAAAGAGTAAGAAAAAGCCCCAGGAGAAACCTCCCCAAGATCCCGAGAAGGTTCTGCCTGAAATCCTGAGGGGAAGCCCGTTGGGATGGATGTTAGAACACTGGGATGACAGCTCCAGGAGGGTGGGAAAGTCCAAGGAAAAGATGATACAATTTTGTATGGAAAAGTGAGGGGGGGAAAGGAGATTGCGAAATATGTGGTTTGGCCGGTGTTCGGCACTTTCGAGATATGGAGATGCGAATCCCTGTACAACCATGTAGTTGATCACCGCCCGCAGGATTTTGAGGAAATTGCGTATGCTGAGATGTGGAAATACGCTTGTTCAGGGTTATACCTGATCAGAGCTCTCAGATGCTCCACAAACTGGGGCAAGAAGAGGGAACCGCTGGAAAACCTTCCCCCTCCCTACCTTGTCCCTCCGTCCCAGCCCGCGCCAGCACAGGTACCTCAGGTGCCCGCGTTGCCTCCCAAGGCATCAATCCTGCAGGGACAGGCTTTGGCACTGCGGCTCCCACTGGAGCTGGCTGCGGCACCTTCTCTCCCACATGAGCAGGCAATGGCGCCATGTGAGCAGCCCCAGCCACTGACCCTTCCCAAGACCGAGGAGAAACAGGCATTTCTCCCAAAGAAAGCAAACTCTCCTCTGGCCCGTCGAACGAGGTGGAGGATGAGGAGGGCAACCACTGGAGATAGTGATGACAAGGAGGAAAAGCCCTGTCTCTTCCGTTTACAGGAAGTACTGACGGCTCCAGGAGTTATTGGCTTTGTACATGTGCCGTTCGACACCAGGGATGTGAGGGCTTTCAAGAAAGAGATGGGAAAGCTGATGGACGATCCTTTGGGGGTGGCAGAAAGGCTAGATGAATTTCTAGGAACCGACATCTACACGTAAGAGGATCTCAATGCGATTCTGAGGTCGCTGTTCAACAATGAGGAGAGAGAAATGATCAGACAAGCCGCGATCAAGGATTGGGAGCACAGGAATCCCTAGAGGGAGTAAGGAGATCAAAAGCGGCGGACCAAAAGCCGTCTTGGAACACCCAGACGGAGGAAGGGAGGCAGAAAATGATAAATTTGAGAAATATGATAGTACAAGGTATCAGGGAGGTGGTGCCAAAGAGACAAAAGATGAGTAAAGTACACAGGGAATGTCAGGGAAAGGACGAAACCCCCCAGAATGGCTGGAAAGGCTCCGAAAGAGCCTGAGAATGTATTCCTGGACAGACCCTGATTCTCTGATTGGTGCGGTCTTGCTGAAGACCCAATTCGTGATGAAATCATGGGAAGACATAAGGAAGAAATTGGAAAAGACAGATGGATGGCAGGACAGGGAATTGCAGGAACTGCTCTGAGAAGCCCAGAAGATATACATGAGAAGAGAGGAAGAAAAGCAAAAGATTCACGTGAAAGTGCTAGTGGCTGCAATGAGGGAAGCACAGAAACAGAACAGGTCAGAGACTTGGCAAAAACGGCACCGGCGAAGAAACAAAATCCTTCCCAAGGAAAGGGTTCGAACTACCAGAAAAGCAAAAGGGGCAAGCAAAAGGGGCACATTTGGAGGAATTGTCCCAACAAGGTCAAGGATCAAACTATGTTTCAGGAAGATTAGGGATCTCAGGGGATTTTCAGTTTGGGGTCTGGAACACTGAGGGAGCCCTTGAGAAAATTGAGAGTGGGACCCCACAGGCAGGAAATTTGGTTCTTAGTAGATTCTGGAGCTGAGCGGACCATGGTGCAACAGTTACCACAAGGGTGCTCTCTGAGTGATGATGCAATGTTGGTAATTGGAGCAAAAAAAAAAAAACATTTTAAGGTTCCAATCATAGAGAATGTTGAAATAGAGACAGAAACTAAAAAGAGTATAGGAAATACATTATTAATAAAAGATTCAGACTTTAATTTGCTGGGGCAGGATTTGATGGTGACATTGGAAATCAGTTTAGCAGTGCAAAATTCCCTGCTCAAGCTGAGATTGTATAAACTCATTACCCAGGATGAGGAGAAAATTAATCCAAAGGTTTGGTATGTCCAGGGGGAGGCTGGGAGGCTGGACATAGAGCCAATCCAGATTGAAATTGAAAGGCCAGAAGACCCCTTTTGGGTCAAACAGTAGCCCATCCCCATGGAAAGGAGGAGGGGACAGAAACTGGTGATTGATGAATTAATAACAAAAGGGTTATCAATTCATAGGGAGCCATCATTCAAGGGAGCCATGCACGTCCTGGCACAACACCCGGATTTTGGAAGTGCGAAAGATGGATGGTAGCTACAGGCTAGTGCGGGATTTAAGGGCTGTGAATCAAAGGACTAAGACACTGTTCCTCATGGTCTTGAATCCTTACACCGTGCTGAATAACATCTCTCCCGAGGACATGTGGTACAGCGTGATCAATTTGAAAGATGCTGTCTGGACTTGTCCTTTAGCGAAGGACAGCAGAGATTGCTTTGTGTTCCAGTGGGAAGACCCAGAAACAAGCAGAAAGCAGCAGCTCAGATGGACATCTGTGACGGTGTTCACAGAGGTTTTCAGGTGAGGGAAGAGACGAGAATGTTGACTCTATGTTCAGAAGGTGTGATTTATTATTTTATGAAATATATTACATTAAAACTATACTACAAAGAATAGAAGGAAAAGTTTAATCTCAGAAGGCTAGCTAAGCTAAGAATAGAAAGGAATGAATAATAAAGGTTTGTGTCTCGGACAGAGAGTCCAAGCTAACTGGGCTGTGACTGGCCATTAATGATAAACATCCAAGATGGGCCAATCACAGATGCAACCTTGCAGGCGCAGCCTGCAAAAGCGGCGAAGCCGACACGGAAGGCGGCGGGACAGCCCGGGGGAATGGCGGGTGCGGCGCCGGGTCGGCCCCGGGCGCATCCACTGGCGGTGCAGCCTCGGACACCCACTGCCGGCGACCGCCAGTGTCGCCGAGTGCATTGCCTAGCAACACAGGCGAAGCCGCGGGAAGGGGTGCTTCTGAGATCAGCCAGGCAGGCGCAGGCGGGGCCGCCACGGCTCGAGCCTCCACAGAGTCTTCTGGAAGGACACCCGCAGGAGGGGCTGCGCGCACCCGCGGGGCGGGTTGGGGTGGGTTGGAGCTCGGGAAGCGGGCCCGCGGGCTCGAGAGGCGGGGCCTCGGGGACCAGTTCCGCCCGCAGCGCTGGGCGGGGTCCATGGGACTGGACGGGGCGGTGCCCACGTGGCTGGGCGGGGCAGCACAGCCCGCTCAGATCCCCCCTGAGACCAACGAAAGGAGGGGGCGGAAGGCAGCTCCGTATGAGTATGCTTCAAAGACGCAGGGAGAAAAACTTCTTCGGCTGCTGGCAAAACTTCGCCCCCTCGCTGCGAGTCAGGGGGGCTGGGAAGCAGCAGATCATCTCCCTCCAAAGGATCTCCCGTGGGAATTGGGGGGAATGGCGCCTGCCCCCTGCAATCAGCAATCCACGGAAAGGAAGCTGCTCTCCGTTTCAAGACCGGAAAAAGCGTCCTAAATGATGGATGAATCCAAGGATATCCAAGTCCATGGTCAAAGGCGGCTTCGAAAAGGGATTCCATGCACTCCCATATGAACATATCAAGGTCATAGAGCACATCCGTAAAAAACCCATAGAACTTTGCCCATCGAAAAAACTCATAGAAATGTCTCTTCACCATAGGAATACTGTCCTCATGACCCCATTTTTGCCAGAAGGCAATAATTTTCTGCTCTGAGGGGGAGAAATGAACCTCTGCCTCTGTGGGATCCTCCCCCACATGTGCAGTCACAATCTGCGAAGGGCAACATCTTCAGGAAGGGAAAAGCTAACAGTACCTTGTGACAGTGTCCTCCAGGCTCTGGCTGACTGCTTGGTGCTGCTGAACTTTCTGGACATCTTCTCTGGAGGCTTTTCAAAAAGGTCTCTTTGTGGTCAGCCTTAGATGTGAACTCTGTCCAAATCAGGATCTTCAGTTCTTCAGCTCCTGGCTAGAATCCACTTCTGTGGTCACTTGTGAGGTGTCCATCAATGCCACACACTCGGGATTCACGCAGTGTAGCAGTGCCCCTCTGGGGTCCCACCAATTGATGAATCTTCCTCACTCACTCAAGGGTCACCATCTGTGATGGTGTTCACAGGGATTTTCAGGTGAGGGAAGAGATGAGAATGTTGACCTCATGTTCAGAAGGCGTGATTTATTATTTTATGATATATATTACATTAAAACTATACTACAAAGAATAGAAGGAAAAGTTTAATCTCAGAAGGCTAGCTAAGCTAAGAATAGAAAGGAATGAATAATAAAGGTTTGTGTCTCGGACAGAGAGTCCAAGCTAACTGGGCTGTGACTGGCCATTAATGATAAACATCCAAGATGGGCCAATCACAGATGCACCTGTTGCATTCCACAGCAACAGATAACCATTGTTTACATTTTGTTCCTGAAGCCTCTCAACTTTTCAGGAAGAAAAATCCTAAGAAAAGATTTTTAATGAAAAGATGTCTGCGACAGACATCATTGCCTCAGGGCTTTGTTGATGCTCCAAACGTTTTTGGGCAAGCACTCGAGCAAGTGCTGAGTCATTTTGCACCAATGGAGGGAACAAAATTGCTACAGCATGTAGATGATTTGTTGGTTGCAGGTCTGGTAGGAAGGAGGATGTGAGGATGAGTACCATAGAACTTTTGAACTTTTTAGAGGAAAAAGGATTGAAGATGTCTAAGTCAAAGCTGCAGTCACAGAGCCTGAGGTCAGATATTTGGGACTTTGGTTAACCAAAGGGAAAAAGAATTTGGATCCTGAAAGGGTGGCAGGGATTATTGCCCTACCACCCCCACGGACAAAAAGAGAAGTAAGGCAATTGCTGGGGTTGTTGGGATATTGCCAGCAGTGGATCGAAGGATACAGTGAGAAGGTGAAGTTTTTGTATGAAAAACTCACCATGGACAGAATCAAATGGACAGAAAAGGATGAGGAAGAATTCAGGGGAGTCATGGAAGCGCTCATAGCAGAACCAGTGCTGAGCCTCCCAGATGTGAGACAGCCATTCCAGTTGTTTGTGGATGTGAGCAATCACACAGCACATGGTGTGATGATGCAGGATTCGGCAGGAGTCAGGAAACCGGTTGGTTACTTGTCTAGGCTTTTGGACCCTGTAAGCAGGGGCTGGCCCACGTGCTTGCAAGCCATTGTAGCTGTATCATTTTTGGTGGAGGAAGCCAAGAAAGTAACTTTCAGAGCACCTTTGGTAGTATTTGCACTGCACAATGTGTGGGGTATACTACAACAGTAGGCAGATAAATGGCTCACAGATGCTAGATTGCTGAAGTATGAAGCCATTTTGATTCATTCACAGGATTTGGAATTGCAGACAACAACAGCACAAAACCCGGCTCAGTTTTTGTTTGGGCAAGCTTCGGAAAAACTCATCCATGATTGTGTGGAAGCGGTTGAATTGCAGACAAAGAGCAGATTTGGAAGAAGAGGAATTAGACGAATGCGAAAAATGGTTTGTAGATGGCTAAGGCAGTGCGATTGAAGGAAAAAGGAAATCAGGATATGCAGTCGTGGATGGGTGAACAGGGAAAGTGATAGAAGCAGGCCCCCTGAACGCAGGTTGGTCAGCACAGGCTTGCGGATTGTACGCAGTTCTGAGTGCCTTGAAAGGACTGAAGGGAAAGAAGGGAAAATTTCTTACAGACTCTAGGTATTCCTTTGGGAAAATTTGGGAGGAAAGGGGGCTGATCAACACACAGGGACAGGGACTGATGCACAGGGAATTGATCCAGCAAATTCTGGAAGCGATAAGGGAGCCGGAGGAAATTTCGGTTGTCCATGTGAAGGGACATCAGACAGGGATGCAGTTCTGGACCCGGGGAAACAGCTTGGTGGACCAGGAGGCCAAAACCGTGGCATTGATGATGGTAAGTACCCTGGAGATCAAGGGGATTGAGGTCCCAGACGACCCCACTCAACACTCCCCAAAGGAGATTGAAAGTTATGAAAAGAGTGGGGGAAAATTGGAGGAAGGTAAGTGGAAACTGCTGGATGGGAGACAACTAGTCTCTAAAGGTTTTACCAGGAGAATTTTGAGGAGACTGCACCAGCTAATACATTGGGGGGCTCAGGCCCTGGCTGAACAATTTTTGAAATTTTTCGGGTGCAGAGGAATTTATGAATTGGCCCAACAAGAGGTACAGGGATGCCTGATCTGCCAGAAAATTAACAGAACTAAGGCGAGACAGGCAATCCTGAAGAGTCGCTCAATTGCATACCGACCTTTTGAAATAATTCAAGTCAATTTTACTGAATTGCCCAAGGTGGGAAGGTTCAAATTTGTGCTTGTAATAGTGGACAAATTGACCGATTGAGTGGAAGCTTTCCCCAGTCCAAGGCTCAGACAGTGTCCAGGAAATTCCTGCAAGAAATTGTGCCCCGATATGGGGTGGTGAATTACATAGACTCAAATCAAGGGATTGATTTGACTTTGAAGATTATTAAGCAGATGGCAGAGGCACTGGGCATTCGATGGGAATACCACACCCCATGGCATCCCCAGAGCTCGGGACAAATTGAAAGAATGAATCAGACTTTGAAGGTGCAGTTGCCTAAATTGATTTTAGAAACTCTGATGTCCTGGCTGAAATGCCTACCTCTTGCCTTGCTTAATATCAGGACAATGTCGCATTCAGAGATGGGGCTCTCACCTTTTGAAATGCTGTATGAAATGCTGTTTAAGCACGGAATGCTGGTGGGACACCCCAGACTGAAGGACAGCCAAATTCAACCATATTTAGTAGCGATAAACAGAAACTTGCAGGAGCTGAGAAAACAGGGGATAGTGTCTCAGAGTGCCCCTCTGGGATTTGCTATCCACAAAATTCAACCAGGTGACAGAGTACTTGTGAAAATATGGAAAGACGTACTCCTCTCCCCTCACTGGAAAGGCCCCTTTCTTGTCCTTCTGACAACAGACACGACCATACGGATGGTGGAAAAAGGTTGAACACACACGTCCAGAGTGAAGAAGGTTGAGCATCAGGACGAGGCTCCCAAGTGGAGAATCACCTCTTCTCCAGGCAACCTGAAGATCAAGCTCCAACGTCCTCATAAATGATCAACGGATAGGTTGTGTACTGTCAGATTGTGTATGCTATCCTTTTGTACACTTCAAATGTGAATATTGTCAAGGGGTTTTTGTTAGGTATTGTAGAAGGGGGCAGAGGCCAAAGAGCTTGCGCACCCAGTGTCTGGAAGAGGAGCTTGAGCTGACTGACTGCATTCTAGCCCTAGCCACAAATTTAGGAATTATTGAATTAGATTCACAAGAGTGGTTCCACATTTTCCAGAACGGGTTGTGTGGAAAACTCAAATCTAAGGCAGAAATAATGGACATGGAGTGTCGGAAGTCAATGAAAGTACTGTGCAGTTTAGATGCTGTCAAGATCTCGAGGTGGGGCGCCTTTAAGAGGAGGTATGCGGCAAGGTCTGAGAATATATTCTCTGAAGAATACTCCTGCTGCCACGAAGATGGTCTTCCTCACCACTGGTGGCACCCCAGGAGGCAGAGGCAAAGGAAGTATGAGAAGTATGAGAGAAGTATGCCTGGTGGGAATCCTGATTGGCCTGAGCCTAGCCATGTGCGGGATGCAGAGTCTGCACATTGAGACTCCAATCCATGACGAAAATCCATGACAGAAATCAGAGCTCCATGGATGAGTGTAGTAAGTGGACTTAAATGGTCCCAATTGAGCAAGGGACAAGGGGATCTCAGCATACCAAGCCCCAGAGGAGTGCATCAGGGAGTCTGGCAGGTACTGTTTGATAAAAGGCACTCAGGTCAAATTGTGCAGATCGGGCAAAGAGATCCTGTGTTTAGATCTGAAGGCTGGGACACAGAATGGGCAGTCAGACAAGCTCCAACACCGAGTGATGAAAAGAAATGTAGAACCAATGTCGATCCCCATTTGCAGTCAATGTAACTGAACAATGTGGGTTGGGGGAAAAACAGAATCAATTTTTGTAGCATATCACCAAGTGAATCCATTGTGTTATGACAATTCGAAACTGGGAATGTGCGTGATGAACAGGAAGATATACTGGGTGGGAAGAAAAATAAAATTTGATAGCAAGTTCACCCTGAACAGAGAGCCGATCATATTGGACTTAGCACAGGCAAATGTTGATAGAGTCTGCCTGCAATATGATAGGGCTGTCTGTTTTGCAAGGAACAGAGATGGAATAGATCCTGAGGGAAAAGTGAGAGAGATTACTCAGGAGCAGAAAAGGAGCGAGTCAGAACTGAGAAAGAAAAGAGTGGAACAAGAAAGAAAAAACTTTGGGTGAGCAGTATGAACAGCTCGAGAAACAATATGCTGATGGGGAACTACCTTCCCCAGACCAAAACTTACTCATTGATTTAATGCAGGAAATTGCCGCAGAATTGGGATTGTCAAACTGTTGGATTTGTGGGGGGCTGAAATCAGCGGAGAAGTGGCCTTGGAAGGGTGAAGGTTTGGATCTGGAACAGCTTTTGAAATGGGACAATCCAAGGGTCTCAAAGTTGAACCAGAGACTTGAGGCATGGGTGTTGGAGCAGCGAATGATTGGGACTATCTGCATCAGTCGAGAAGGGAAAGAATATACTGAAATGGTGGGACACGCACCATGTATAACCACTTTGTCCGTGAATTTGGACAGCAAGAGCAAAGTCTGGCAACCAGAACCTCCTACAGGGTACTGGAGTCAGAAAAACAAAATAAATTGTGATTGGGATGGTCAGATAGGACTTTGCTGGGTCAAGAGTTCCGGAGATAATCCTTACCAATCCTTGCAGGACTGAGAGAATATTGGGGAAACCCAGGGAAAATTAATATCAGATGGAAAGCCCAGATGGAATTTATTTGATTTGTGGAAAGAAAGCATACAGTGAGTTACCTCCAAGGTGGAAAGGATCATGCACTTTGGGCATGATCTGGACAGTTTTCTTCATTCTTCCTTGAACAAAAAGCAGCTTACTAGGGACTCCTCTGTATGAGACCTGAGGAGGGAGAGAAGGAGCTTCAAGAACATTATACCTGTCATAAGTGGCAGGCAAACTTAGGGGGGAGGAGGAGTGGCTGGCAGCAACGATAATTGATTATTGTGGGCCAGCCACATGGGCTCAAGATGGAAGCTATGGATATAGGATTCCAATCTATCTACTGAACCGGTTGATCAGGCTGCAGGCAGTGGTGGAAATCATGTCAAATCACACCTTAGAGGCCCTGGACTTGTTGAGTCAGCAGCACACTCAGGTATGGGCTTTTGTGTACCAGAATCGAATACCTTTAGACTATTTGCTGGCCGAAGAAGGGGGAATGTGTGGAAAATTCAATGAATTGGAATTTTGTATCAAAATTGATGATTATGGGGAAACCATAAGGGGATTGGCAGCTGAAATAAAGAAAGTGGCCCATGTCCCGGTTCAGAAACGGAATTTGGTCTTGCAGTCATCTTGGTGGGACAGATTATTTGATGGGGCCTGGTGGAACAAGATAATGTGTTTTGTGCTGTATTCAGTAGCAGGAGTCCTATTCCTCCTGTGTCTAATACCTTGTTTTATTAGACAGATACACTGCATAGTACAGGGCATGCAGATAGCTGTAGTGCCCGTGGACCTGGAGTTGGCTTCCGGAAACAACGTGTTCATGATCATGAGCCTGGGAGAAGGCAAGTGTGCAAGCAATGCTGCCGAGGTCTTGGCAAAATTTGAGAAACAGGTAAAAACAAATGGGAACAATTATAATGGTTATCAGGGAATCCTGCAAGGAGAGCATGGCATGAGAATTTAATAAAGTTTTCTGTTTGTAGGAGACCCATAAAAGTGGAGGGTAGATGTAGGAAGTAAATAGATAATAGTAATTTGGAATGTAGAGGGAGCATGAATTAATGTGTTGATATTAGAGGGGAGGGATTGTAATATATGTTAGAAATAATTAATGCTATAGAAGAATGTATTTTATAAAGATTGTGAAATCCAGATGAGTCTCTGACCACAAGCAGCATGAGAGGCTATCAGAGTTTGAGTCTATTCAAACTCCAAAATTCCTGAAGGCAGCCAGATAACGACTGGCATTTAGCTTATAATTAGATGCATGCAGCGCGGTGATCACTGTTATCCCAAGTCATCGGAAGACACCTAAGAGCAATCATTGCCCTGTTGATAACATTGATCAAGATAGCTGAAGTCGCCAGAAAGATACATGTGAATACATGACTTCCTTGAATTCGATCAACACTGGCTATCAACCAGGAAACAGTGATTGTCTAACCTCTGAAAGAACCAGCTATGAGTATGCTGAGTTAAAAAAGAAACTTGGACTCCTTTGCCTCAGCCACAATAAACTGTATAAAACATCTCCACTAGAAGTGGCACTCGTGAACAAGGCGGGGGTCCGATGCAGTAGAGGTACACCCAGCACCGATCCCGGGCTCAATGCTGTCTCTCTGGCTGTGGTGGTTTTGAGGACCATAAAGAGAAATCTTTTCACATTTTTGATAATTCGGCTTTCAATTGATCATTTATAACACATGTAATAGAGCAATCTGAAGAATTAGATAAATCCAGATGGTAACTACAGCTTTCAGAATCTTCCTTCTGAGAAAATTCCAGCACAAAATGAATTTAGGTACACCAGGTGTAGAGAACTGCATATTTTGGTCTGTGAGAGTTCCCAGGCAGCTTCTCTGGGGCAAAAAATTGTGTAAGAAAGACTTGATTTTAGTTGGTAACTTAGAACTGTCACTGCCATAAAATCAAAATGGATACAAAATTAAAGTGTTGTGGGAAGCGAACACAAATATGATAACATATGATACCAATCTCATAAGGCAGATTGCCAATACCACTTACGAAATAATCACAAATACTGTTTTTTAATATGATAAGACAAAAGACCAAACCAACTCCTTAGTGCTTGTTGCAGACACATTTTGTGAAAAATTCTTTCTTAGGATTTTTCCTGCTGGAGTTGAGAAGTTTCAGGAACAAATGTAAACAATGGTTATCTGCTGCTGTGGAATGCAACAGGTGGATCCGTGATTGGTCCCCTGTGGATGTTTGGATTTACTGACCACTCATGGCAGAGCTGCTCTTGCTCTCTGCCGAGAGACAGATCTTTGTTATTCATTCTTTCTATTCTATTCTTAGCACAGCTAGCTTCTGAAGAAGACTTTTCTATTTCTTTTTAGTATACTCATAATGTTTTTATATATATATATATATATATATATATATATATATATATATATATAAAATAAATCAATAAATCGAGCCTTCTGGTCGCGGAGTCAACATTCTTGTCTCATCTCTCATCCTGAAAACCCCTGTGACCATGGTCACAGTGTTGATAGAAGAATGTTTAGCCAACTAAGCATTTCTGTAATGTTTCCTTCCCATTGTGAGTAACTTCCAGAGATAACTGAAACTATCATCTCCATCTGGTTCTCTCATTTCCCTCGAAAAACTTCTGAGTGCTGGTCTTCTTTCTCACCATAGCTCTCTAGATTTTACATTCTTTTGTTGCATTTCAAAAGCTGAATTCAGTTTGAGGGCAGGGCTGCTATTCAGAGAGAGCTCCACCAGAGCAATTCCAAGGTCTTGCATCTGGGGAGGAATAGCCCTATGCAGTAGTAGAGGCTGGGAGCTGTTTGGAAGTCGAAAAGGACCTCTGTGTCCTAGAGGACAGTTTGAATATGTGTCAGCACTGTTCCCTTGCAGCCAAGGTGGCCAACAGAATCTTGAGCTGTATTAACAAGAGGGCCAGGGGAATGATCTTACGTAACACCTCATCTCGGTACTGTCACTGGTTTGAGGCTCCCTCCAGTGCAAGAGCAATATTGACACATGGAACAGAGTCAATCAAAATGCCTCCAAAACAGTCGGGCACTGGAGAACATGATGCATGTGAAGAGGCTGATAGAGCTGCATATTTTCAGCTTGGAGAAAATGAGACCTTCTTGCTTCTTACAACTACCTGACGGCAGGACAGGACTGGAAAATGGAACCAGTCTCTTCTCATAGGTACACCACAATGGCACAAGAGCCAACAGACACAAATTGCAGCACAGTATTCTAGGTAAAAAGGAAAAAGTGTACCAGGAGTATGGTCAAACACCGGAATGGGTTGCTCAAAGATGTTGTAGAACCTCCATGTTTAGAGATGTTCAGGACTCCCTTAGCCCTGATCACCTTGATCTGATGAGACCTGTTTGAGCAAGGAGTTTAACTAGATAACCCATGAAGGTCCCTTCTGACCTGTTATGACTGTATGATTCTAAGGCACCAAGTGATGTTCTATGGGTGAAAGTCCTATACTTCCAGGTCTAGATGTTCTAGAACCTAGCTTCTGTTGCTTTTGGCAACTTTTTAAAATCTCATTTGGAATTTCTAGGTATTGTTATAGCTTTCAGTAAAAATCATTCTACTCCTCTCTTTGCTCTAATTTTTTCTTTGCTCCAGTTTTTATTGCCTATTATGCTGATTATTTTTTAAGAATAACAACAAAGTCTTAGTTGCAGAATGGGTTTAAATTCATCCTTTTAGAAAGGAAAATGGGTATTGATTATATATTGACGGGATCGACGGGAGAAATGCTCATCAGGTGATGATCGACAAGTCTCAGATTTATTTATTAACTGGCACACTTTTATAATCACAGTAATAAGGCTCATACATATTGCAAAAGTAGAGCTCATTATTGGTCAGTTATAAAAAGTCAGTCCCACCTCTCTCAGGATGTTTGTGGCTTCTTTTTACCTCCTGTTATCACATATTTTCTTGAACAGCTTCTTGCTCAAGGAAACTGTGTCCTTGAATTAGGCAGCTGTTGCTTTCTCAGATGTATTTTCTCACGTCTCTTTTTCCATCAACTATGTCTTAACAAAAAACTGTCCACAGTTCCCTGGTTTCCTTTTTGAGCAAGAAGCTTTGTTTGCCACATCTTTTCATATCAAGCGACTGACTATATTTTGAATGCAGCTAAAAATACAAGGCAAAACAAGTAAAAGCATTAAAACTACACTTAAAATATTGCATGTACTACAAGGTTCTTTAACTGTGGTTCTAAGCTTAAGCTTTTTAAGTTATGCAACACATATCTTCAAATTCTTTACATCTATGCCCCTGCTCTAAAAGCAAAAAATCTATAGCAGCTCTATTCTGAAGTATTGCGTGATTAACACTTTGCACATCTGTAGTAAGCATATCTAAAATCTGTGATGTCTTATTCAGTTCATCTTTAACCCAGCACCCCAGCTGTTTTGCTAAGTTCATTGCCTTATCTGCCACGCCTCCAGGTAAAATAGTCGCTACTACCAACCTGATGCAGCTTAGTCCAAAACCTAGGTTCCCCTACGTTTAGTTATTGCTTGTGTTTTTATTCCATTGCATTAGCAAAGATACGTTAGGATGGAACAGTGATAGTTTTCTCAAATAACATGCCCCCCCCCCCCCCCCCCCACCGTGGTCTTGCTGATATGTCATTCCAGAGATGAGTCTAAGTTAGCCCCATTTTACTCTATTCTTATTTAAGTCTTGGGCATTTAAGGGTTCAAAGCTTAACCAACCCCCCCCCCCCCCCCCCCCCGCGGGTTGCCTGCAAGGCTGGCATTTGCACTCCCAAAGAGATCTAATTCTTCTGGGGGAGAGTGCCAGTGGTGTTTAAGGACAATATGAACTCATACTGCTGGCATCCATTTCGCTTGTAGCTGCTTTGTTGTTGGCAATGGGCCGAAAAAGACAAGTTTTTTACATAAACTGCCACTGTTCACTAAACCACAAAATTCTCTTGGGAACCAAGCAGGTAAACTTACAAGACAAGTTTGAAAAGGATTAGTAACTCTTCCTAAACTAAGGCAAAGCGATGATTGGTTTGTTTTGCTAATGTTACCCAAATGTTTTCTCTTGGCTGATTAAAGCATGTAATTTCTGCTACGCTGGCTATTATAACACTAAGCAGTACAACACAGTTAAACTTCATTTTTCTTCACGCCTCTTTCTCCTCTTATTCCTTTTAGCTTTTACTGTCCTTAATCGTTGTAGTTTTAACTCTTGTAATCTGCTCAAGCACTGATCCAGCTCTTTGTCGGGATTGCTGCTAATTGGCCCTACCACGGAATGCTGTGTTATGGGTACTGTGAAAAATGCATGAATTTTATGATTGGCATTTAGCAAATACTAAAATGAATATTATATGTGTTGTGTTAGGAAGTAATGCTGTATTAATTCTCTTAAGTACTGTGTTAAATACAGTTTTAAGTTATGAAAATTGTTAAAATAGAAACTATGCTATGTAAGATGCTTTGTTGTAGTAGATGCCACAGAACCTGCCAGGGCACCTTGGAGGCTTTAAACAATACAATTGCTGACACAGCAGTCCAGAGATGACCTAATCCTGGACCCACAATGTATATTTGTACCCTTATAAGGAAAAAACCTATTGATCCTTCTATTGGTCACTTGTGAAAGTTTTAACCTGTACTCATTGGTCAAGTTTGGATCCTGGCCAAAGGTATAAATGTAGCGTACTGTACCCTATTAAGTTGGAAGAAGAATTGCACCGGACTTTTCACGTACTCCTGAATAAACCATCTCCAGTGGAATTGCCGGCGTCTTCTTCTCCTCTCTCTGCTCTGCCTGAGCTTGCACCCGAGGAAGCCAAGCCTAGCAGCACCTAAACCCTAAAGAGCTGAGATTCCAGAGCTGTTATCACTGTAAAGAGCTGTTATCACGCTGCAGGCTGAAGGCTCCCCGTGGTTTCGGGACCAAGCGGGCTGGACTCCAGGATTCTGTCCTTTCCTGGGATAGAGATCCCGGACCAACGCCCAGCTACTGAGACCCCCAAAAAGGCTCACCAATACTTTGTTAAACAGAAAGGCCTTGCAGCAAGATAGCAGCCACAGGACAATTAAATCTTTCCGAGAAAGGAAATTTACTGCCTTCTTATCAGAAGAAACTAACTTCTTCCTGCCTTGAAGGCACTGTTAGGATTAGAAGGAAGAAGTTGACACTGACCAGACAGAATCCTGTGTTTGAATGGAATTTATGCATCATGTATGAAGTGTATGAATATGCAACAGGCTATTGTTTTTAAGGGTTAATACTCTGAGCTATAACCCTTTCAACGATATGCTTTAGTTCTTAATGATAATAAGTTAGGATCTTTTGCTCGGGTGCTTCAAAAAGCTCTAAAGCCAGACTGACTCTTAATCTTGTTTGTTCTTATAGCTCTCTCTGCTAGTCGTTAAAATTATGGTTAAGTGAGCACATGTTACACCCCAATTCACATACTAAGGACTGTTCTATCTAAAAGGTTTTGCTACAGCTCTCGCAATACAAAGCTACCTAAGCAGCACAATACAGGTTATTACAGTCAAGACATTTTTGACCCACCGGACCCCATATGTAAAATTCTAACAACGACCCAACAGTTGTAATCAGTCCTTCAAAGGTCTGACAGCGCGTCACAGTCCTGTCGACAGCCTTCGAGTGTCCTTTCAGCTGTAACAGCAGCGGTCGTAGGATCAGCTTACTTGTCAGTCACTGCATCAAGAACAGGTTTAGTCCACTTGGCAGGTACCCATACAGCCCCCCCGTTTTCCTTTGCAACTGAGTCAGTGCACCAAGGAGGTATTTGGGACTGTGCCAAATTGTCAGGTGGATAGACAACTCTGGGTCCTGCCGATAAACTTGTCCTTGAGTAACACAGTCCATAATTTGCTGAAGAATGTGCTGCTGCTCCGGAGTAACACAGATCAGACTTGTCGGGTCTGTGCCTTTAAGAAGTGGACGTAGATCAGCCAGCAGCCCGTTCGGTATTCCAACAATAGCCCCTTGTTAATTTGAAATGGTGGAAAGGGGGTGTGTAGCATAACCATAATTTTCCCGGCAAAATCTGCATCAATAACTCCAGGTAAAACAAATAATCCAAGCATAAAGGCAGATGATCTCCTTAAAAGCAGTGCACCCATCGCTTGACCTTGCATAACAATAGGTCCTTTAACCTCCTTTGGGATGTTTTTGTGGGTGGGGGGGTCATCAGCATGACTTCTACAGCGGCTTCCAGGTCCGGCCCGAGGCTTCCTGTGGTGGCAGGTTGGAGGCAGGGACATCGGTAGCATCATGTATGGTTGCCTGGTGGAGCCGGGTTAAATGCATCGGACTTTGAAGGGTTGCAAGGGCAGCTAACACTTGATTCTGGGAAGCTGTCGTGGTTTGACCGGAAATGGGACAATCTGGGGTATGTTGTTTAACCAATCAGTGTTCAGATTTTAAAATGAGCACCTAGTTTTAGCCAGTGAGGCATTTAGATCCGCCTCTGAGACCACAAAAAATCCAAGGGGTTAAAAGAGCAGGGAGTTTCTCCCTCAGTCTCTTTCGAATTTCCGGCGGGACAGAGCTGCTGCTTTCTCCCCTGGCTCAGCTGCTGCTGGTCTGGGGGAGGGGAGAAGCCACATGGCCCATTCTATCAGTAGGCCAGACCCAGTAGAAAGGTGGGGGGCATCCAGAGATCTGTTTACCCCCCATTTTCCCCCCATCATCTTTTAGAGATGGAGAGAAATCTTGTGCCAGACTGAGTTTACCTTGAAACCTGATATCATGTCCCGGCAGCAGCCAGCACGGCTGGGAGGAGAAGGGGGGGCAGCGGGCAGTCCAGCCGCTCCGTGAGAGCTTTTAACCCTTTTGTGGATAATGAAAACTCTACAGAACAGTACCCCTTCCTAGAAGTGGATAAAAGTCGAGGATGAAAGTAGAAATGAGTCAGTGAGTACGTCTGGCAAAAAGAGAGAGATGTTGAAGGAATTGAGAAAAGATGGAGTGGTTTTTTCTAGACACTTTCTTGTGTAAAATCCATGAGCCGATTCCTGGTGATACAGAGACTGCATTCCGGGGGGAAAGCAGAGACCCAGAGCCAAGAAAGTTCAGTGTTGAGACCCCTCGGCCCCAGGGGGTGTGTGTGTGAAGGAAACGGGGGAGACAAAGGTCCCAGAGATGAGACTGTGCTCTGCTTGGAACGGGACGATGCATCCTTAAAAGGTCTACCCTGAAAAAACAGGTCATCTACTCCATGCAAGGGATGGTGAGAGCATCTCTTTGCATGGAAGGAGGGAAGGAATCACATGATAGCAGCAAAATACTTTTTTTTCCGGGCAGTTGCTGATTGTGAAAAAGGTTCCTAGTACGAGAAAGGACTCCGTCTACTCTTCATGAGCTAAAGATTTGATTTTCTAAAAAGTGGTGCCAGACCGAGTGTTTAATGATTTGAGAAATGTAAATGTATTGGAAATTTGGTGAGAGGAGGAGGGAGAAGTGTTTTTGTGTAGTTTTCATTTTCCTTGTGTTTAATTTTCTTTCTTTGTAGTTTAGTTTTTGTAGTTTAGTTAATAAAGTTTCTCTTTCTTTTCTTTTCCCTAAGTAAGAGCCTGTTTTGCTTATTCCCGAGTGCCATCTCACAGCAGATGCCAAGGAGAAGGAATTTTCATAAAAGCACTGGCATTGTGTCAGTGTCAAACCATGACAGAAGCCTTTGCCTGTTCCTGTAACCCTAACCCCAGCTGTTTGATAGCATCTACCAAGAATGCTTTTGATCCTACCGGCATTGGAACCATCCTTTCTAGTGCTTCTTTTATAGTCCAATTCGCACCTAATGTGTTAAGCACATTCCTCACAGCCTGATTGCAGCTCTGAAGGGCAAGTCGTCCCAGCACAGCCTCTCTCATATAATCAGGTACCCCTGTCTTCTCCATCGCTGGAGCAGCCTTATCTATAAACAAACCAAACGATTCTTCCTGGCTCTGCTTAATCCCCATGTGCATGGGCACTCCTCCAGGTTCTTTTACTCTGTCTATAGCCAGTCTAATCAATCTCATAGCCTCTTGGCACTTATGTGGTCCTGCCAGGGTCTGAGCTTCGGTGTGGAGAAATGCTCCCAGCCCCATAAGGTCATCTGCTGTCACTCCAAACTGACTAACTGTCGATTGCAGCTGTGATAGCAACTTCCAGTCAAGAGCAGTTGTTAGTGCTTGCAGACCTCTCCCGCCTGAGTTTGAAAAGTCACTGGGCATGTTTGAAATGTCACTGGGCATATAAAGCCACCATTACATATTTGTGTAGCTGTGCTAATTGCACCATCATCCCCTTTCTCCAAGCCCTCTTTCGCCAGCGCAGCCCAAGCCTCCCCCTGTCCCCTGGCAATGGCCCCTGCTAGGTCGCTTTCCACCCCAGGGATCGGCTCACTGCTTAGAGGGAGGGTAGCCGGGGCCGGTTTTGGCCATGAATCATTCTCTCCGGGGGGTGCAGGCGGCTTGCTCGCTGCCTCGGTACCAGAATTAGAAGGCGGTGGTGGCTTGGGATAAATCTCCCTCATAGGCTCTGTTTTTTGTATGAGCAGTGGATGCCTGCACAGCTGCTTTCTGTTCTGCCTGATACTGCAGAAGCTCATTATGAATCACCCTCCAGAACTTTCCTATCTTTTTAGCTGTCTTATCATCCTCTAATGTAGCCTCCCAGAGCACATCTCCGAATTTACAGCACTCTGTAAGCTCATGTACAGTACAAGGATTTATGAACATTCCCGTAGCATACTCGTATGACAGGAGCCCCGATAACTCCTTTTTCAAATCTATCCCCTTAACCTGCCACTTTTGCAAGAAAGCGGTAAATAAATCATATGCTGCTTGCCTTTCCATACCTGATTCATCAGCGCTGTTGCAGCCCCCTCAAGGTCTCGGCAGCACGTATCGGCCAGGCTCGTCTGTATGATCACCCAGAGCATGGTGCGGCGTTATCAGCCCTTTACGTTTGTGCTTATTGCCATCCCGGCTGCTTGGGACCCGACTGTTGTACGTCGCTTGTCCGTGGTCTCAGGGTCACCATTTGACGAGATCGACAGGAAAAATGCTCATCAGGTGATGATCAGCAAGTCTCAGATTTATTTATTAACTGACACACTTTTATAATCACAGTAATAAGGCTCATACATATTGCAAAAGTAGAGCTCATTATTGGTCAGCTATAAAAAGTCAGTCCCACCTTTCTCAGAATGTTTGTGGCTTCTTTTTACCTCCTGTTATCACATATTTTCTTGAACAGCTTCTTGCTCAAGGAAAATGTGTCCTTGAATTAGGCAGCTGTTGCTTTCTCAGATGTATTTTCTCACGTCTCTTTTCCCATCAACTATGTCTCAACAAAAAACTGTCCACAATATATGACTCACATCAATGTACGTAATTAGTCTCATCCTCAGAAACACAATTATAAAGCCACCATTACATATTTACCTGACGTTCATTATTAATTCGCTTCAGATAGGAGCCTAATGAATGAACATAAAACATATTTATTTGACACCCTAGAGTTATTTGGTTGCTGTGTGGTTTGTGTTTTTGAAAGAGAATAAACACTTAACATTTAGTTCTGGATTATTTTAGTAAGAAACATCTTAATTTTACTGTGCTGAAAGTCATTATCAGGGGAAAACAGTAGCATAAATTCCAAGAATAATTTTTTATTTTTACATTTTTACTGCACTGCTTATATGAAACAATTCAGAGATGCTAGCGATAAGAAAAAAAGCTCTTTTTTCTTATTTAAACACTGTAAATAGAGAAGGAAAATATTTGGGAGGATCTCTTACTGTCTTCTACTCTCGAACAAGTTTGTGTTTATCAGATCAATGGCCTACTAAGATCCTTCAAGGAAAAACAGTTAAAAGAATCTGAAAGACTAATTCTATCTTATAACTGTGGGTGTTATACATTTAAACAAAAGCACTATTTTAAAGCATCAAGCAATTTAAATTCTCACCTACAATAAATCCTGTGGCTCAGCGAAAACTGAAGGAGGAGCCTATGATTACTATAGGATTAATTAAGCACTTAAGCACAGGTAAAATTTTAATCATGGCTTTAGTTTCTGTGGGAATTAAGATTATACATAAGTCTGTATCTATTTTGCTTAATCAGGAACTATGAATCTTCTACTTCAATTATTTCCATACATTTCCTCTCTATTTCATAGTTAAGATACTGCTCTTCAAATTCTCTTTAATGTATTGCATTTTTGTAAGGATTTACTTTTAGCTTTTCTTTTTGCATGCAAAGCCCAGTTTGAAACAATCTTTCATGACTTGCACCTGCTCCAAATACTGTATCTTGTCTGTATTGTTCTAGCTCTCTTCTCTGCTTGCATTCTTATTTGTTATTAGCTCTGAATTGATTAAGTCACTATACCAGGTTGAATCATTATTTGGTTTACAATGATTTCTGCTTCCAAGCTCATTGACAAATAGAAAAACTTTACATGTCGGCCTCCTCAAATGCTGCAGCTTTTTACTGATACATTTACACGCTCGAGGAGAACAGATCACATTTATGATGAGGAAAATAATTAAGAGCACCTTTTCTTTTGTCCTTTTGAAGGTGAGAGAGAGGAATTAAGTGTGGCATGTTTCAGGGCTTTGTATCCAATCTAAAGAAAATGTCCATACATCACTGTCAGAGACCAATGTAATGTTTAGTTGTAATATATTTCTGCCTAATGCTGTCTACAGGGGAGCCTCAGATGTCAACAGAACCTTGAGGTGAGACTATAATGTAACAACCTGGGACCTGTGAAGACAATGTCTGGAAGCTGAGATCCAAAGGGAAGAGCTTCAAGCAAATTTTCTGTTTCAAAAATGATGCAAATGAGATTGTGTCGGGATTCAAGACATCCCTCTGGCTGTCCTGAGCAGCCAGGACCCCTGCCAGGGGTCTCAGAGACCCTGGCACAGAGCCCAGAATGCCTCTGTGAGTTTGATTATGGCCCATGGAGCAAATTACCAACCTTATATGAACACCAGCAAGCCACAACAGTTTAAGTAGAATATTAGTAGATTTATCACAGAGTGAATTATGCATTTTAAGATTTTATTACAGGGAGGTTATGGAGACAAGATGGAAGGACCTGAGTGTGTCCAGCCTTTCTCCTTCTTCTTCTTAGCCTCCATGTTCTGTAGTGATGTTAGCACTCACTTATTAGTTTAAAGTAGAAGTTCACTGTCTAGCATAAGTGATGAGCATTAGGAAGTTATTGTAAACATTGCACACGTAGTTTTTAGTATAAAGACATAACACCACCCCAGAGGCAAGCAAAGTGCCTGTAGCTGCCCTGCTGAGCTGACCTCAGCAAGGCAAGAGAAAATTTTTTATAGATAAGATAAAATAAACAACGCTAAGACCGAGAAATGAAGAGTTCCGGCTCCTTCTTTAAGTGCCGGGCTGGGAAAAGAGACTTTAGAATCTTTCTCGAAGTCACTCTGACAAACAAACGATCTCGACAAGATTGGTCATTTCCTTAGCAAATAAATTAATTTGTTTCAAGAATTTGTACTTTGCCTGTTCTTAAAATTGTGACTTGGGGTATGAAATTGTTGATATCAGCTCTTTCTCTTCCAAATAAAGAAACTGGAGAGCAGCTTGATTTTGTCTGATCTTTTGTTGCAGTCCCACCAATGCAAACTGAGCTGAGCTGAGCTGCAAACATATCAGTACAGTGAAGAGTAAAACAAACTGTAGTGAAAAGAAGAGAATCAAAATGTGAAAGTATATTGTAGAAAGACCAGATTAATGATGAAAATCTTGATATCCTTTGTGCAGATTTAAGTAATGTGGTGCTGATGGACAGCCCTAACTGATGCTGGTGAAATTCAGAGCTAGAACTGCAGGCAAAAATGACTCAACTTCAAACAAATTGTGTTGCATTTAACAGAAATAGCAGAGAATTATAATTTTAAATGGAAGAAAGCCTGAAAATATTAAAAGCTTTAAAGAAAATATTACACTTTGCTAATAAAGACATACAAAAATACTAGAGCTTTTGATCAAATTTTGAAGAAGAAATAGTGTTTTATGTGAGATCTAAGTTTTCTGCACAGAGCTAATTCTTCTCTCTGGAGAACCGCATGGCCAGTTACTAAAAACCCACAAACTTGGGAGTTTTTTTCTGATATTGCAAGCACTTGGGTGCTGGCAGGTGATGACTGTGCAAGGATTTCAAGAGTCAAAATCTAAATTAAAGAGAGATAGAGACAGATAAATGATGCTATAAAACGGTAGGTTTCTGGCCCTTTTGATTGTTAAAACAATTTTAAAAGATTCCAAAATCAACCACAAAGTTTGATAAAACAAAAGATAGAAGAAAGACTCCCTGGGCCTGCATCTTCTTTAAATAGTTTTTTTTTTTTCAAGCCTAGTTGTTTTTTTTTTTTTTTAAGTTTGTGACTGGCAATACTCAGTTCCCCAGTCTCTTTGCATTTTCAGACACAAGGGGCAAATGACAACCACTCCTCTTGAGGGGCAACACCTCAACTTCTGTGCCAACACAGGCCCTGAATTGTTCTTTGGACAAGACTTTGTGTGAAAGATATGAATTGTTGGATGAGATTGCAACCTTGTAGGGTCAATCTCTCCTGTGAATGAGATAGGATTAATACAAATGTTAGTGAAAATGGATTTGGAGAGACTCCTGAAGTACTTGGACAGCCAGTTGTAGCTAGATGGGAAGGAAATGGTTCACTGTATCATATCTCATGGGCAAATGTAAAGGGAAGGAATTACCATATTGAATACCAGAAAGCTGGAGGAGTAACATACAGGCATCCTGAGACAAGGCCCAGCAACATAGATATGCAATGTTTTCCTGGGAAGTCCTGGACTGAGTGTGTATCTGCAATAATTCTGTTAATGCACAGATAGAGGAAGCATGGCAACCCAGCTTGCTCTAGCAAAAATAAAAGTTAGGGAATCCTTGCCAAAAAGGTTGAGTAAGTATGGAACCTATACTTCTCAGTATATTTCTAAATGTTAGGAATTAAAACCTGCAGCTGCTTGTATGTTGAGAAGAAAAAGAGTGTCTTTCCAGACAGAATATAAAATATATACATAATATATGTAATGCATATTTTACATTATATAGAATAATAGATATAATTTTATATACATACACATATATTTATAAAATAAATATAAACGAAAAACATAAATATAATATATAAGCATATTTTAAGCAGAATGGGTCAGTAAAATGTTGCAGATCAGGAGAGTCTTTTCGTTAGGTTGGTGACCATTAAGTACGTGATTATATCTCAGTGTAAGATGAAATCTTCCTGTTTGGAGCCCAGTTAAGTCCATGAGGATATGAAAAATGGGGATGACTTTGGTGGTAAGTTATATACTGAGATATAAGGTCCAGTCTTTTAAACAGCTTCACAGAAATGGGAGAAAGAAGTTGAACTAAAACAAGCCCTTCTTTCAGCATAACCGTGAAAACCTCCTGCAGCCTCCCATGTAAGCTGTAACAACGAGAATCAATCAGCAACATTGAAATGCTTCTTTTATCACCTCCAGTATCCTTAGGCAAAAATAGCACCGTCATTTTTATGTCAGTGAGCAGTGTTCTCTAGGATGTCTTTAATGTTTCAGTAATTATTTATGTTCAGTCTGCTGTAAGAAAGGCCAGATAATCAACTCTGTTATGCAAATGAAAGCACGGAAGCAAGGAAGCAAGGAAGACTTAAACTTGAAGTGGCAGAAGGAACAAATGCCATTCTCTTCATGGGGCTGCTTTTCTTCATCCCTTGACCTTTCAGTAGCTATTTTGCCTGTAAATTCTTGTTCGAATCAGCTGGAAGGTGATGAATCTTGTTAGAAACCACTTCATGTCACAACTGAGACTGATATTAAAGATGTCCAATAAGTAAAGGCCTTGTTACTTTTAGTGCATATAAACTCTCAATCGTTTAAGCAAACAGGTTGCAATGCATTGGTTGTTAAGACAGAGGCTTATTTTAATAACATGCAAGTAAATCGGATACCTATGCTTAGGGAAATAAATACAATCTACATGTAATTAACAGGAAATATACTTAATATAGGCTATAGTTTAGGTATATTTATATGTCATTTTTGTTTTACATTTGTCTTTCTAGAGATGTGAATAAAATATTGAACTAAATATTAGTGGTACCCTTCAAAAGCAGACAGTGACTGTGGACCTCCAGGGTTGAACCCATTCTCTTCAGCATAAGCTAAACAACCAAGCTCCCAGGAACTTATGAGACAAGAACAGTTGTAAAGTAAGAGGTTTTCCCCACCAGCAGACTCATGTAAATATAATTGTGCCATTCTAGCTGATGTAGCTTACATTCAAACATTGTATGAAAAAGGATAGTATAATACTTCTGATATTTAAATATTACAAATACTAAAAATTATTTTATAAAATCTTTTTTGAGATTTAATACTGGATGTTAGAGATTCACTTGGGGGACAAGACCTGAGCCTTAGGGAAGGCTGCAAGATTTGAGAGCATTGTGAGTAAGCATATCTGGCACCCACCTGAAACAGATTCAGTTTTACCTGCATGGGATAATGCATGCATTTTTAATTTTCTTTCTTCTTTTTGGCAGGTATGAAGAAAGAATTTGGGGAAAAACAGACAAAAACAAACACCCCACGTGTGAATTAACAAATTGATGTATTGATATTTGTATATATACATATAAAATGAACACATTAGTAAATTAAATACAATTAATAACTCTATTGAATTTTCAGAAGGTAGGGAGATAAGGAGATAATAATTTTATTTCTATCTGTGAGAGTAGCTTATTCAGAATCTTTTTCCCAGGACAAAAAATAATATAGGCTTGCAGCCTCCATTTTTTAATGTAAAAAATCTGGTTTTGAATACATCCTAACCTTTGGGAAACTTCATATCTGACTTAAAATTCATGGCAAAATGTTTCTGACATTTATATCAATGCTCTTGATTCTCTTCTGCCAGCTGTAGTCCTCCTTGAGGGGATTAATTTCTGAATTTAGCCCATGTTGGAGAAAAATACTTATGTATGGCTTATTATTCCTTTTCTTGTTAACATTTAGTTTTCTTCCTAAGTCTACTTACCCAGATTTTTTGGAAGAACATTTTCCTTCTCACTCTCTAGTTTGTGGTTCCCATTTCACATCTAAAGAGGGATTTGCATGCCTAAAACATTCTTTTTTACATCTTACTGCCTTGATGAAAAGACATTACCTCTTTCTACAGCACTTGCCTGCATACTCCTGAGAGAAAAATTGCAACTGTAATGATAGCACCCCACAACTGGCTCAACAAGGAAACCTTCACAGAAAAGATTACCCTTACAGTGAGCCAATGTTTTGCCTAGTCTGACATGTCAGGTTTTGACCCTGTGCTTCTAATATAAAGTGCTTCAGAAGAACGCAATCAAAATATCTCATCTAATCAACATCATGTTTATGTATAAAACAGACTTATGACCTTTTGGTAAGTGACCTAGTAACAAAAGCAAGGTCTCAAAGGATTTACCCATTCATGCTCAGTGTGGGCCAACAAGCCGATATAACATCTGCTCAGTATGTGTTGCAAAGCAAATGAACAATGCTGACACCATTAATCAGCTTGTCCAAGTGAATAAAATTTCAAATGCTGATGTAAAAGCTTGGCTTTCAAAGCAAACATTTCATGTGGATCTGCATGTGTTCATCGAAGGATGGATTAGTTAACCCTGCAGAGATGAATCCCTCTGTTTGAGGGGGCAATGCATGTAAGTCTGACAATATACAGAGAAAGATTGTAAAGAAATTAGAGATATGGGAAGTAGTTTTAAAAAAACGGATCACCTGCCATGAGTGCCTCAAACTTCTGTGCATGATATTAAACACAATGAATAAAAAGTCCTATCCACAGGCTGCAAGCTGTGATTAAATGTATGTTGGTTTCATTCACAGAACTCTTAAAATGCCAGGTAGCTTTTTTTTTTCCTTTCCCTCCTTTGCTGGGCCAGGGACAGGAACTGTACATCATAGAGAAACAATTACCTGGAATTAATTTCAGTGGAATAGATCAAAACAGTGCAGCAGCAATTTAAAACTGGGGTTATATTATGAGGTGAAACTGAGGAAAAGTCAGTAAAAGGATCTGATACTTCCTTATTTAATGAGGAGTAGCGCATCTGTCAGGGAAAGAGAAGGTAGGGAGCACAGACACATGGAAGCTACACAGGGAAGCTACAGATGGAAAAAGTCTCTGCTAGCCAGCTTAAAAATAGCAGGCCCTAGTCTATTGCTTTGTCAAACCTGCTTTTAACAAGTCCAAGACTTTTCTGGTTCCAAGATTCCCTTTGGAAGATGTCTCCAGACTGTAGTGTATTTTGGTCTTAGTATATTTTTGCTGATATCCTTTTTATAACCTGAATTTTCTTTCCATAATTACTAGCACACTCCTTTGCAATACAATAAAAATTCACATGCCTCAGCAACCACCACTGCCGTTTTTTAGGACCTGATTCTCTTATGTCTTCTTAGAATACCATGCCCAAAACCTTATTCCATTGAAAATTATCAGGATTATTCAAGTGGCAGGGCTCTAGCCTCAAAGAATAAAGTGGGCATTACTGGAATTGGTAAAATGTGTCTTTAAGAAAACTGAGATAATGTTTTTTCATTGTGGAGAAAAGACTATATATGAATGCATCAGTCTCTTAGTCACTATAAAGCAGAGACTGGGTAAAAAGAGTGCCCATCACATGAACTGAAAGACGTTGCTGTTCTAATAGAAGAAATACATTCGTTCTCTGTTGTATTCTTTCATTTAGCTGAGGAAGGAAAAAGTTTGAGAATTACTGAAAAAATGCTGCTGAGTAAGGACTGTGTCTTTGCTCCAACTCGCTACGACAGTAGCATAAAATAATTTTGGGTGTCAGGATTATGAGTTACAACAGATCAATATAAATTAAATTATTGTATATAACCAAAACGAAGTGTTAGGAAAAAAAAGGAAGAAATTTTATAAAAGAAAGAAAACTATTTGGAGAAGTAGGGTGGACAGAATAGTTTGAAGTCCTGAATGCTGAGAAAATTTGGGAGGATTGGGAGGAGATTTAAAAACCCTCCGTAACTCTTATAGAAGGGATTTTACTGTAAATGGATGAGCAGCTCCCTGAAAAAACATGTTAGAAATAAACAAAATCTTAGGAAAAAATCTGCCTTAGAGATGAGAAAAAATAGCAACAAAGTATGAATTATCAAAAGACAAAAAAAAAAAAAAAAAGGGAGGTGGAAGGAGACTTTATTTGTTTAAAAAATGGATCACAGTGCAATGCTAGTAAGTCAGAATGAATGAGTATCTGCCAAGACACCAAAAGAAAATGGGGGCTAGTTTTTCCATCTTGTATAGGAAACAAACTTCTGAATTAAGAATACAGAAAGAACATGTTGATGCACTTCTAAACTTTAGTATAGTATACAAGGTTTTAGAACATGTTGCAAAGGAAAATATTCTACAAGGTATAAAGGTAGCAAAACATAGGATAAATAGAGTTTGGGTTTATGAAAGAAATGGATTCTGCTCTGCCATTGTTTTAGGACAGCAATCAGCTTTTTTTAGGGAAAGAAAATACAGTGAATTTATCATGACTTCTGTAAAGTATTCTCAAACTGTTCATAAATTAAGTGGAAAATATATGAAATAGCATAGGAATCACCTGACTGTGTGAATAAAAATGAGTATGGTAATAGCAAGAGGACTTGGCAAGGAGAGTAGGGGAAAGAGAGAATGAGGATTTATCACTAAGAGTTCAAGGAAGATTGCAGAGATGCATCTTGCAAGACTGTGTATGGAACTCAGTATTATAAAATACTCTCATGGATGGCCTTGGCACAAAGAATAGGAGGAAATTAATGAAATCTGCTGATGATACAGAGGGAGGCATTTTCAGTATAGTGATAAAATATTGTATAAGGAGCGGAAAAAGATTATCATACAAGAAAGATTGCTTTATAAGTCAGGAGTAGTAGAAATGTGATGAACTACAATTAAAAAAACTAATAAGAATTTCTCATTTAAGTTGGCAATTTATCAGTTGAAGGCAGGGACAATGACCTGCTTGTTCGGTTAACGGCCTAACTATGAGATATGACTGACAGGAAGATATGAAAAAGACAAATGTATTGCTCAGCTAAGAGATTAGATATTTTAACAGAGATGAAAAAATATTAAATTAATTTTATTTAAAATAACAAAATGTCTCCTGGAATGGGTCACCATTATTAAAGGAATTAACTTGATCTGAATTGGGTACACAGAGAACACCTTCAGAGATAGGGTCCTAGTCTGCTCAGGAGACTGGATTCTACATTCATGAAGAACCTATCCGGATAAGGTACCTAAATGAGTGATGTTCAAATGAGCAAATATGTAAGGTCATAGATGAGAGGAGTTTGTTCTTCATTGCACAAGATGGTAGTGGCAAAAGCAGAGGTAAAACATTTCTAAAGATTTCTAAAGAGCAGAGCAGGCATTTACCAACGTGGATTTCTGATATTAGAGGTGCAAGAAGATTAATTATGTTTTTAAAGGACTGTCAACAGTTTGTGAGTAGATTTTTATAAAATCTTACTATAAAATAAGATTTATATTTATATTGTTTATAAAACTTATTGCTATAGCAGCTGATTGCACTTTGTGGACCTCATGGTTTTTATACAGAACTTCACAACTTTTTTCCCTTCACTTTCTTCCAATAGAAAGCAAAAGATCAAAGAAGAAGAAAGACTTTTAAAGTTGGCACTGCTGTTTAGAACTGAGGAGCCTACTTAAATATGGACAGTTTGAAACACTCTCTATGGCCTCAAAAGCTGTAAGTAGTGTTTAGCTTCCCCTCAGGCACTAGTGAATTCACTACTTGTTCTTTGACTCCTCAATACCTCTTTGCATTGTTCTGTAGAACTCCCTCTCCTTGTTATAGTGCTCATCTAAGTTGAACTTTTTCTAGTGAAGCTCAAATAGCACTTGTCTAGGCTGTGTTCAGGCACAATTTTGAGTGAGTTTGGAAATTCTACAGCATCCTCTGACTATGTCTGAACATGGTCTACTGATGATATCAGATGCTCCCTTGGCTTTCGCCTTCCCAAGGCAACAGGTCCCTGTTTTAGCTTTCTTGACCTAATTGTATTCACTTTGAGAGCTGCCAAGTGTCCCCCAAACACACACTAGCCCAATCATGGCCAGACAATGACAGCTCCTCCTGTGATAGTCTAGAATGCCATCAGTCAAATTTGGGATTCCTAAAATCATGGTTAGAAGAATAAGGCAGAGACATATCCACAAATTTGCTTTTCACATATCACAAACTGACTCTTAGAAAAGTTCCAGCAGAGATGGGGAAAGTAATTCAAAGACGTGCCCTTGTAAACTGCAGTGCCAAGCTCACTGAACTGGACTGCTGGTAATTAACTCTGCTTGAATAACAGTGATTACTTCCACTCTGTTGGCTTCATCTTCCCGTCCTTGGGCCCCACAGGCTCTGCACATGTGTCCTGGCGTGATGCTGTGGCTGCTGTTTCTATAGTCTGTTGCCAAGCTGAGGAAGAACAATGTAAAGGTAACCAACAAACAAATGTCAAAATTAAAATAAAATGAGAAAAAGAACAGAATCTGGGCTTCTGTTATCACCACAAAATAGTATCAGAAGGGGGTGTGAATGTATCTCAGACCTGCTAAATGAGAGTTGCAAATTGAAATTTAAAATAAATCTTTTAAAAGAAGTCAGATTTAAATAGAATGTAAGATCTGATTAATTAAAAACCATCATGTTAGATGTGTACCTAAGAATTCAGTATGAAACATTCTGGAATATTAGAAATCTCACAACTGTCTCATTTATATTTTGATGAGTAACAGTTTCTAAAAAATATTTTGAGCATTGACTCAAACAGTCCAAAGCAGCTCTTCAGTTTCATACTCATTATAATATATTGTTTTTCATATTCAGCTATTGGCAGTTATGTTTTCACGACAAACTTCTGTAATGGTTGGAGGGGCAGCCTGGGCTTATGTGATGAATATGACTAGAAATCAGAGTAAGAGGATTACTCTGCAGTTAGATGGTTAGTTGTTCCATTTCTAAAGAGAATTTTTCCTTTCCAAATTTGCCTTCCATCCCTTCCAGATGATCAGAGCTCATTCTTCTCACAGTTAACACTAAAGCATAGTTCAGTACACTGATGATGCTTGGCTGGCACTGTTAAAGGTATTTTAATACTCACACACTTGAATGTTACTCACTTTGTAAGCTATTACCTCCCGATTTTCTTGGTTAATATTTTTTTTTCCAGGGGTGTGTGTGTTTGTTTGTTGGCTTGTTTTTTTATCTTTAACTACAGCTGTTGCATCTAGTGTGGTGATTTTCCTCTTCTGGTGCAGTTTGCTGTTCTAGAATCTGTGTTCATTTACTAGATGTCTGCAAAGTGCCCACTACAGAGACTTCCCTGACAACTTCCAAATTCCTTCCCATTCCCTTTTATATAATGACTAATAAAAAGCAGGAGTCAAGACTACAAATCTTCAGCAAATTCCATTGCTATGGAATCACAATATACACAAGGCTCTGATAGTATATACGGGGCAGTTTGCGCGGCAGTTTGCGCAGGCAGGGCAAACAGGCAGGGTTGCCAGTTCTCTTGCTAGTAAGGAGTCCTTTGTATTGTTTGAGGTCTTTCTGCTGCCTGGTTGTGTTTGAGGTATTTGTCAGTGATGGTTTTTACACTTGTGGCTGGTACAAGTGACCAAGTCGGGCCCTCCAAAAAGGATGTGTCTGTACAGACCCATCCGTGTCCAGAGTGTTTGAGCTTATTGGTGACTTCAGGGAGTGTTGTGGAGGAGACCTGCCTGCGGTGTGAACAAGTGAATGATCTCCTTGCACTGGTGGCTGAGCTTAGGGAGGAAGTTGAAAGGTTAAGGAGTATCAGGGAAAGTGAAAGGGAAATAGACTGGTGGAGTTCAGCCCTACCATCTTTAAGGGAGGCTTCTGACCAAGAGACTGAGGACTTATATGCCTCTCGCCCTCAGGCAATAGAAGGGCACCTGGTAGATAAAGAGGAGTGGAAACGGGTCCCCATTCGAGGAGGTAATAACAAAAAGTCCTCCCCCTCCCCATCAGCCAGCCCAAGTGCCACTTCAGAATAGGTATGAGATCCTGGATAGTGAGACCCAACTAGATGATTTAGGAGAAATTGTCTGACCAGTGAACCTCCCAGTTATGATTCCTCTGTTAAGACGGATCACTACCTCTAGCATCAAGAAAAAAAGAAGGGTAATCGTAGTAGGTGATTCCCTCCTGAAGGGAACTGAGGGCCCCATATGTCGACCAGACCCATCCCACAGGGAAGTCTGTTGCCTCCCTGGGGCCTGGGTACAAAATATCACTGAGAGACTTCCTGGGCTGATTCAGCCCTCTGATTATTACCCACTGCTGATACTCCAGGCTGGCAGTGATGAGATTGAGAAGAAGAGTGTCAAGGCAATTAGAAAGAACTTCAGGGTACTGGGTCAGGTAGTTGATAGGGCAGGAGCACAGGTAGTGTTCTGCTCAGTCCCTTTGGTGGCGGAGGAAAATGATGAAAGAAACAGAAGAATACGCATCATCAACAAGTGGCTCAAGGGTTGGTGTCATCAGCAAAATTTTGGATTCTTTGATCATGGGGAAACTTCTACAGCATCTTCTCTGCTGGAACCAGATGGGGCACACCTCTCTGTTAAGGGCAAAAGGGTTTTAGGTCATGAACTGGCAGACCTCATTGAGAGAGCTTAAACTAGGTTTTGAAGGGGGAAGGGGAACCAGCTGAGCTATCTGGAAACAGGCCACAGAATTGCAAGGCTAAGTTAGAGGTGAAGTCAGTAGCCCAGATGAGGTGCATGTATACCAATGCACGCAGCTTGGGCAACAAACAAGAAGAGCTGGAGGCCGTGGTGCAACTGCAGAGCTATGATGTAGTTGCCATCACGGAAACATGGTGGGATGACTCACATAACTGGAGTACTGCACTGGATGGATACAAGCTCTTCAGGAGAGACAGGAAAGGAAGAAGAGGTGGAGGGGTGGCCCTTTATATTAAGCAGACTTTTGATGCCATTGAAATTGAAACTAAGGAAGATGGAGTTGAATGTCTATGGGTAAGAATAAAAGGGAAGGCCAACAAGGCTGACACCATACTGGGAGTCTGTTATCGTCCACCCAACCAGGAAGAAGAGGTAGATGACTTATTCTATAAGCAGCTAGGTAATGTTTCAAGATCATCAGCCCTTGTTCTTGTGGGTGACTTCAACCTACCAGACATCTGCTGGGAACTTAATACAGCAATAAGGAGGCAGTCCAGGAAATTCTTAGAATGTATGGAGGACAACTTTTTGTTGCAGCTGATGGGTGAACCCACCAGGGGAGGGACTATGTTAGATCTGCTATTTGCAAATAGAGATGGGCTAGTGGGAGATGTGATGGTTGGAGGTCGCTTGGGACAGAGTGATCACGAAATAATAGAGTTCTCAATATTTGGTGAAGTCAGGAAGAGTACCAGTAAAACTCTTGCATTGGACTTCCGGAGGGCAGACTTTGGCCTGTTTAGGAGACTTATTCAGAGCGTCCCTTGGGAAGCAGTCCTAAAAAACAAAGGAGTTCAGGAAGGGTGGGCATACCTCAAAACAGAGATCTTGAGGGCACAGGATCAGACCATCCCTGTGTGCCGAAAGATCAGTCAACGGGGTAAACGTCCAGCCTGGCTGCGCAAGGAGGTTTTGGAGGAACTTAAGAATAAAAAGAGGATGTATCAGCATTGGAAGAAGGGTCAGGTCTCTAAGGAAGTATTCAAGAAGGCTGCTAGAGCATGCAGAAAAAAAAATTAGGGAAGCCAAAGCTCAGTTTGAACTTAGAATGGCAACTTCTGTAAAGGATAATAAAAAATGTTTTTACAAATACATTAATGGTAGAAGGAAAGGTAAGACCAGCCTTTGTTCTTTACTGGACAAAGGTGGGAACTTAGTATCTGAAGATGAGGAAAAGGCAGAAGTGCTTAATGCCTATTTTGCCTCAATTTTTAGTGGGAAGATGACTTGCCCTCAAGACAGCTGCCCGCCTGGGCTGGTTGATGATGACAGGGAGCAGAATGGTCCCCCCATTATACAAGAGGAGGCAGTCATAGAACTACTGAAATGCTTGGATACTCATAAATCTATGGGACCAGATGGGATCCACCCCAGGGTAATGAGAGAGCTGGCAAATGAGCTTGCAAAGCCACTCTCCATCATTTTCCAACAGTCCTGGCTCACTGGTGAGGTTCCGGATGACTGGAAGCTGGCCAATGTGATACCCGTTCACAAAAAAGGTGCAAAGGAAGATCCTGGTAATTATAGACCAGTCAGCCTGACCTCAGTACCTGGTAAAATAATGGAACAGTTTATATTAAGCGCCATCATGCAAAATTCACAGGATGGCCAGGGTATCAGACCCAGTGAGCATGGGTTTAGGAGGGGTAGGTCATGTTTGACCAACCTGGTCACCTTTTATGACCAGGTAACCCGCCTTGTGGATGCAGGGAAGGCTGTAGATGTTGTTTATTTGGATTTCAGCAAGGCCTTTGACACTGTCTCCCACAGCATACTCTTAGACAAACTGGCAGCCCGTGGCTTGGACAGGAACACTCTTTGCTGGGTTAGGAACTGGCTGCATGGCCGGGCTCAGAGAGTGGTGGTGAATGGTGCTGCATCCAGCTGGCAGCCAGTCACCAGTGGTGTCCCTCAGAGGTCTGTGCTGGGGCCAGGTCTGTTTAATATTTTTATTGATGACATGGATGAGGGTTTAGAGTCCTTTATTAGCAAATTTGCAGATGACACTAAGCTGGGAACGTGTGTCAATGTGTTAGAGGGACAGAGGGCTTTGCAGAGGGACTTGGAACGGTTGGAGGGATGGGCAGAATCAAATGGGATGAAGTTCAATAAGTCCAAGTGCCGAGTCCTGCACTTTGGCCACAATAACCCCCTGCAACGATATAAGCTGGGGACGGTGTGGCTGGACAGTGCTCAGGAGGAAAGGGACCTGGGAGTGCTGGTTGACAGTCGGCTGAACATGAGCCAGCAGTGTGCCCAGGTGGCCAAGAAGGCCAATGGGATCCTGGCCAGTATCAGGAACGGTGTGGCCAGCAGAAGCAGGGAGGTCATTCTTCCCCTGTACTCAGCACTGGTGAGGCCTCACCTGGAGTATTGCGTCCAGTTCTGGGCCCCTCACTTTAGGAAGGATGTTGAGATGCTTGAGCGTGTCCAAAGGAGAGCAACGAGGCTGGTGAGGGCTTGGAACACAAGCCATACGAAGA
Source organism: Geothlypis trichas (assembly GCA_009764595.1). Taxonomy (NCBI): domain Eukaryota; kingdom Metazoa; phylum Chordata; class Aves; order Passeriformes; family Parulidae; genus Geothlypis; species Geothlypis trichas. The sequence continues at coordinate 20,757,008 of CM019902.1, forward strand.
ACGACTGAGGGAGCTGGGGTTGTTCAGCCTGGAGAAAAGGAGACTCAGGGGTGACCTTATCACTCTCTTCAACTTCCTGAAGGGTGGCTGTGGTGAGCTGGAGGTCGGTCTCTTTCTCCGGGCAACAACCGACAGAACAAGAGGACACAGTCTCAAGCTGCGCCAAGGGAGATGCAAGCTAGAAATAAGGAGGAAGTATTTTACAGAAAGAGTGGTCAAATACTGGAATCATCTACCCAGGGAGGTCGTGGAGTCACCATCCCTAGTAGAGTTTAAAAAAAGACTGGATGTGGCACTTGGTGCCATGATCTAGTGAGGTGTTAGAACATGAGTTGGACTCGATGATCTTAAAGGTCTCTTCCAACCTAGAATTTCTGTGATTCTGTGATTCTGTGATTCTGTATTTTGTATATAATTTTTTTTTTCTAGACAGCTGCACACAGGGTCAGATACCTTGGGAATATAAATCATTGGGTTTCCTATGCATTATCTAAGTGAGGAATTTGCATGCAGGCACAGATTGCCTCCCATGTTATCAGGAAGTATCTTGAAATTGACCTATGTTTGAGAATGAACTTCTCTGCACTGAATTTCTGATGTAAAAGTCCTGCCTGCTCACAATATTTGTCACCACACTTTATTACTTGATCTACTTTTTATCAGCCTTCTAGATACTATCTTAGTTTTTAATTATACTTTCACATCACTCTTATGCATTCAAATCTATATAAGTATCTGGATCAATGTTCTGAAACAACTTCCTGACACTCTCCTTAACAGTGCTCTCAAAGAAGGACCCGGGTCTGATTAACTTCACGTAAATAAAAAGAAACTCCACTGAAGTTGCTGGAGATCCATAGATTTCACAGGCCGGTCCTTTATATCCTTTTTGATTCAGGAGTACCTAACAGCATTAAAATGTAGCAGTGTTGCTGTAGCTACAATAGGCTACAAAGGAAGTGACCTTTTTCTATACCAGCTGGTAGAACTAGCAAAACCCAAACTGGTTTGCATATTACAAACGTTTTCCTCTGGATAATTTGATGAAAGGCATGACTTTCTAAAACTGTGTGTGGTACTTAAGAACAGCTCCTAAGCAATGTTTTTTTCTAGACCCACCCTGCACTGCTCATTTGATTGTTTACTAAACATTTCTAGACTGGTGAGAAAGGAGTTTTGTCTCCCACTGAAAATGCACTGCACTTATTCACGCATTCCCAATACCTGCTGCGCCCTGTTATCTTCTATTTATATTCTGTTTTACATAAGCAGTTATGTTGTATTATCTAATCATCCTCTTTCAAAACTCACCTCAAAAAATTATTAGCAATTACTCCCCCGGGGATAAGGGGAAACCTGAAAAAATCCCTCAGGATTTCTTGTTTCAGAACAAACTTTGGGTTATCCTTGGGTGGGATCCTGAGGAACCCCACAACTTGTGGTGTGCTTCTAGAGAACATATGACCAGATCTACGTACAATTTCTTGATATCCCAGGCATTTTTCAAAACATCTAGTTTATAATTTCAATCAACGCAATCAACATGCATAAATTACTAGAAAATGTTTGTTCATGAGAAAGCAGTGTGCTCCGTATTGTCAGGAACAGGCTGGAATTGTAGAATGTGTACTGCTTTGAGTAAGAATCCTGGAGTGAAAAGCTGAGTCCTTCCTCAAAAGCCTGCTTGTTTGCTTTCCTTTTGTTTTTTTTTTTTTTTGGCTCAAGAAGGATATTGACACAATTTGCTGAGCCTTCTTGCATTACTGTGAAGAGAATTCCCTCATCACAGAAAAACACACTCCTTCAGTTAGGAGGCAGTAAAAGAACCAGCACACAGTTTACAGAAATACTGCATTAGAAACAGATTGTAAAACATTTTAACCTGTAATGTTGAGAATATAATTCTGTGATTTTCAGTGAAAGATTGAAAGGAAATATTCTTATGATTTAAGAGCAGGACCAGATAATCGGCATATTTACATTTGGTAAAGTTGTGGTCCTGTGTAGCAATTTAGTAGGTTTCCCTCAACTAACTCTCAACAGAAATGATCAGCCTAAAGGGGATGTCTGCAGAATTTGTTCAAAAAAATCTGCTCCCTTACAGAAAAGTAGAGTCCTCAGAAACTTGTCTGTTTACCACAGATCATTTTCAGCTAGAATCAATCTCCTGGTGCTTTGTAGATTGAGATTGCAGTCTTTCTGGAAAACTGTCAGGAAGCTACAGAAACAATGAAATCTTTGGAAGGAAAGATGTATCCCAGAGTGGATGGTAAAAAGACTTCATTGCCTGTGACTGCTCCACCTATTTCAGGAGCTGACTCAAAGTCTTCTCCTGTTTCATGACTTGACTTTTGGCTGGGCTGTTGGCCAAGGGCCAGCACTCCAATTAGGCATGAGCTGGAAGACGGCCCACAAGTCAGTGCCTTTCCCTGGACACCAAAAGCAGTGGTAAGATAAAATCTTAGCTGAGCTCTGGCCAACATCAGACTGCAACTATAATTTTCTCATTCCTCATCTTTCATGATGTTGCAGCTGGATTTGTACATCTGAAAATTGGGGGATAGTAATGTGTGAAGCCTGAATGGACTTTTTCATGTATAGGAAACCAGGGAAGATGCTCTATGAGCAGGAGCAGCAAAAAACAGTGGAAGGACTCTCTTTGCAAAAGATAGCTTAGTGGATGGAGTTCACATGACTGACATCATTTCCATCTTTACAGCACGTTTTTGGAAGCACTGTAAACTACTTATTAATGCAACTGCCATTGGAAGTAAGGAAGCAACATTTTTCTTATATTATGAATGGCAATACTGGAAAAAATAATTTGAAGGTACAGGAAACAGTGATAGAGCTGGGACTGGATAATCAAAACATTAAGTAATCAACCACTGTACACAGCTTAAAGTCACATTTTCATTGAACTGGGCCATGCAGGCACTCGCATAACTCCATGAACTGACCACCTCTGTAAAACAAGAAAACAACATGATCCTCACTTGCAGATGGGGAATTGAAATGCAAATATATTTTGTCACACAGGAAAAGATGGATCTGAACCGCATGTTCAAAGATCTGGCCCAGCACCTTAAGCACAAATAATGCCTTTAACTCATAAAAGTGCTCAGACAAAACTGTCCTTTCTCACCTTTTATGATCTGGTTTAGTAAAGAAAATAGAGAAAGACCAATAAGTATGCTGTTAACTCAAAGCCAGCTTGTTGATAAGAGAACATACTTTGATGACTGTGGAATGTTATTTGACTTTTTGTTAAATTTGTTAAATTGGGGGGGGGGGGGGGGCGGAGGGGAAAAGAAAGTGTATGTTTTGCGTAGAGACAATTTCCAGACTTGAATCCTTTCCCTCTGTAAACCCCTTTTTTTCCTTTGATACATCTTTTCCAAAATTACCCAGGGTCAACCCGTATGGATGACACTGTATAAACTGCCTCAGCTGCTTTCCAAACTGCAAACTGTTTTGAAAACTTAGTAGGACAACTACATGGATCCATTATCTACACTTCCCCATCTGCACTGTGAAAACGTGTTTCAAAAGCATTCTTTCTCCAGAATGTGTAAATAAATTTGACTAGGGCAGTTGTGCAGAGAAATGCTGTTGCGCTGTCATCTCCTCACCCCTATGGGTGCTGGATGCCTTGGCAGTGATAATTAGCCTCAGCTCCTGTGGGAGCAGAAATGTGCTGACTAAACAATTGTTCCTGTTATCTGGGTTTCCTGCTGTGCTGGGAGTTCTTTGCTTCAATTCCATTAACTGCCTTAAAGCCTAGCCATGTGCAAAATGTCATGTTTTTTTCAGCAAAATCTGCATTAAGGCAAAAGACACTGTTTAATAGCCTAGTTAGTGGGGTGAACAAGAGCTGCATGGCAGGTTCTTCATGTGAGTGAGTGCCAGTTCAAATCTATTTAACTACTTGTAAATTAATTTGAAGGCAGCAGCAGATGTGCCACTAGATTTCCATTTATTCCTTGCCAAAAGTCAGTTAAATGCATATTGTCTAGAAATTGTTCCAGCAAAGCAGATGTGATATGTTTCTCAAGGCTTTGACAAAAGACCATTTTTTTAAGCTTCAGATAGGAGTTAAGGGTGCTCAGCATCTCCCACGAGACTCACAGCATAATGGCCGGCCAGTGTAAGTGGAATCTACTTTGAGTAATATGACTTAGATTCAAGAAGTCTTTTGAGTAATTCTGTGAATGGAAGGAAGACTCAGATAAAATCAGATATTTAAACAATAATAATCCTTTCTTACAGAACCCAGATGAAACTACTTTGCTTCAATAATCACCATCATAATTCTTCAGTTCTATTTTATTTTGCAATGATCATTTCCTGTGGGCATTTTCTAAGATCTCAGCATTTACAGGAAACCTAACTCCCTAACACATCCACTTGGAGAGAGTGCTGCTTACAGAAAGGTACTGAAAGGTGCAAAAGTTCAAACATACTTAGCTGCAAATGAGCTCACCCTCACCAGTTCTCTGCAGCTGATTATAATAAAAACATCACCTCCCATGTGACCAGCTCTTGCCATTGAAAAGTAATAATGTAATCTCCAGTGGGATCCTGGATGACATACAGCTAGTATTAAAACACACATATTTCTCCAGATTTCTCTGCAGCCTTTAGGGGAACAGCTATGTGATTGGGCAGAGTTTAAAGAGGGTAAAGGAATAAACACTCTGTTAATATTAAAGGGAAACAAAAAAGATGACTGCCATAGTAAAAGAGATTGTAACTTGGCAGCTGGGGTAAACATGTCAGGCAGTACTGATAATAAGAGTTGTTATCTATTCTTATTTATTATATAGGAAGTTATTAGGAAGTTATATGGCTTTGAATTAAAAAAGTTACTATTAGCATTATTCCTTCAAACTGAAGATGTTGTTGTCAAGTCTGATCAAATAGCCCATGGAAATATTTGCTTTATAGGGCATTTGATCAAGTGATCAGAGCATTTAGATTAGCATCTGTTGTATAAGAAATATCCTTTCTGTGCAAGAATGCTACCTCCAAGAAATATCATAGACTTCTCCTAAATTCTACTGTGTCTGGTGGCCTTAAGCAAGACCAGAGCTATTCCTGCAAAAAGAATAAAGCCCAAATACTTGCTGAGTACGTGTCCTTTCTCATTATAGATGCATAAATACTTGCCTAGCATTTAGTTTTTGGCAGTCTTTCTTTCTAGAAAAAAAAAACAAACAAACCAACCAAACTTCATATTATACATATCTGTCAAGAAAGAGAAGATTAAATACTATTACTTGGAGACAAACAAATTTAGAAACCTTATGAAACATCAGATAAGAATGACAATATACCCCAGAGTTTGCCTGGGACAACCAAAGCTAGGAGAGGCTATTCACTTTCCAGACACTACTCTCAGCTAGATTCCATCACCAGGTAGAGGGATGTATTGTAATAAAAATTGTAATATCATCCCTCATGGTTTTAAGAAGATATCTCCCATCTTTTGGGAAGGCAGTAACATAAAGCTAAGAAAGGAATCTCCTCAGAAACATCCCACCCAAACTAGAGAGTCTGAGTGCAAGAAACATGGTTGCTAAAAATATTCATATTGTCAGACTCTTTTTGAACACAGACAACATATTTTCAAAATAAGGGATACTGTGTTATTTTAACAGAGCATTAGGAATTGCAGAGCATAAGCACTGCAGAATTATCAGTCCACTGGAGATTATTGAGTCAGTACTGTTTTATCTTCACAAAACCCAAACAGACCTTAGAATGTGTATTAGCTGCTCATGGTTTCACTAACTTCCTTAAAGTCATCTATAGCTCTTCCCAGCTCTTTATTATCTCTTTTGGAAGAGATATAGTCACAGAATTAAGTTGGCCTGAGATGATCAAGATCTTACAGTGTACTATCTATCATGACTTCTTAGGATTACTTTTAGGAGGTAAGGGCTACAGAATGTGTAATGTAGGCCTACACCTGACACAGCTCAAAATGTGAGAAGATATGGGGCATTTGAAAGGAAGTCTTCAAGGTTACTGCTGCCCATATCATCAGTGCTAAGGCAACACTTGAGATGCTTTAGAGATCATGAAAGGGAGGATTAAAAGGCAAAGTCTTAGTCTATTGAGATTCCCCTGTAGGAACTCAAGGAGAACTTGTAAGTCAGGTTAAGGGGAACTTTTTATTCAGAATCAATACCCAGAGTCCTCTGTAGGCCATATCCATACACAAATTAGCTCTTAGAAATTGTTGCATCTCAACTGAAGTAACACCACAAGTTCTCTGAACTTTGGATGGCAAGAAGTGGCCACCCATAATTCAGCTTCACTTCAAAACTGACACAAGTTGTTTGGTTTTTTTCCCCCAGAGCTAATGAGATGTGTTCTGTGTAAACAGTCTGTCACTGCATTGTCCAGGGGCTCATCAGTGTCCACCAGGCGAATGGACATTTGCCTAGAGACAAGGCAAGGCTGAAGCAGCATTTCTGTGATGGAAGTGTTTCTGTAGTGTTTAGAAGATGCAGGAAGAGTCGGATGAGCTTGAGAAAACACGTGGCTTTTCTGAAGTTAACTGAGAGATACTTTGTAGTAGAGACTTGGGATCTGAATTAGAGATAATTATGTGCTGTTCCCAACAACTACAAAACCATTTTCGAAAAGCTGCTTGATAGATACCAATTTTACTGCTCTGAGGAAAAGTGGCTGTGAGTGTTACATGTGTTACTCAACATGGCACACACAAACATTACAATTCAAATTCTAGTAGAGACAGACCCTGAATTCTCTGCGAGAGCTGAGGGTGACCAGACAGTGCATTACAGTGAGTACCAGCAGAAAAGCAGGAGCAGATGTGGCAAATGCTGTAGATATAAAACTGAAAGATAGAAATACAGGTACAGGCAAATACAGAAATACAGCGCTACAGGCTCTTGGCTCTGCTTGTTGAATAAACACAAGACAACCCAAGGCACCATCAGAAGGGGTTCCCTTAATGTCATATTAGAAACTCAATTTTTTTCAAAAAACAACAGAAATTCTCTTATGAACCAAAAGAGATTTAGGGTTCGATAATTTCTTGCCAAGTTGGCTGTGTTGTGCTTCATACCCTTGTAGAAGCTCAAAACAGAAACCCAAACTACAGAAGGTAAAGCTGAGGTAAATGTGTAATAAAACTTGCAGTTTTCTGTGTTGCATTCTAACCTGGCTTTCACTCATCTCATTTAGACTTAGCTGCCCTCAATCATACAAAAACTTCAAAGGTTTGCAGAGTCTAATTTGTTGCCAGCAACTTGCCCACTACAGCTAACAGGAGAGCATTTGACAAACTTAAAGCTTGGGTGGTTAGAAATCATCCTGCAATATCATCTTAAATATTCAGTTAAGCAGCTTTAGTGAACTCGATAATTCTCTAAGAATACCTACGCTATTATCTATACCAAGACATAGTGCATATGTGCAACTCCAAATCTTTATTTTATAGAAGATGTTGAGTTCAGTTTTGAATTTTTCAGTATAAAGAGTGGAAGTAGGCTTTTTTTCAAGTCACAAAAGAGTCCATTTGAAAGAAAGAATTATTTTAAAAACAATCTTTTCATTAAAGCAGCCTGACTTGGAAAAATCCTTGTCACTCACTTTTAAAAAAGAACTACAAGCTTAGACAAGTAGGACTCACATAAGCAGGCGTATAGAAGTAGTACCCAGGCAATATTCAAAATAAAACTTACTTTTTTTTTTTTGTGCGTAATTTTTCTGCAGATTTTGAGCCACTTTAAGGTGGCTGAGTGTGAGGAACAGCAAAGTCCAGCTGTTCTCCAGCACTGGGGAGCAGCTGGAAGCCAATCATAACAAGGAAATAGGGCAGAAGATGTCAGCCCCATGCTACTGGAGTAAACCCAACAGGGCCTGCCAGGCATGGCAGCCAGAGACAGCCCAGAGCTCAGATCGTACTTACGGGTGAGCTGGCCTAAGGAACACAAACAAGAACTAAGGCAAAAGCTGAAGTAATGAGTGATTTAAAGCAATTAATTGCATCTTATGAATTAGGCAGTAGTGTAAGCTCTCCTTGTCAATCCCTAGGTAGAAAGGAAGAATCCACCACTCCCATGATGATTCACTGTGAACTGCAGTGCAGAATCTGCAGCTTATCCCCTACCAGCATCCTTTCTACCTGCCTGAATGCTAGGTCAGATATGTCTAAGGTAAGATAAAATATGTTTTAGGACAAGACCCTGTTTTCCTTTGTGCTTTTCAAAGCTGATGCAGTTTCTGTGCTTCCCATCTTGGAAAACAAACTTAAGAAAAGAGCAAACTGCAGGCTGGGACATCTGCAAACTGCAGTAGAACACAGCTGTTTATCTGTCAGCCTGTCAGGTTTGCGTATGATTTAACTTCTGTATTTCTGTGTCCGTGAGAAATGCTAGAGGATCTCCCAGGTCAAAGGTATCTTGGAAGGAAGAAAACAGGCCCAACAGCATCTTTGTGAGTATGTTGATAATTAGAGATTGTCTGCCAGTGATAGAGCATATGCTTAAATTTTATTTCACTGAAAACATTTAGTAAAGAGACCAGGTATTCCTCTTGAGAAAAAGGTAGCGAGGAAACTTCCATTGACTTTAGCTGTGAGTGAAGAAATGAGAGAAAATGCTGGAGCAGCTTTTGGGACTAAGCTAGCTTTGTGCTGTCCTCTACTGGTGAAGAACACAAGTTATGGTACTTGTTTAAGCAGTGCTCAAAACTATGAGATATTTTTATTAGACCTTTAAAGAAACAAAGTTGTAATAGCTGTACAACCTAATATACTGTCAGTATAGAATTAAATACTTAACTTATGTGTATGTGTGTCTAAAAGCACAGTCTTCTGACTGCAGTTCTTCAAGTAAATCTGTCAGTTTAATGTAAACTTTCTGCCATTACTGTGTATGCGGGATAGACATTAGGAAATGTCCTGCAGAGCCTTGTTTAACTGCAAGAGTAAACAGCAGATGAGGAGAAGGACATGGCACACAGGCAGCGTTCATCACAACAGATTGCTCATTGTTTTACCTAAAGTGAGATCCAGAAATTTTTAAACATCCGCCTCTCTCCTGGAAAGCTTAGGTCGCAAAGTCTCTTATGGGTCCCTGCACAGACCTGAAGATTCATGGTAATGAATTCTTATTATTTGGAGAGGCTCAAGTACAGTCTGATTTCTGAATCTATATAATGATTTCACTTCTTTTTTGACTTACACACTTGATGGCTGGGATCAAATTTAGCTCTCTGTTCTACCTTCCTCTATGGCAGTCCCATTTCCTTCCATCCTCAGTAAGGATTCACAGGGATTAAGAGCAGACTTACAGCCCCTTCTATGGTAATAATGGCAGTATACCAGGGCTGATGAGAAATTCTGAGACTTCAAAAAAGAGTTGCCCCTGCTGTGATGCAGTGTAAGACTAATCCGCCTTTTCCCCTACTTATCTGGAGGCTCCTGTGCTATACCAATACCCAGAAACAACCCAGAAACAGCTGTAAACCACACTAGAAAGGGACAGTTTTGCCTTAGGGCAATCCAGAGGGAGCATGAGATGACATAACCTTCCTTCACAGATCCTTGAACTGTTTTTTGCACTAAACAGAGTCCACACCCTAAAGATAGAAATGGAACTGATGCAAAGGTCATCTTTATTGCATTTGCTTTCTGAGAAAAAACTCCATTGATTAAAGGTTACCAGGGAAGGAATTTTGTTTTAGAATGCTCTTGTTCCCATGAAACTCAAGAGAATTTTTATCTTTGATTTGAAGGAGAACAAAATACTGCCCTTAGGGAATGATTTCTTGCATTATCAGAAAGAAATGTGATTAGAAAACCTGTAGAAAACTCCAGGAAATTACTGTCAAAGAAATTTATATATAGAGAGAAGTGTTCGTGTTAATTCTGGAACATTATTTTGTCATGCTCTTAGTTTTAAAAGGGACTGGTTTTACTGTTGTCGGTGGTCACAGGGATTTGTTAGAGGATGGAAGAGACAGGATCTTGATTCCATATTCAGAAGGCTTGATTATTATATTATGATATATATATAACATTATAACTATACTACATAGAGATAGAAAGGAAAGGAGCTTCTTCAGAAGCTGGCTATGCTAAGAAAGAGATAGAAAGAATGAATAACAAAGGTCTGTGTCTCGGCAGACAGGATAACAGGTCCACCGTGAGCGGTCAGTAGATCTAAACATCTACAGGGGACCAATCACGAGTGGACCTGTTGCATTCCACAGCAGCAGATAATAATTGTTTACATTTGTTACTGAGCATCTTAGCTCTAACAGCAAAAATCCTACAGAAAGGATTTTTCACAAATAATGTCTGCGACAGTTTACAATATCTTCCAGAACCTATTAAAATTAATGGGGATCACACTTTTAAAATTAGCACTGGATTAGAAGTGTGAGAATTTTACAGAGGAAAAGAGAGAATATGATTTCTTTTTTTTTTTTTTTTTTTTTTTTAATAAGTGAAAATATCTTCCAACACATGCAAATGCAATTGAAGACAAGATAAAAATCCCATCCAACAAAGTTCTATACAGCTTAGATTTGGTAAAGCATTTGCACATTTACTGGAGACTGTGTATTTGTCCTTACACAGTGTTTCTGATATTGAAGAAGCTTTAATGTATTTTTCTTTTTGCTATTAAGCTGCAAATGAAGATTTTCTATTAGCCCTAGTTTAGAAAAGCACTGACAAACTACACTAAAACTAAAACTCATTTCCTCAAACAAAACCAGTTGAAACTGACATCAATATCATTAAAAATTGTTTTCAAGCAACAATTGAGAAAAAGGAACATATCACTGGAAGACAGTTTTACTGTATTGGCATTTTTGCTGCCCTGTAAGCCTAATTTCACAGGTTTTCCATCTAGCAATGGAGATATGATTAGTCTGCAGGTGATTAATTCTGTGGAGGAGAGGACTGATTACAGTTGAGGTTACAATTATGGCTGGTGTTCTGGAGTGGCTGGGTTGAGCTGTATGGCTACAGCAGGGGTTAGGGTTCAGGAGAGGAAGAGCTGAAAAAAATACATTTACTGCAGGACCTTGTCAGTGTGGTATGTCTAGGATGAGGACTGGTGGTGTCAAGGATTTATAGCTTCTGGCTAGTTGCAATAGGAATGTTAGACCAACATTTTCAGGACTAGTTCTCTCAGCAATTAATAATGTGTAATTCATCCTCTGACAGAAAATAGTGACTGGCCTAAGGATGCAAGAGCATTCACTGTCAGGAATGCTCTTAGGTGGCTTAGGATCACAGATGCAGTAAAAGATGGCTAAGGTCTTGGGTTTCCGTTAGTTTCTTCAAAAGCTAAGGAAAACCAGCAAATTTTGATATGAGATAAGCCACTCATTGTGGTATGGACTCAGTAGAACTTATGGTACTGTATTTAAAAATCCCATCCTGATCTTGAATGTTGTGGGCCAGGAAAGGGGAGGCTACAAGTGCAAGTTAATAGATGGACCTACAAAATTCTGCAGGAGTCATGTATGAGCTACTATTTGTAGTGAGCTGTGTGGCTCTCTCAAAACTTAATTTTTAGGGTGTCTGGGTTGGTGGACTTTTATTTTATTTATTGTCTAACATTGTGTTCAAGGTAAAGAAAGATGAATGTAGAAAATTTTCTTTAAGGATCCTGACAGGTTGTGGCTGATCCTTCCTGTGAGTAGTGAATGGTAGGAGACACTGACAATGTTTTGGAAATGATAACCAATAGGACTGGATTTGAAACTAGGGATCTGTGAAATAAAATTTAAATACTAGTATGGTTTCAAATATTCACGTGGTTTCTTGCAGGACGTTTAGACCTAGAACAAGGAGATTGAAATTTGGACAATGTAAAACTGCAGTTCAGGAAAGCAGGGGCAGCAGAGGTCAGTTTATTACTGGAGTCCTTCAGTTCTCTAGGCAGGATAAAAGCCATGGTTAGGAAGGGTGTCTGCTCTCTGCATGGGTATGTAAGGCTTCTGCTGAGAGGGGAGCGACAGCTGGTGCTGTGTTTTATATAAACAAAGCCTGAGAAACATGAACTGTGCGTGGGTTCTCTGAGACTAGTAATTCCCATTTCACTGTTGATCTAAGTCATGAAGAGCAGGGATGTAATCTGTGAAAGAAGTTGGGGCATAGATAAAATTCTGGACAAGACTGAGTTGGGATTTGCTTTAGGTCTTTAGTAGTTGCTCCATGTTCAACGTGAGTTTTGATCAAGCTGAGGTAAAGTTTGATCAAAAAATGTTAATTATTATTCATTTCAGTATGGCTGGAAAGGAAGATCTGGAGAAATGCGATGTTGTCTGTTCTGTTAGGATAGGGCAGGGATTGGACTTCAGGATGGATATTGGATTTATGCCTTCTGGTTATTTTTGGAGAGGGGCAGGTCTTAACAGGGGTCTGATGAATGCTAAGATGATTCCTTTATAGATTATTTTGAGACTGGGTAGAATTATGTGCTGTAAAGAAAAGCAAGCAAGCAAGAAATCACAGTTTTGAGCTGTTTATGAGGCTGATAAATAGCATTGCAATTGTTTCATCCCATTCATGCATGTTTTATTTGAAAATATAAAGATTCTTTCATTTTTATTTTATTTGAAATGCATATACATGTTAAAATGTCAAAAAAGTTTTTTAAACTAAACACTATAATAAATACTGGTGACTGGGACAAATTATGTGCTTTTATTATGGGTAATTTTTAAATTCTTGTGCAAGTTTTCCAAAATAGATATTTCTCCCCAGCTTTTGCATTTGGCTAAATAGCCTAAAATCCTCTTTCATAGTGCTAAATTCCTTTGCCATACCAGATTTAACTTCATGTACGGAGACAGGTACAGACGGAAAAATTAAAGAGAAAAATATAAACATTGATAGTATTAATGACAAAGTAAACACTTCAGGTGTTTAATGTATCACTATGGCAGAACACAGGGGAGCACAATAAGTGTGTTAATGGGATTTTCTGCCTAAGCTTCCACTGTTCACCTCTGTTGTTTTCCTTGTTTACCAGACGAATGCAAAGTTTCAACATTCAGAATAGTCCTCCTGGCAAGCATTATGAATATTAAATATTCATGTATGAAATCTGTTCAGATCCAACCTTGGAATAATTTTGAGTTTGTTTATGATCAATTAAAATGCCATATAAATTTCAGATTCTGCCATCTGAGTAGGCTGAATGCAGAGAATGAAGGACAATATCCTGTACTTCTAATTTAATTTTCCCATCAGTGTTTGTTTGAACTCTATCTGTGGGTCAGGACAGTGAATATCTGTGCAAATATTTTCTGCTTACACCAGCCAGGACTATGTGCATAATTCCAGTTAAAATTTCAGCAATAGTTTATAAACAGTTAAGATGAATTTTTCCACATAGAAAATAACACTTTCAGATTGAGAACTTTATTAATGAGATATATGTGTCACTTGCCTGCAGTAGAACTTTGTATTTATGCAGTGTGGACCTCCTTCTGTCTCCAGATCTTGACTGGAGTTTGAAGAATCTTATAATCTTCAGAAAATTAAATTTTATTGAACTTGGAACAGTCCCAAGAGCATCAGAGATTTGCTGTGCACACAGAGAAAACAGAAGATAAGTAATTGGCAGAAGAATATAGTGAGTCAACCTGCAGAAAGAAGGCAAAACATATAGAAGAAGACAGAAGCAGGTAGGACTCAGTTCCCTTTTGGGTCAGCTGGATGTGTTTTTCCATCACTTTTAAGTCTTGTCTTTCATTCCAAGTATTGTCTTTCATTCCAAGTGTGATCAGCCTTACTTATGAGTGACAGGGAGGCAGAAAGAGGTGGAAAAGGCACTTCCATGATTCTCAGCTTGGAAAAATAAAAAGTGGGAATGTCTGCCAAAGAAATCTGGACACTTTGGATTTTTTTGCAAGATCCAAACATTGTTATTTCCTCTCTGATTTTATATGCAGTATCTGAAAGAAAGTGACTTGTAAGTGTTCCCATGGTCTTTGCATACACAGAGAGGAATGAGGTATTTTCAATGGCTTTTTTTTTTTAGATTGATGGAAGGAACAAGGAGCCAGGCAGTTTCCAGGATGGTGTTTCCATAGTGTGACCCTGGACACAGTTTGAGAACAGTCTGGCTGCTCCCTCTGAGCAAGACACAGATCCTGGAAAATGCAAAGGTGCCTGCTATCAGCAGTAGATAGACATAGCAAGTTCATGCAGCAAAATTCAGATATTAACAGGGAAATGTCCTCAAAACAGGGAAAGCTGGAGTCAGGATTTTGGGTTTGATGACTGAGAGGCCCATTGGAGAGAAAGGCCCGTTTGCAAAAGCTGAATGAGTAGTCAGATTGCAGCTTTGAACACTCCAAAGATACTCAGAAATGGGCAGTGGATTCAGATACAGCATCAAGTGGTTTTATATTTTGATTACCAGTACTGGGTATGGAATAAATATGAAATAAATTCAGATGACTCCCATTACAAAAGAGAAAATAAAATAGTTTCCCGCACTGTCTCATATCAAGACCACTTTGAGTACTGATCACTTCAAATCTGAGATGCAGCTGTTTGTAAACAGTTTCAGGCCCAGTTTGCTCAGTCTGTATTTCGCATCACCTCAGTTTTTTGCGTAACAATCCATACTGCTTTAGGTAAATACCCCATCCAATCCCTGCCTGAAATTATATTATTCTTTTCGTTTCCTCATAAATTACACAGAAACTAACAATAATCTGTTTTAAGTTTTCACCTATTGAAACACTAACATCCAGAGCAACCAGAAGACTTACACAATCCTCCAGACATAGGCTTGCTATGAAGATTGTGGGAGTTTTATCCATGACAGAGCAGAACACAAAGAAAATGTGTCATGTGTAAGAGAAACTCCAAAACATTTAAACTGTTCATTGCCCAGCTTACTTCTCAAATTATAGAGAAGGTTTTTCATGGCTAAAATCCTATTTCCAAATAATTCAGATTCTTTCAGACCATTTCTACCAACGTCAGTTTACTGGGCCTCTTGTGATGATTCCACTCTTCCCATGCTGAGAGCTGGGACTGGATGATCTTTAAGGTCCCTTCCAACACTTGACATGCTATAATTCTGTGATTCCATGTTGCTGAACTGTGGAGTTTTTCCCAGTCATGGTTTTCTTTAGGATGGAAACTGAAGAGTGACGGAGTGGACGGGAAAAAAGGTAACAATACCACCTCAGAAGGCACGACAGGAAATCTGAAGTTGGTTTTGGAAGAGAAAATACAAAAAATCCCAGAATCTAAACATTTCATTTGGCAATATCAAGTGAAAATTATCTTTACTGTAGACTCAGAGGTCTTTGTCTCTGTTTATGTTCTTAAACTTCTACATATATTTGAAATCTAGAAAGAATGAATCCTGGAAGACTGAGTTTTCTAATTGTAAGAGGGGGCCTTGAAGCTGTCCAGATTCTGAAAAGAATTTCCTAAGACCTTACATACTCCACCTTTAACACTGCTGTCCCCAGAGCTATTCAGATAGCTGTGACTCAGGAAATGATGGCTCCCAGGGAGTTTTTTTCACTGAATAAATGCAGCCAAAATCTAGGTTTAGCACCAGAGCATGCTTCTATTAGAAGTGTGTTAGTGTAATTATAGATCCCTCTGCGACACATTAGGGTGACATCCGTGATGATAAGGGCTCTCCCCAGTCAGTTTTCCTCCACCTCTGTTCAGTGACCCTCAGAAAAACAACATGAAAGCTGACAAACATGTTCCAGGAACATTACTTATGGTACATTTATTGACTTCAGGTACAAATATTTCCTCCTATTTTTCTCACTGTTGTAATCATTGCATAACCAAATAGCTCTAAGTATTCACTATCACAATTGATATAACTGATCTGTTTTATATGAGCCAACCTATCTGCTTCTAATTTCATTTTGTTTTCAAAACAAGATTAAATAACAGGCAAAGATGGATTTTTGTAATTTCCAATGACTCCAGACAACCAATCTAGACTTCTGTGCATCTCAATCACTTGAGATATAATGAGATAATATCTCTGAAGAAACCTTTGTCATGATAGCATTGTGGTGGGCCAAACTGCGTAGATGAAGGGTCTTCAGAGCAATACTTGGCAGAAAAAAACAGTGTATTGGAGACTTACAACTGTTCGCTTCAGTATAATAGGACTGAAGTCCAATAAAAAAGGGGCGGCATTAATAATTTTGGAATTGGAAGGGGAGGTCTGACTTCAGCTCATTTAATTTGGCAGGATTTCTGATTCTTTAATGGCAAACTCTGCAGAATGGCAGATATAGCTTTTAAATGCATTCAAAAACATTAAAATGCAGTGGAATGGCAGCATGTTTTTCTGAGAGGTACAATTTCTGCCAAAAGCAGAAAGAAGAAGCATGTCATTTATGCCAGATGTCATCTTTATAAAGCTACCAAATTCTCTTTGAAGCTACAAAAGTAACTCTGTTCTATGGAATAGAGGGATTTGAAATATTAAGAGCCAGCAGAGTTGTCTTTTATTACCCTTACTCTGTCCTTTCTAGCTTTTGTACTTTCCTTTTACTCTGCATGTCTCTGAACACACTCTTTTCTGTACCATTTCCCAGGTACTTGAATACAGAACTTTGTAAGAAATCCATGAAACTATCATCCTGGGTAAACGAATTACAGATTTAAGAGCAAAACAAACCCATATCTCAAAGTTCTTTATCTCTACGATCTTCAGAAGCATTTCAGGACAGCATCCACAATATGTAATGCAATTAAGATACTGTCTTCTGGCAATGGTGCAGCTGAGACTGATCCTCTCAACACTTGACTCAATGATAATATTTCTAATGGCTATGTTTATTGCAACCTGGGGGTCCTTCTATCTGGACATGAATTCCTATCAGACTTGGATTAACCTTCAAGCAATCAAAGCATTAACACTTTTTGATTGTGAAGAGCTAACTTTCCCAGACATGAGTAAGTAGGCTCTTGGGTGGTTCTTAGATATATTTTACATTTTACAAATGCAGCCAGGAAGACAGAAAAGTTTGGGCAAGGTTCACAGTCAGTAAGAAACTGCAGTGATCACAACTCCAGGAGAGTCTTGCTCCCCATTCACACACTGCCTTTGGATAGGCCGGACTGAAGCTGTTTGTATGTTCTTGTTTTGGTATGAAACAAAAAGACATGAAGAGACAAACTGTGGAGAGCAAGAGCTTGTAGGAAATTGCACGTTTTAATTTACTGCACCAATATTCTGCAATTAAAAATGTTGATAGTTTATGTGTCTAGATTTTCAAACATAAATGAAATACATTCAGTTGTCCCCAGAACTACCTGACACAACTGAGATGTACCATTTATTTTCCTTAAATAAAACCAAGCTTATTTTCCTCATTTTTCTTTAATTTTTATATGGCCCTATATTGTATATTGTAGAAAAATAACATGAGGAATGGAAGCCTCTCTAGGGTGTTCCACTGCAAAGAATGCATCTGCCATTTGGTAATGAAGAAGAAAGAGCTTTTTCTTTCTTCACAAACCAGATGCAACAGCATTGGATATTGAAACTGAAAATAGAGGAAGGACAAAACGTAGATTTTTATAGGTTGTGCTTTTCATCTTTTAGGCAAGATTTTTTTTTGAATTCTGAAATTTAAACTGAACATAAAAGTCTTTGAAGTACAGACACCAATGCTGAGGCCGTCATTAAGTGAATCTCATTAGAGTTAAGGCAAGATTCCCTGGAATGTAAGCACTTAGAATAACATTTTACCACTGAAGCATAGACTTGTTTACAATAGTGAGTTGATCAGAGATAATTTTTGGCCAAACAAATGTTCAAGAAGATTAATGGCGAACACATGTTATATTTTGTTATCTAAAACAACACCCAAATTCTCAACTGGAATCTTGGTTATGTGATGACATAGAGGGCTGGTTAGGGGTATTTCGTGTTTTTGGAGTGTTAATACAGTGTTCATTTTTGTTGCGTTTTGGAGAATGCAGTTGGGTTTTTGTAGAAGAATTTCACTCCATTACTAGGGAAAGGGTGAATTTTCCTTCCTGCTGTAGGGCAAAGAAATGTAGGCCTGAGAGGTGCTCCAAGGATGTATGTAGAGATCACATAATTGTTTCATCCACAAGTACAACAATGAGATTACTAGCAAAAGCAGCTCCTCCCTCAATTCAAGTGATTCTGTGGTTTTAGGATGCGAATAAAGCTTATGGCACAGCAAGAGGTTTGGTATTACCCTGGTTGACCAGAAATCACAGTAATGCGCTGCTGGTTCTGTCAGCTCTAGGTGATTGATTCCATTCTGCTTAATTGGTCAACAGCTCGAAAGACTTATTAGAGCTCCCAGTGCTACTGAATAATTAAATAGCACTGATGCAGAAATGATCTATGATGCACAACAGACCAGGCATGTTTCCTTCGTATTAAGAGCAACTCAAGCCATTAAATCAAGGAAGCTAAAGAAAGCCACAGCTGGAACTAGCCATTAATATGGAACTGGACATCAGATGGATGTCCTAGTAGACAACAAGTTGAACCTGAACTAGAGATGTGCTTTTGCAGCAAAGGTAGCTGCTGATGCTGCGTAACGGAAGGGCATGGCCAGTAATTTAAAGAAAGTGATTCCTCACTCAGCCTGGTGAGGCCACACCTGAAGTACTGTGCCCAGGGCTGGGCTCCTCACTGCATGAGGGACATGGGCATAATTCAGCTAGTCCAGGGAAGCTCCACAGAAATCACAAGTGGATTGGAGCATCTGACATAGTAGGAAAGGCTGAGGGCTGGGATTGTTTGCCTTTGGTAGGAGTAGGATTAGAAGTAATTCTTATAGCATTAATGGATACCTGATACAGTGCATGTAAAGAAAATAGAGCCAGACTCTTCTCAGTGGTATCTAGTGGAACGACAAGAGGCAATGAGCACAAACCGAAATACAATAAATTTCATTTGAACATCAGAAACCTTTTTTTTTTTTAACTGAAGAATGATTCAGGATTTTCACAGATTGCCCAGTGAGGTTGTGAGTCTCTGTCCTTGAAGATATTCAAACCAAATTGACTATGGTCCTGAGCAACCTGCTATCGCTGAGCCTGCTTTAACCAAGGGGTTTAGACTGAACAATTTCCAGAGATTCCTTTTCACCCTAACCATTGTGTGATTCTGCAATTGCAGGCTTAGCCATGCAAGTGTGTGTGATACATTGGGGATTCATTGTCCACGTCTCAGCTGCACTCAATACAGATACTAGCTTAAAAATGACATCCTAGCTGAGCATTCAAACTCCTGTGTGAGTGAATATCACCTACAAATTTACTCCTCAGTGTGTCTCTGGCAGCTGCTTTCTACCTTACAGTTGTTGTGTCCTATCTGTTACTAGGAGAATAGTGAAAATGCAAGAGCAAGAGATAGAAGAGGTTCTAGGATATGTACCCACATAACACAGACTGCAGCCGATTGTCCTGCCTGGCATAAGAATGTTCAAACACATCATTGTTGCTGGATCTACAGACCAAAGTCATGTTTTCAATTTGGCACTTCAAAAACTCTGCCTTCACTGGTTCTGTCCATGACGGCATGACTTCTTTCAGGTTACAGAGCTGTCAACATTATTATATGTTGTTTCTCTTCAGTGAAGACTGAAGAAATACTAGCCCTTGGCCCACACCAGGGATTTCAAAACAACTTTATCATTCACCAGTTGGTGGCCATCTCCATTTTATAGAGGGAAAACCAAAGTCAAAATATAATCTATGGCCTCTAAGTCATGGCTACAAGTGTTTCTAGGAGTGACAGCTGAATGTCAGCCCCACAGGTGACAGGTTGCAGCTCTGTACTAAAAAAGCCAACAGTAGGATTTAGGATGACAAAGGCTAGGCCTGCTTTTGTCAGAGCAGCACAGGAAATGTATGGTACAGTGGAAAAAGAACCTAGGGGTCCCTGTTGCTGATCTCCACTTTATATTTTGTCCAACAATACGCCCGTGCCTTGCCAACTAAGTTATAAATGATTCATTTTGTTACTGGATAGTCATATTTGTGGGTAGTCACTAGTCAGTTTGAGTTATTCACTTCTACAAAATACTTCCTCTAGAAGGTACTGAAACAGAATTAATTTTTAAATAGTTTAAGTTGCTTGAAAGCCATGAGCAATGGTTATTAATACTGGCACAGAATAGATCACATGCTGATGATTCAAGGGATAGAAACTGGAACATTTTGGACAGAATTGATGTTTTTTATATTCACTTGCCTTATATTCAGACACTCTGGTGGTATAAGGTTAATTATACACAAGACAGCAAAGTTAGGGAAGTTACAGGTACTAATATGTGCGGTAAAATAAATCTTTAGATGAAGCAAACCTTGTATATTCAAGTAATTTAGTTCCATTTCTCAGTTACAGCATACAATTTTGTCACGTATCCTTCTGCGTGACAGAGGAGGAGGAAGGAGTTTGTCTTATTGAAGGCAGTGGAAAGTATGCTTGATATAGCATGCACAAATATGGACATGAAGCTGTGAGACTGCACTGCTAACGCCCTTACAGATGCAAAGAAGCATGCACTCAGATTCCTGAACACCTACAATGATGTTTTCCTTTGAAATTTTTTGCATTGAAGCTCATTCTTGTGATACAAAACGGGCACTCCCAGCCAATTGGCTAAACAAACCAAGAAATCTGGCCACTTGGGTGATTGCAGCCTAGTTACGATGAGCACAACTGTACATTGTTCTGCTTCCCTTAAAAAAAAAAAAAATCTCCAAGGCTTGCCACTGTTTGGAAAGAACCTATAATTTTTTTGCACTTGTCTAGACTGGTTACTGCTTTTCAGTGTGACTTCTTGTCATGGTATCAGCCAGCTGGTAACACCAGGATGTACTTTTTGACTACTGCTGACAAGGCAGACTTTGAGAAGTCTTCAAAAGCAAAAGAATTTGCCAGTAACTGAGTCAGTTTTAGCAGCCTACCAGGAATTTGTAGCGTGCCATACAATACATTTTGAGTCACCATCTGAAAAACAGCCTTGATGATAAATACTTGACAAGAAAGTGAGTCTGAAATTCCCAGCTGGTCTTATGCTAGGATTCTGCCATGTTCCCTTTGTCTCCGAAGTCAAGGCATATGAAGTGATCTCAGTATAAATGACTATTCAAACTACCGTTCAATAACGGGCATGACTTGGGGCTTCACAGGGTCTTTGACAATGCCACCTTCTGTGGAGACACATGGAAGTCTAATGCAACAAGGCACACACACACACCACATATTGCCAGAGACTGTAACAGAAATGAGGAGCTGCTTGGATTGTCCAGAGCCGTGAGGATAATACCCACTTTTCTCATGTTGCAGTCTGACCAAGAACAACGTGCCTGTGGAAAACACTCACAAATCCTAAGGGAAATAGAAATGATTGGTGTTGAATTCACCACTAGGTGTCACGACACCTTCATTTTTAGGCAGACTGCTGAGTTTTTCTATGTCTAGAGGAAAGAAAAAAGCTCAAGGTGAAGGCAGGAAGCCAGTGTATTAGTCAAATACTTAGGCCACCTCCAATAGAATTTTTTTTAATAAAGTCAGGTTGGTAGATAGGACATTCAAAAGAAATAAAAATTGAGAAATTATCTCCATCCCTTTTGCAGATTACTTCTATCTCACACCATAGTGAAACACTATGAATGTCATGAGTGCAGGTGGTTGTAACGTTCAGCATGCTTAATAAATCACAGGATTCTTCTTTATATTTGTTTGTATTACCCTGCCAGAAATGAGCCCCAGATGGAGTAGAACTGCAGGTATGTAAAAGTGAAAAAGTTTTTCCCCATACTTGCAATATAATTCTTCTTTCCAGATTGTCTCAGAACAGCTGATTTTGTTGAAAGTCCATCCCTGTTGTTACTGACAAATGTTGCAATTTTTTGAGGCTTTGTTGACCAACAAATACACAGAAACAAATCTATGTACATATTTTAATATAGATTTACAGGAAAAACATGGGTCAGGAAGAGTTAATGCAACTACCCCTCTCATTGCCGTGTAATTTTCCTATGCTGCCATCTTCTCCAGAGAGGTTCCACCACCTCCTGCTCTGCCAGCTTTTCTACTGAAGAAGCTGGCTTTATCTTCTCCATTGAGATGAGAATTTTATCTCCTTTCTTGCAAGTAGACAAATTCTCTTCTGGGTAAGGCTGGAACATATTTGATTTTTAAGTGTGTGGACTCGAGGCAACAAGCAAAGGGGTGAGGAGCTCTGTATCCCTCTCCACAGTTTCCACAATCCCCTTCCAATTGGGAAAAAAAACTTAAGATTTTTGGCCTTGTCAAGGGAAGGACAAACAAATGGTTAATGAGTACTTTGCCCCTTCGCTCTGCATAATATATGTCACATTTAATGCACAAGGGTCTGGGTGGACATGAATCCACCAGCCCAGAAAGAGGCAGGAGACCTGACGCATCAGCCTAGATGCTTCTGGGCACTTTTAGGAATTTGGCAACAAGAGGGGACTGAAGCAGCGGCCCAGTATGGGGAGACGTTTTTTTTCCTCTGACCCCTTGTAAAGTACACATTTACTGGATGATGTACAGCTTGTTTCTGAGCCAAAGGAAAAATTCAAACATTGCTGGCTGCAGTTAGATTTTATTTGACCTCTTAAGTAGTTTAACATGGTACTGGCCTTCTTTTCCTTTTTAGGTCTTTCCCTTTCTAAAAAGCAGAAGGGATTTAATGATACAGTTTCTCAGGCGTCTACCTAATGCCCTGAGCTGGATTTGTACTAATTGTCTTTAAGATAAAAGGTCTTTTGTTCACTTTTTGGGACATCCTAGAGAAGCACGGGGAAATACAGAAGGAAACCTCACAAGTGACTTTTTCTCTTCTAGTTGCAAAGGGTGTTTTTATTGCAATATGGTGTGAAATTCCATCTTCCTATTTTTTAAGTTAGGAATTTGAGAATCAGCGTTTGCATGAGAATTTAAGACTCTACAGTTTCCTGCATCCTTCAAAGTAAAGTCACTGGGTGGTCTTGGCACTGAGCTCTCATATGGGGCCAGTAAAGGTGACTTTTATAAGTGCAGAAACCGAGAGATCTGATTCACATTAAAAATGCGTAATTAATCTACTCCATAAATTAAGATTGATTCCTATTCCATAGGTTGTGTTGAAGCAACACAGAAAGACTTCACACCTTAGGATTCAGTGGGCATTTTGGCTATTTGTTTAAAAGGGAGGCTGTTCCACTTTTTACTTTTCTTTTCAGAATTGTCTCTTAATTTAATATTATTCACTTAATATTCCCTTTGCTATTACAGAAATTCATATAAAATTTTATTAATATTTTTCCAGTTTATTTGCCTTGGGCATTTGACAATATCTTCTGTCTAGTCTGCTTCACTTTTTAAAATTGGAAAGTGTGTAGTTAGGCCACAGAAAAGCAGGGAAATTTAACAGCAGGTGTTAGAACTAAGAATATTTTCCACGCATTCTCTAAATTAATGGAGTGTATTTCAAACTGCTGGAGTCTTTAATCTATAGATTTAGTTTATAAATCATCATTCTTAACAAATACAGGGCAAACTGAATGTCATATATTATTTGTTTATTGCATCTGATAGGAAATGGGAATATAATGCTTCGATTTATTTTCTGACCCCCTCATTTTCAGGTCGGGAAACATAGCTTCATGCATCCTAGATTGAAGAACCTGCCATTTCTATAGCTGCATTGTTCCTTCTCTTTCAAATCTGTTCTAGCTACGTCTTCTCTTGTGCAGATGCATGGTTTCTGGTTTAGTTAATACTTGTTTACTTGCATAAGGACAAATTATTCTTGAGCATTTTTGCCCTACAGGAAGTAATGCCTGTCTAGTGAGAATATAATGGAAACACTCTCAGGATTATCCAGATGCTTTGCTTTAGTCCAAAATTATATCTGAACATCAAGTATGAGTAAAAGAAATAAGTTTTTTTCAATAATTTCACATGAACTAGATTAAGTATTGAGGAGGAAATACTAGAGATCTCCTAATGTTCCTACAGAAACATTGTTACACTAAAAATTGATTTGATCTCCAATACATAAATCCTACCAATGTCAGTTTGCAAATTTCCTCAAACTGTAGTAGAAGGCAGGGATGGGAATTACCAGAGACATCAGATTAAACTCTTGAACAGCAGATTTAGGAGTGGATGAGTCTTGCCAAATCAGAAGCTCTTCTGAGCATATGCAGGAGCACAGGTTTAGTGCTTGGGAGATCCTTTCATGGCAAGGCTAGAGGATGTGAGTGCTTAACAGAGTCAGATTCCACACCTGGACTTGGCCTCTAAACTCCATTTAAATCTCACTTCAGAGCTAAGAAAGGACACCTGGGCTGCACTCTTGTCTTTGTTTCCATTGGAAAACGGAGAAACTGCTTCATAGTGCTCCTCTAGATCTACTGCCAGAATCCACCTTAGGAAAGGTAGGGATTGTTACTTGTGAGCAGAGAGCTCACACATCAGCAAAGGAAGGGGAGCTGTCCTAGGGACTATGAATTACTTGTACACTGTGACAAAGGGGACAATGATGAGGATCTCAGATTTACATGGATCTACTCTTGTTGTTTTATACATTAAGAGTTCAATTATCATTAAAGTGTAAGGATTCCATATCACTAGTTTCATACCTCCTCAATGTTTCTCACAGGCATCTCCTCTAAGCAGTGACTGCTCCTGGTCCTTACAGTGGTCATCTGACTCTGATCCCACCAATCCACTCTTTTATCCTACTGTTCTTATTGGCTACAGGTGTGGCCTGTTAACATTAGGCCTGCTCCTAATTTTTAGTAATTGGTTCAGCTGCAACTCTTTGGGGGATAAGATTACATTGTATGCCACCTTCATACTGTATCCCCCTACATGCTCTCATCTCTTTCTCACACATCACAACCTGAACTTGAGGCGTTAACTTGAAGGGAAGTAGACAAACATCTAGAGGCAAATAGTAAGGTTTCTTGTATCCTTAAAGAGAGACAAGTGCTGATTCTGAATGAGAATTTTGACTGCTTAGGAACAAATTTGCTTAAATGTAGGAGATACGCAAACATAGACTATTTTATAGACAGAAGTCCTTGAAAACTTATACCTTAAAACAACTGACTGTAGGATAAGAGAGGCTCTAGTATTTTCATTAGCTCTAGTATTTTCATTCAGAGGGATCTGAAAACACTGTGAGATCAAATTACAAAGAGAGAAACATAAAATATGGCCTGGATAAACTGTGAGTTGAACACCAGTCCACAGAGACATCGAGTAGGCAGCTGGACTGCTCTTCTCTTGCAAACTTTTTCCAGCACTGAATGGGATGTGTGGCATCTCTTCATGAGATGGTTGCAAACTAGGAGATCACTCTGCCTTGTAGAAATTTAATTAACAATATTCACCTGCTGCTGAGTATTGTTTTTTGGGAGATGAACCAAGAACTAACCCATGGATATGGTTAATTATAATGCCTCTGGAAAAAATGAAAACTAGTCAGGATTCAATTGCTAGAACACTGTAATCTGTAACATGGTGAAGTTAGAAAGCATCTTTAGGAAGCAAAAGAATGTTGCTAAAAATTAAAGCCTCCAAAAGAGGTGTCTTTCAGGGAGCTAAAAACCCACTGAAG
Source organism: Geothlypis trichas (assembly GCA_009764595.1). Classification (NCBI taxonomy): domain Eukaryota; kingdom Metazoa; phylum Chordata; class Aves; order Passeriformes; family Parulidae; genus Geothlypis; species Geothlypis trichas. Next base: position 20,782,649 of record CM019902.1, read on the forward strand.
TAGTTTGGTGACCCCTGCAGCATGCAGTCAGAGCTATGTCTTGGAGGACCTGGAACATGTCACTCCATCAGTACAAGGCATCTGTGTCAAAAATGCATGTCATCAAAGAGGCCACTGAGATGAAATTTCAACTATGAAAAACACATGCTTCATAAGTATGCACTCAAAGCACAGAACTCAAACTGAAAAAAAAAAAACCCCAAGTTCTCACTGTTGCTCTATAATGTTCCTTAAATAGCAAGTGGGAAAAATCAGTTGACTGCTAATCTGTCCTGGTTTGAAAAGGAAGTGAGTTTTTTGGGATGCTGTGGTCAAACCAAAAGGTGCTCAGATTTTAATATTGGCACCGTGGTGTGCCACTGAGGACATGGATACGCCTCTGAGAACATGGGGGGTTAAAAGCAGAGAACTCCCAGGAAAACTCTCTTGGGTTCTGGTCCATGAAAGAGGTCAGAGCTCCCCTGCCCAGCTGCGGGCTGGGTAGGGGAAGGGAAGCCATGCGGCCGGGTGAGGTAGGCCGGAGCCTTGGACAGAGAAGAAAGGTGAGAGGCCCCTGCAGGATGGAAGGGTGGAGGAGCACTGAGAGACATTGGGCAGCCACCCCCCACCATGAGAGAGAGCCTGTGCCTGTGCTTGTGCCACCCTGAAATTTGATAGCATGGCTGGCCGAGAAGGATAAAGGGGGGGTGCGGTGAGAAGGTGCCCGGCAGGGCAGCTGTGGGAGCTCTGGACAGGCAAAGCCTGATACTTTAACCCTTTCTTGGATGATGGAAACCTTACAAATGCTGATCCTCCTGGAGCTGAATGACAAGAGGATAAAGATGAAATGGAGGGAAGTGGCCAGTGTGATGCAAGTTTGTGCAGTGAAAGATGTCCGAGAGAAGTTGAGAAGAATCTTAGGTGGGAGGAGATGATGGAGTGGCCTTTGGCTGGACTTTTCTTGTATAGCCATGGGCAGAACTATTTATTTTCCTGTTACACAGAGACTGCATTTAGGTGGAGGCAATGGATTGGAGCCAAGAGAGTGCAGTGATGTTATGTGAAGGAGTGCATGAACAGAGATGACGGATGAGGAGGGTTCTGGTGCCTGCATCTTCAGGGAAGAAGAAGACTTCTGTTCACAAGACCCCTCGGCCCCAGAGGATGAATTTGGGGGGGACAGGTGTCCCAAAAGTGAGAGACTGTGCTTTTTTGGAACTGGGCATAGCATCCTTAAAAAGGGAACCCTAGAAGCAGCTCTAGTCCATGCGCAGTGAGAGCACTGTACATGGAAGGGAGATGTCATAATGGCAAATGATCTCCAGGCAGTGCCACGTGTGACATGGAAACACAGGAGGTCCCAACTGTGTTTCCAAGAGAAGCCTATGGTACAAGAGAGACTCCTCTCTTCTTGATAACTGAGAATTGATTATCTGAAGGGTGGTGGTTGACTGAGAGTTGGTGATCTGAGGGGTGGTAACTGAATTGAGATCCAAGGTTTTGTCCTACTGTGATGTATTGGAAATTTGATGGGGGGAGGAGGAATGTTTTTGGAAGGTTTTCATTCTGAGTTCTGTGTGTGTTTCTTTTACATATAGTTGTAGGTTAATAAGTTTCTTTTCTTCATTTCTAAGTTGGAGCCTGCTTTGCTCTATTTCTGATTGCATCTCACAGTAGACACCAGGGAGAGTATATTTTATGGGGGCACTGACATTGTGCCAGCGTCAAACCATGACATAATCTTAATGAATGACATCTAAACTTGCTATCCTCCAAGCTTTGAGTGAATGCCAGTGGGTGGGTCATTCACCAATGATATTGTTCAGTTTATTGGCCTTTTTATTCCAGAGTTGTGTGTCTAAAGCAGTAATTTATGACAATGGCCTGATTTTCACAGCAAATGTTCCCATATGCTTCTGCTGAAATTGTAATTTTCAGAGTCTCTAAACAAGCCCGCTTTTTTGAGTGGTTAAAGATGGCTTTTAGTTGTGCAACTTTCAGGCATCCCATATCAGAGAGTTTAGGCCAAGTGGAGAAAGTTACAGCAGATCTCAGGAAGTGACTAAGTTCTGCCAAACCCCAGGGGACAGCTTATTCATCAGATTTTATACACTGAAAACTTTGTATCTTTGCTATGTGGGAGTCAGACAGTCACAAATCTTGTCAGGAATGAGCACTGCAAGCAGCACCAAAAACAATGTGGGGGTTTTCTGTTTGTTTGGGTTTTTTTTAGTGGCATGTCTCCAACCAGTTGGACTAAACATCCTGGGCAGCCCTAATGGGGACTGGTCTCCCTGATGACCACAGAAACTGTTGATGCTCAAGCAGAGCGCACAGAGAAATAATCTGCTGAATGGTAAACTGTGTTAATTGGTCAAGCTTTAGTACTACTTCATTTTGGACAATCTTTCCCTGCTTTGATTATATCTTTTGACTTTGTAGAGCTGCGTTGTCACATTAATAAAAACTATTCAGGGAATTCAGGTGATATTCACATTATTTGAGATTTCTATGGTAAATGGCATAAATTTAAACCTCCTTGTTTTGTCCTTGATCAGGAATTTTTCTTTGCACTTTATCCTCAGTCTTTTGTCAAGGAGGGCAAGGCAGATGTGCTGGTACCTGATTTTAAGAAATAGTAATTTGGTTGACCTCACAAGAACCAACCTGTCAGAGTAATGGACTACCTGATGGACATCCATTCAGGAGCAGGTAGTGAAGATGGGACTTGCTGTTTTCAGATTTTTTTGGGCAGCATGCCTTTGCCAGGCTGTCAAAGTTTATGCATGCTGAGCTTACTGTAGAGGCAATAATTCCTATATAGCCTGAGAGAAATCACATTTTTAAAATAGCATCTCTAATTTATTGGGCAATCTAAGGCATTCATGTAGAAATGCCACTTTGGAGCTGGTGTCACAGTTCTGGGATATGAGCTCCTCTTACTGCCAATTTGCCCCTAACTGGATAAACACCGAACTTATTTTTGCTCTCATGCCACTCCATTACAGTTAGTACTGGTGAGTGCGCATCTATGGATGCTCCTGGGCTGAGCAATAACAGCTCCAATAGGCCACCAAAATCCTGCACACAGTATCCCAACTTTATGGAACAAGACCTGAAACCTGTCTAGCTCTGCTTCATGTGTTTGACAGATATCATGCGTTCTGTCCCTTAATATACCATTGTACAATTCAATATATGACTTTGATGCCATTGGGGGAAGCCAAAGGGAAAGGAAGTTACTCTTTCACAGAAACACAAAGACTTAGTGATTTCACTCCATTATGAAAATGAGGTCAAAGAGAAAGAGTGTCAGCGAAGAAATGCAAAAGCCCTCTTGAATTTACGGGGCAAGCACCCACTGGCAGCAATGCTTCAAATCCCAAACATTTCACTATTTTCAGCAGACTGAGGTTTCTATAATCCCCTGACAATACTGTAATGGATGAATGCCCAGTTTTAAAATCCAGAGAATAAACGTTTGCGAGAAGTGGAACGTATGGGAAGTACTACATGCCTTCCTTACAATTTACCTGCACTATCTTTATGATGATTAGGTAGCACGTCCCTGAGGGCCAAATGGGTCGTATGAGGTAAATCATGCACTGAACAGGAGTTTGTTTCACCAGACATTGGCAACAAGAATTGAATCTGACATGTTTTACTAGACATTAGTCTCTGGTTCTCTGGCTCTGGCTCACAAATGTGTTGCCAAGAAGCTTTGCCATTCTTTTATAACTAGTATTATTCAGAGTTATAATTTATTGGAGCTTCTGTGCTCTTCCTGTCTTGACTGGAATAAAATAAAATCCAGAAATGTTCATTTCTGGTTATGACCAATAAAAATATTGTCAATGTAGAGAGGTAGACAAGACAAAATACCTAGAAATAACAGGAGGAAGTTTTAGGAAATTAAATCTATGTGAATAGCTTACACAGGAGTCTTTTTGACTAGGACATTTTAAAAAGAGGGTTCTCATATGCTTGAAAGGTCAGGACAAAGTGATGTTAATATGAAAAATCCACTAAATAATAATGAAGCAGATTTGCTTTTTGAATTGGTGCTTGAATGTATTTTGTGAGCAGTTAATTCCATTGATGGATTGTGTCCACAGATTGAAAGGTGAGAGTTTATTGGAAACGTGTTTCTGCAAAAATTAGTTCAACACTGATTAAAAAAATTATCTATGTACCCTGTCCTTTACCTTTATTTCCTCAGTCAAAATCGATCCAAATTCTAAAAAAACTTGCCTTTTATCTAGTTTGCTATTTGTGTACTAGTCTCATTTTTCTTTTGGTGGTATCAATAAAAAAAATTGACATACCTTCTTAATCAATATTCCTAGTTGTAGGACTGCTTCTGAGCTCACTCTCTGGTAATCAGGTGCATGATTCTAAAGCAGTTTTCAGTATATGTTTTGCACATTGCTGTTCATATGATTCTATTTATCCTTAAGAAAACCTCCTTGTCGTCAATCTGAAATTGTTAACTTTTCCACATTGTGCAGAGGATTGACTAAAAGCATGGCACGCATAAATGCTTTGCTTATATTTGTTCCAGGTCTTTTCAAGTATAATCAGAGACAATCACTAAAAGGCAGTTCTTCAAATCCAGGTTTGTCTGCGTTTCAGTCAAAATGCCTTGATTATTACAAACTCTTTGTCAGTCTCCCAAAAAATGTTTTGAGGGCACAGTCTCCAAAAAGCAAGAAGTTGTTGCAAAGAGAAAATGTGTATGTTTTTCTCCACATGTTCTCCAGTGCACTGCAGCTGGAAAAAACATTGAGATTCAGAAAAAACACCAGAAACATTTCAGAGCATCAAATAATCTCAGCCTGGGATACATGGCAAGGGAAAGCAGCAGAGTTCCTGTGGCACAATTTTAGTATCAAGCTGGATTTTTTCCATCAGCCATAGCTAGAAGAAATACAGTACAGTGTAGTTCATCCTGCACATGATAATGGGTAGACTAAGCAACCTTCTACAGTCTCTTTTTATTTTTGTGAGTTTGCAATTGCAAGGATCAAGAATGTCTACACATTGCAACTCTATCTTTTGATTCAGTACCAGATTTGAAAATATTGCCATGTAACTCTAGGAAGTGGGGATCAGTCAGTTTCATGGACATTTCTATGTGTATTCAATGATTCCTCAAGTACTATGTGTTGGAAAGAATTTGTTAACTCAGACAAAATAAGATAGACATTGATCAACCATTGTTATAGTTCCAAGGACTTTGGCTTAGACTCTTAGTGAATACTCAAACAAATGCTATCTATGGAACTTTTAATTACAGAATAATTTCACACACAAACAACAGGCCCAGCATGCTATTAAAACCAGTTTTTGACAGGCCTAATCATGGGAAATTAGCAGAACAACTGTGAAGTCATATATCAGGACAAGAAACTATGCTCAAAAAAGAATGCAGAGTAAGATCTATAAATCTCCACTTAATATACTTTATGTGCACAAATGTGAGGAGGGGGGAAGGAACATACAGCTCTTCACCAACGTTGCTGTATTTTTAGTGGGTACCATGGTTAATGGTATTTTTAGTGGGTACCATGGCCCTACCTGTTCCACAGCTTCTGAGGAGAGAGTAGCAACAAGTTTGTGTCATGCCTCAATACAAATATAGAAAAAAACTTACTGATGTTAATTGTGTGTGATGGATTAAATTTTGTGCAAATGAAACTTTGGCTCTGTATCTGCACTAAAAATATAGCCGTAGAGGGAAAAATAGGACGTTATAACAACTTAGCATTTATTGGACAAGTAGAGGTCTGAAGAGTGCAGAATGGAAAATGGCAAACATCTTTCACAAAATAAGAGTTACCTCTCCTTCATAGGCCTGGATAGCTTGTGTGTGTGTTACAAATTGGTGTAATGGAAACCTGGGAAACAAAGAAGTATTTTCAGGCTGAGGATTCCAGCTCTTGCAGACTGTGCAAGAGAAACAGACCTTATTCAATGTCTGCAGATGTTTCCAAACTTTCATAGTTCTAAAATTTAAATTCAGTTACCTAATCGGTATTAAAGATCTGAGGGAATATATGTTGCCCATTGGATACGTTTAGGTGGTGAGGAATACAAAGGATTCAAACATTCTCAGGCGGAAAGATCTGGTGGCTCAGAGGCAGCAGCAGATGAAAACAATGACTGGAGACAGCCCATGCAGAATGATAAATGAACATTCATTTCTCAGCTGCCCTGATGCAACCTCTCTGGCTTTACTGGAGTGTGTATAACTCAAGTGTAGTTTACCTACAAGGCCTAATCATCTGGAAATGAGGTCAAATTCCAACTTCATTGGTGCTAAGATGTAATTCTGTGCCTACAGAATTCACAGCTGACAAAATAGCATCAGCAATGGTTTTAAAAATTTGGCAACAAAATCATGTGAAGCCTGAGATTAAAACTTATGGATTTTCTGCTGTTCCACTCAAACAGGCACTAAGTTTGACATTTTGCAGGCAGTATACTTGACATTTTCATATAGCATCAGCAATACAAACTTGTTTTACTGAAAAGCACACACAGAAGCAGTGAGGCCTTTTTTTCATCTGACAAGTAAAGGTAATTTTGGCTGGTTTGCTCAACATCCCATTGCCACATATCTGACTTATGTGTGCAATCTTCTGCAATGTCTGTGCTGAATATTGTTATCACTGTTCATCCCTCAAAAGTTTGGTTCTTGAAGCTCTCCATTTTATAGAAACAATTCAAGCATATCCCTTTACTAAATTATTCCCAAGTGCAGATGGTGGTCCATTAATAAAAGGGGTAAAAGGAGCCTAAATCTATCTCACACCAACTCCAACACACTAGACTGCATTATGGGATAGAAAAAATTCTTTCCTTTCTACCATCTCACATGATGACATCAGAACAGGGATAAAAATATGGAAACTGGTGCCCTTAGCAATTTCTAAGATTTTTTGGTTGGTAGTATTATAGAAACTAAAGAAACTTCTGTTTCTTTGGTTCTGAAAAGGACCAAACACTGCATGAGTTAAAGCCTCTGGATAAGAGTAGTCCAGGTAAGTAGATGTTCTATGGAAAACCAAAGTCATATGAGAATGAATCCAGAAGTTTTAATATAATCTAGATGAGATGGTTCATTAAAACAATACAGACTCACTTGGTCTATTGTTATATCTAGTTTAATTTAAAGGTTTTTCATTTTCTTCACGTGTAAGAAAAATTAGTTTGATTGACCCCATATCTGCACTTGGGATTCAATCAATACTATATTGCTGAAGATCAGAATTTTTAAAATATTTATTAGAAAATAACAGAGAAAAAATGGCGATGCGGAAGTGTGCTGCTGGGGATTCAGGGGAGATTAGATGGGGAGATAGATGAGGAGAGAAAACAGAGTGCGCTGTTCTGTGTACATGGAGAGGCAGATAGCTTTATATGCCTGGCTTTTAATGATGGTGTGGAGCATCTTTCTGCCCCATCACTGTGTAAGAAGGGAGTGAAGTAGAGGAAATTTACCTTATGCTCTGTCCAAGATTCATTTAGAAAACTCAAGCTGCTAAGAGAAACAGGCTTCAGCTTGTCTAACTTCAAATGTGTTAAAGCAAGTTCTGTATTATAACTGGACAACTCCTAATGATTTAATGCTTTTTGGCCAAGGAACATTTTCTTTGTGTTTGTACAAAACCTAGTGTGCCCAGAAATGGTACTTCCTTCTAATAATGAACATAGAAACATATAACCGTCTTAACCCAAATCCTAAATTACATGACCTCAGTCCTAGATATCTTCCCACAGTCCTGCCTGTGTGCATGTATTTATCACTCTCTAAAAGTTACACTCAAATTTGTATTTTTTAGAGCAACCAATAAGAAGGCCACCACAACAAAATCCTTGCCCTGCAGATGTCATAAATGGCTTTGTACAGCACTTGATCTTTTGACTGAATAACTTCTGTCCTGCTACCAAAAATATCTGATGAGTAACTTCTTTTCTTTTAGGTGGGCTCCTTATGGATGAAGGTAGCTGGGAACTGAAAAACCTGCTATGGTTAAGACCGCAACATACTTTACTTATTGTATTTCCCAGATCTTAGAAACATGTTGATTTGCTCCTCACCTCGGATGGCTGTCTTACATCTCATCTTCTAACAAGTTCTCCAATTCCTAGTCATTTTTGGGACATTGTTTTATTATCTTTTTATAGTGTGACTAGCTCAAGATCTTCACTTCCCCAAAAATCTAAATTTCTTACTGCTTCACAGTCCAGAGTTGGCACAATTATTCCAAATGATCTGCTTTTCAGATGATTCCCACATCATTCCCAGACTGTGAGACAGCCTGTTTTATGTGATGGAAAGTACCAGAGGGAACCTTCCACTGATAGGCTAATTGTTTGCATGAGTGAAAAAAAAAAATCAAAGTAAATTGACTTTCATACTCTGCAAGTTCCCATGCTTCTGTCAGATTGTATCATCCGTGGTTTCCTGCGCTGAGCACCTCTCCGTCAAGTTCCTTTCTTCCCCTTCACCTCTTCACTCTGGTATATGCCCCCTGTACAAGACCACCTTAATTTCTGGAAGATCTCATGCTTTCTAAGCGAGGAGCTAAGCAGATGGCATACTTACCATCTCAGTATTCTTGTGGGAAAGACAAGACAGCTATAACGAAGTAGCAGAGTGATCTCACTGAATGGAGAGTGAACTAATGCAGGCAAAAAAAAAAAAAAAGAAGAACTGAACCATGCTAGGAAGCTAAAGGATAGGGCATTTATGCAGCTAGAAACAAGAAGTCATTGCTAACCAGGCAGCCAAAAATCATGTACCTGTCTGTGCTCCAGCTCCTTTATTGGATATCATGGATATCTTTGCCTCATCCTTTGTTTTTCAGACTATTAAGATCCATGTGAGAGGGATTATTCCTCTGCTTGTGAAAAACATCTTTTTACACTGCTGTGATATTCTTCCCAGAACATTGGGCTCTGAGACTATTACCATTTAAGCAAACTGGGAATCTCCCTCTGGTGTTGATTGAAGTTTGTGTTACTGAGTGTCTGAAGGAAAAAAATTCCCAGTTTTCCTTTGTAGTCTGGCATGTACATTTCACTCTTCACTTGGAACTGTTCCTTTCTTATTTACCTACTTCCTTCATTCTCAGAGCTAAATTTAGTTTATCCAGATGTTTCTTTTTGGAGACTACTAATCTATCTCTACTTAGTCTGTCACTCATTGTTTATGGAGTTGGCAAGGAACATCTTGAAAGTGAGGTAGTGCTGAAGAGGATTAGAAACATAAAGCTAGACAATAAAAAAAGACATAGAAAGATAAAGCTAGACTGTCTTGCAGTGGAGCAAAATGAGTGGAAGTTCTATGCTAAATATATGTTTCTGGGAATGTTTAGAAACAAAAATGGAATTGATAGTACATTAAATCTTTTATCAAGAATTCTAGGAGATTTTTGAGGAACGTGCCCAAAAAACACTGTTGCCACTCACCTTATTTGTTTTTCTGTGTGGACTCAGCTATTGGAAATCTTTCTTTGGTTTGCCTGTTTATTCTTATTTTTTCAGCACCTACATAATTTTAGACCATGCTTTATAAATTATATGAGTGCTGAAAACAAGGTAGAGGAAACAAAGTTTTCTTGGAATGGGGGGAAAGAACCATTTCAAAAGTTCTAGCCCAGCTGGCTTTAGCCCTGCAGTGCCTTCTGCATTAATTAGCTTCTCTGTGGTAAGGGGAGAGAGAAAAGCAAAAGGGAGAACAAACAGATTTCAGCTGAATTAGTCATGACAGCTGAATATGCACTGGTTCAGTAAAACTTAAATTGCATTATTCCATTCTATGTACAGTTGGAATAATCAGAAATGCTCAACATCTCAAGGCCTGCATAAACTTCTACTGCTCAATAAACAGAATTGTACCTTATTGACATACACTTCCACAGGAAAATTTTAGCAAAACGGGTTTCATTGCTCAGTTTTAATGCCCCTTGGTGAGGTTGGATTTTTGTCCCAAGCCTGAAGCACAAAGCAGTATGTAGCAGCAATGCTGCAGTAGCACAGCAATGACTCTCTGGGGTTCCCCTTGCTCTTTATAAGTAATAAATACAAGCTACCCCAGTGATTCAGTAAGCATTGTGATATTTAAAAGAAACAAAAGGAAATAACACTGGCCAATAAAATTGTCTGACTCTCTAAGTCTCACAGGTAAACAGTAAGGGCTACTATATTTATGCTTCAGCTACTGCAGAGGAAGGGTAATATCCTTTGTCTCCTAGAATTAAAATAATAATAATAATAATAATAATAATAATAATAATAATAATAATAATAATAATAATAATAATAAAAATAAGTTTTAGTTTATAGAAATAATTACTACAAAAATGTTATTTTAATTCATCCTAATTGAAGGAAATGTGACTCTGGAATGGGACTTAACAGTTAGTCTGAAGCATGTAGGACACAATGCTGAGACAATACAGTGGTGACTATGACAGCTACAATTATACCTGAGAGTGTCTGAAGTTATGCTCATAAAGCCATATTGAAGCAATTAAATAAGTGTTTTTATTTTCAAAAATGCTTCTGACCCAGCTCCTCCAGCTGACTTCAACAAAAAGTGTGCACCTTCACTTCAAGAATGAATTTATTTAGATGCTTAAATTTAGATATTTAGATGCTTAATTTAAGCATCTAAGACTTGAAAATACTTATTTAGATGCTTAAATTTAAGCATCTAAGACTTGAAAATGCTGCCAATAATAATTCTCCTGGCTTCACCATGGGGATGACACACCAAGTGGATTTTAAATACAGGTATTTCTACATGAGAATAAGCAATGTGATCAGAGGGATCTAATGTAACTCCTGTTTTTTTGTTTCCTTCTGAAACAGTTAGGGATGTTTTTGAAACATCAGCACGGTCTTTCCTACACCTGAGCAAACAGTCCATAGGAAAGCTGTCACAGAGAATTCTCTGACTCCCTGGCTCATCCTTCTGACCAAACCAGTCTTAATATTTTGCATTGCACTAATAACATGTAACAACAGAAAATGTTTCCTCATACCATTTGTTATCATAATGTTTGAAGGAAACTCTCCTTAAAAATCCCTCATCCACAGATATTCATACCTAGTCTCCAGGTTCAAGGAAAAGTAGTTTTACCATTTTTGAACAGGACACACATTTTATTAAATTTCATGGACTTCTATATACACTTCTAGGGAATGGCTGAATAGTTCTTTCGGAAATAATTCAGCTGTAAACTTCATCTTGGAGCCTTGTGCTGAGAAACCTAATTTACTCTGTGACTTCTGGTAGCAGCTACACAGACCTGATTGCTGTAGAACAGTTTACAATCAAAAGGAAGAATGCAGTTTTGAGTTGAAGATAAAATAGAAGTGTCTTAATAATATTTGAATAGTAGCTCTCTATATGTAAAATAATCTGCTCATTTCTGTGAGTCAGGTCATCTTTAGGATAATACATAATGGAAAACATTGTGCTTCAGGTTAAAAACATGATGTGCTCAAGCAGAAGGCACTTGGCAGAATTTGCCAAACACTGACTAACTTCCCACCACACTCTTCTCACTTGAAGCCAGCCTCAGTGAAAAAAATGCAGCAGGACTGTACAGACCAATGTGGCTTCTGGTTTTGTTGGAATTAGAAAGCTTTTTAGTTTTATTATGAAAAAAAAGCTCTTCCAAGAAAAATAACAAACATTTCTAATTTTATACTGAAAGACTTGTTCCACTGGAAAAATTATGTGAAGCCTAAGCACAGGTATTCAAGAACAGCTGTAATCAAGCTTACCACAGAAGGCACTTAAACTAAGAGGCTAGTGTCTGCAAAACTCGTGTTTCTTTCATTTCCTCTTGCGAGACTGATGCTGGTGAGAAGCAGGCCAGCATTCTCCTTACTCCTTACTGTGCTTTCTTTTTACATCCTCTTTTCCATGCTCTGTTTTAAGATCAAATCCCCAGACAGCACAGAGATGGATGGGTCTGCTGGGGCAAACACAACTACCCTGGCAAGCTAGGCATCACACTCAGAATACCAGCATAGGGTAGATCTACTCCTTTCACAAATGCACAGGATGCCCAATAGGCAGTGCTACCAGGCAATTTGCCCAAGACAATATGTAATATCAGTGGCAAACTGGATGCTGGGTGTGAGACCTCCTGCCACTTGACCTTGTTCTCAAATCATTGGCTGTCCAGTGTAAGCAATATATTTTAAGTGAAAAGGAAAACAATGTGCAAAGCAGCCATGAAGGTATGAGTTATATTAAAAAGGCAGAAATGAAAATAATATTTTGAAATCAAAGCACCCAAATGAGAACTGAAAGAATAATCACATTTGTGTTTTAGCATTTTCAGTTGCCAAGAGGGCATTAGTCTTCCTGAGTTCTAGCAGCAGGAAGTCCTTAAGTTCTCCGTACGAAGCCAAACAGCCAAGCAGGTTGGGATGTGGCAGGGAAAGTAGCATCTTCTATAAGTAGACAAATGAATCTTAGAGAAGACCCTTTTGTATAACTCAGCAATGATTGCTTTCTGAGGTCTCTGCAAAATACACACATTACTTTGGAAAATATTCTTTAAAGTTATTATTCTTCACTCATTATTGGTGCCAAGTCTTTGGTCCAATGACTTGTCACATGTTTGTCTGCTTTAGACTTCCATCATTCAAGACAGTTTTGTTCATTTTAGCATTGGTGTAATTCTAATTACTGGTACTATGTAAGCAGTGAGGCATACTGAAAATCAACCCAATGGAGCATGTAAGAGAAAGTTAACCATGATGGAGTACGAGCAGGATTTATTACCCAAAATCACAATAAATTAACACGCTGATAGTCAGAGATGTAACTTCTATATTTTAACTAAAATTCCACACCCCTCTCAACATTAAGCCTGTAATGCACCCCACTCCTATGGATGTAAGCTGAATGAAGATTTTCCTCCAAGGAATGCTTCTAGTCTAAGGAGATTTTTTTTTTAATATGAGACACACTACCATTAGACTTTTATATAGCACATCATTAACTTAAATATGCTGTCCCAGTTTTAGGGGATTAGCTGTTCAGCAACTCAGAGAAGCTGTTGCAGGTGTTTTCATGAAGAAAAAGAATAAGAAGTCCTATAGTATTCCAGATTATAGGATATAATTGGCAAAACATTCAAGTGTCCTCCTGAAAAAAATCTGAGCGTCCAGCTAAGACCTTACACTAGAGGAAAATGTTTGTTTCCCATTTGGGTTGTTTCTTATTTCTTATTATTTGTGGTTTTCAACAATTTCTTGATAATGACTTAAACATTAAACAGAAAGCATTTGATCCTGGAGCTTTGGAAACATAGCTAATAGGTAGAAGTGGCAAAAGGGAAAATACTTCTGAGTTAGGTGACACCTGAGAAGACATGCTATACTAAAAATTCTCTACTCTGGCCAACTAGCAGGAATAGGCATTTTGCAAAGTAATTCACAAAGTTATATGAACTGCAGGAAGAAATATGTGAATTTAACAGAAAACAATATGCTATCAAAAAAATGAATGTACCTGTAATGTAATTGTACTAGACACAGACACAATGTCTCCTGATGTTCTCTTTTTTCTGAAAAAAACTTAAAACACAATATCATTTCTGCTTCAGATAGTCTCTGAATTGCAGATAGCTAGAAAACATGACTATGCTGACATGTATTTATTGAAGTTGCCCTCTTCTGATGCTCTTATTCAGGCATCTCTTTCTAGTCACTTTTGGTTGCAGGATCCTGGATCAGCTAGAGTTCAACTCAATTTGATCTGATACTGCCACTTACTTTTCCATATATAATTTGCCCCAAAATGCAAAATGTCAAGACAGAAATAATTTAAAAAATTACCTCCTTCAAGACAGAAAAGAAGGCTGCAGCTGTTCAAATTAAAGTGAATAAAAATGACACAGTTTGTTATAGTAACACCTATTTTGCACTGAATGCCTTACTAATCCCTATTTTTAAACAATGCATCAAGGACAACTTCTCTTTTGCAGTGACAAAAGGTGTTTAGGGCATTGTCAGTAACAGTTGTTTAAGGCCTTCACAGGTCTTCCTCTCTTAAGCATTTTGAAACCTTCTGTTGGTACTTCACTGGGCCTCCAGTCTTCCCATATTACTGATGACTCTGTCTACTTTGCAGCCAGGAGAAAAAACCCAAGGCACTCTGAAATTAACCATCTTGGTTAATAAGCCCTCTTGGAAGCAGGATAAAAATTAAGAGACAAATCTTGACTGATTATTTACAGAAGAAGATTATGCTCTGTAAATAAGCCATAATTGCTGGTATAACAGATTTGGCGTATTACCTCTAAATATAGAGAGAGAGAGGCTGTTGTGGAGAGCAACAGCGTGTAGAACACCTACTTCATCACAAATTGGAGTTTACAAGAGATTTTAGCTGCAGAGATGTAACTGTGTGGGACTTGCTCATGGTGAGTAACACAAACAAGTTCCCTAAAAATAGATACTGCTACAAATACGATGTACTAAGGTTAGTGGTTCTTTAAAAATTCATAATCTAGAACTTTTCTCCCTCTGACTACAGTAGCAGAACTGTTGGCTGACTGAAGGGAGAGCAGAGGTGCTTCCCCAAAATGCACCCAAAATAACTACCCAGGTCGTTTGGCCTCGCAGACAACGGTGTCAACACCTCCGCAGGGCCAGCCTGGCATTCTTCTCTGTGCAGAGGCTTGAGCCCACAAGTATCAAACCCTGGTCCTAGCTCTGTGGATAGCATTTGGGGCATTCCTTTGCAGGCAATTTACAGTCAGTATCTCAGTTATTCCGTCTGCAAAATGGAGATGAAGACTCCATCTGTGAAATGCTCAGAGGCTAACTCAGAAAAAATGACAATAAGAACTAGATTTCATTACTGTAAGTAATAGTATCTCCAGGTCTATAGGGATGCCATGTTACAGAGCCTCTTTCTTTCCAGAATGATACAACTTTATTAGTTCTTCCACTGTTTTCAGTATAGGATACTTTTGGCAAACCTCTCACGAATTAAAACTTCCAGGTCTCGTGCTATGTTGATACACAATGCAAAAGCCTGAATAAATAGTTTTATTTCTATCCTTCCTGCCCCCATTGCTAAAACTATATGGGATTGCGTGATAAAAGAAGATTATATTTGCTGTTCCAGAAAGAGAGAGTTTTGTCCATGAGCTACAGCTAGACTGTCCATAAAAGGTCATTGCCAGGCAAAAGACACAATTTTAAACTAATTGTCTGAGTTCACAATGGAAAAGTATTCAACAAGGAGAAGTGAGATAACATAATTTGAGAAAGACCAAGCTCATCGCTAAGGACAGAAGAGAGGCTGATTGAGGCAGCACAGTTAGATTTCTGTTTTATTTTAGGGCCTGACCTCTGTTTAAGTATTTGAGGCAATTGTAATGGCGTATGTTCAACACAGCAAAGAGACAGGTGCTGCAATAAGCACTATATTGTTAATATCACGAATGATCAGTATCTTGTAAAGTTCAGTATCTGTCTGTGAAATTCCCATTCCATGGTTATATGCACTGATGGGTGCACTAAGGAATTATGAAGAACAAAGTAGGAATTCTCAGCTTCAAAAATATGAATGTCATTTTAAAACCCTTACACTACTATTTATGTCCCTTACATTACTTACATATGTCCTTATGTTAATAACAGGAAATTGAATCTCTAATACTGATTATACTGGCTTTATCCAAGAAAAGCTCTAACTGAGATTTGAGTTCAGAGACAGGAGAAAAGTGACTGCTGTATCAAGGAATTATGCTGTGATTGTTAAAATTCAGTGAATTAGCATCTCAATATCTTCTGTATGGCCATTTTGAACAGTCCTCTGTGGTTTAAGTGTGACCACATCCCTCAGCCTCTTTCCTCTTCTCCCTCTGACCCTTCAGGACACCTTTTCTTAAAGAGCGATGGAATATGCAGTATTAGCTGTTCTTAGGACTGCAGCACAGTCTCTGCATGTTATATCTCTTGGTCCTACATGGAGAATCACTGTAGGCAACCGTAAGTCTTTTGCTTGAATTTCATCATACCTTGAAAAAACATGAAGGTGGCTACCAAGTCCCAGATATTATTAAACATTTTCACCAGAAGCAGGACATTGCTGTAGTTACTGAAGCCTCTACTTTCAAATATTTATTTACAAAACCAACAAAATGAGTAAAACATAAAACAGCATACGTCCTATGAGAAAATCCTACCATAATAATATTTTGACTCTAGATACATACATTTTGCAAAAAAAAAAGAAAAAATGCTCAAGGAAACAAAAATAACTCCTCAATTAGAATTTAATGAGTATTTTCATATTATAGTTTCACAAATAAATTTATGTCAATTACTAGGATGCCTATGCCTGCCTCACAGAGATATTAGATGGAAAAAGGGAAGTGTCTTTTTAGAATCCTGTTTAAAACAACGGCAACTTTTCACTTGATGTTTAGCTCTTAGAAATTACAGAAATTACACAGCTAAGAAAGAATATTTAGAACAAGATGGTAAAATTGAACAGAAAAAGAGAAAAAAATTGAAAAGAAAGAGAGAAAAAAATGGCTGTCCAAAAAAAATGTTTGAATGGAATTGCCTACTTTGATGTACTTTTAAAGGGAACCCCTTTTCAGAAGTTGTATTTCCTGAAAATCGGGTTAATTTAGGGTATCAAATGACACTATCCCTCCTCTCAAACTGAGAGATGCAGGATCAGCAGAGGTTTCGAGTTCTGATACGCCCCTGTGACATATGATCATCCCTCTGATTTAGCCTTCAATTTTCTAGGTTTTTATTTTGTGAACAGTTGCCAGACAGACCAAAAAAACCCATAAACCTTTTGCCACTGAGAGGAAACAA
The DNA here is from genome assembly GCA_009764595.1 of Geothlypis trichas. Classification (NCBI taxonomy): domain Eukaryota; kingdom Metazoa; phylum Chordata; class Aves; order Passeriformes; family Parulidae; genus Geothlypis; species Geothlypis trichas. Next base: position 20,799,509 of record CM019902.1, read on the forward strand.
TTTTGCTATCAGTCAGCACAAAGAACAAGCAGAGAAGCCAGTGCAAATAGGACAGGATAGAGCCTACAGGCAGACTAAACTGAAAATTTGTGTTGTTTCAAAGATATGTACAAATATTTAAAAAAAATCATTATTGCTTCAGCTTTGGAGATGCAAACTGTAATATATTGGAAAAAACTGATGAAGTCATGAGCATTGCTTTTCTAATAGCTGTGAGATGAAAAAAATCCAACCAACTTTCTATAAAATTATTAAGATCATTCCTTGCTGGAAAAGCAGATGCCAAAGAAAATAGTCAAAAAGGTTGACTTCCAGAAAGACTAGTAAAAGATATGATATTTAGAAGCTGATCTTTGTTAAAAAGTTGGAAATAAAAGTGCTGTTATGAACTGAGTACAACTTTTCCCAAGCTTTTAACAGACATGGCTGAGTTGTTACTGCAGCACAGATAGTATTTAGAGGCTTGTCAAAGACTGTTTCATCTAATAGATTCTACAGACAAGTTTTGTGATAACAGATCAGGTATAGAAGGGGCTCTGACTGATGGACACTGAGTTCAGTGTCTTGCAGGTCTGACTGCGTGGTGACATCCCCTGGGGAATGCTCATCTGTTTGCAAAACTGCTTGCATTGCCTGCCAGCCTGCAGACGACAGAGATGTGGATGGAGATTACTGCCAGAGACTGATGAATTCCTAGTTAACACAGGGCCCTTGATTTTTCCTGACAGTGAAGAGAGAGCTCTGCTGGTATGCTGACCTCCCTCTCTGGTGATTCAGACTTACATATTCATAGCAGTGGGCAAACCTCCCATGCCTCTGTTTTGAGTTTAGAGATCCATCAGACTACTTTGAATTATTGAACTTTTTCTTCCTGCAATTTAAACACGTTTGTTTGCTTTTCCCTGAAGGGAGGCTCAGTGTGAAATAGAACATGTTCTTTTTTTAGCTAATCAGAAACATATTCCTGGTGGTATTGAATGAAGAGCATACCCAAAAGGTAAGCAGGACAAGTGGTCCTTTTGTGCATAGACACAGAGACACACCCTCAGTAGGCTTCCTCTGGGCTGGAATCATATAGAGTAGAGATTAGCAGTAGGAAAAGGAATGAGACTTTGGATAACTCTCAGTTTATCATATGGACTCTGAGTAGGAGAGCTAAATAGGGTATTTACATTGGGGAATTACTATTTCCTTGTCATCTTCCTCCTCCTTCTCCTCTCCCACATTGAGTTTGATTGTCTTCTCCCTTTCTCTACTTGTTTGCTTCATTCACATACTTGAAGCATTTCTCATTTGGTCCCATGTCCATCAGATGACCTTTACAACACATAGCGTGAGTTAAGAGCTGAATGAAAATCTCTGCATGGCCTGTGCTTTCATACAGTTGCATAGCATGTAGGTAGCATCTGTTAATATTTTAAACATGCTGAAAGGACTATACATTGCATATAGAGCATTTCAGTAATTTTTTTTTTTGTCCTCTCTTTTCCCAATGAGACATATGAGCCCAGTGATTTTAACAACCTGTCTTAAATGGATCATTTCTTAGACCCCCATTTACTTACTCAGTGAGGCTATTTCTCAGAGAGGCAGTAATCATGAAAGAACCATGATGGGGACAGTGAATGATAGATTTCTACATCTGTACTGTAATATAAATTCAGGAAAGGAAAGTTAAATGCACTTCTGTCCTGTTTTTGCCGAGGTACCTCATCACAGAGCAAGGGAAAAATAGCCTAAATTCTTCTTCGCTCTCATACATCTGGGCTTTGAAGGTGATGTTTAGTTTCACATGCCCAGCCCAGTGATAAAAAAGAAAAGAGAAGCAAAAAATGGCTGTGAAGAGCAACATCCAGAGGAAGATGAAGGTGATAACATATAAACTGCTAAAAAGAATGAGAAATGCTTAAACACAAAAAATGAGACAGGGATATTAATATAATACGTGAGATAGAATCAACAGAAATATAAGACCAGAAAAAGGTTGGTATTAAGGAAACTGAGTTCTGTTTGTTGTTTAATAAGTAGGTGTGCAATGCAGTAGTGGAAACCCTGGGAGATTTAAAATGAGACACGGAAAAGCACCATTGGCATGCAGAAGGGAAGGTTCTTCCCCTGCTGGGAGGTGAAACGAACCATTCATTAGAATATTCATTTATGATGTTTAATTGGCAAAGTGACAGCAAAAAAAGAAGTGGAAGTTTGAGGCAGATGCTTTATTTTAATAAAAAAAGAAATAGACCAATTAGCTAAGAAAAGACGGTGGGATCTCCCTGATACAAATGCCAGTGAATTCAATCTATGACAACTCAATTAAATATCTTCTGTCATTGTGTTATTCAGAGGGAAATATTTACTATTAGAATTGTATTGGTGTCCTATAAAATTTCCGATTTTATAAGCTTTAGTATGCTAGAACTTTCTTCACAAACTATTGACAAAAGAACAGAATTTTCTGAGAATCTGAGAATGATTTAGGTTGGAAAGAATCTCTGGAGGCCATCTAGTGTAAGTCCCTGCTAAAAGCAGCTCCTTCTTTGAAGCTAGAGCAGTTTGCTCAGGATAATATACAGCCAAATCCAGAATATTTCCAAGGATGAAAATTTTAGTATTTCTTTGAGCCTCTTGTTCTGGTGTTTGATCTCCTCTGCTGTGAATTTCTTTTTCTGGATTCAAATCAGATTTCACTTGTTATGTCTCTTCTCTTGTGCCATTAAATTGTTGCTTAAAATGACACTGTAACTCTTAGATATATAAAATGAAAGTTACAACACAATAAAGACAGATTAAGGCACATTTTAAGATTAGGAAGTCTTGACAAGAATCTGAATTCTTCAGAAATCTCTCAGCCATTCTAGAAACATTTTTCTAGAATGAAATTTTTTTTCTGTCTGCTTGTAGATATGTAATCATCTGCGACAACTTTCTTTCAACGGCTTTCTCTGACCCCAAGCTCATAGTAATAAATTAAACTCCAAGTAAAAGACGAGTAAGCAGAGCCTTGAACAATACTGATCAAGTAATGCATGCCTAAACATTAATTGAAAATAAATGTAGGAAAAAAATGGTGTATATAAGATTACTGTGAGGGCAGAACAGTGTCACATGGTGACATATAGGCAGCAAACCTCATCAATTTGTAAGTTAAATTGATTTGCAAAAAAATATAATGAGACTGAAAGCAGGCACTAAAGAGTGGTAACGACGATGAAATTCCCTATTGAGACAAGTCCTATTTCTTGGCAGGCTGGTCTTGGTTAAATTAGTTTGTGGACAACCTAAACAACAAGAAGCACCCAGCCAAATATCAATATTTGAAGTGAGCGAACAACAGGCATTTTGGATAGCAAGCACATTTTCTTTGGATCACCCACCTTTTCAGCTTCACACTGTTGAAATTTCAACAATATATATTTTAAGAGAATATGTACGTGTCAGACTAGAAACACAGGCCTGTCAGAAGGATCATCCAGAAGTTTAGAAGAAGTTGCGAGTCTTTTCTACAGCCTAAAAACAGGCATCCAAAACCAGACTCTTCCTTTGTTGTTGTTGTTGTTGTTGTTGCTATTGTTGTTAACTGTACTGAAATACTTTGTTTCTTCTTTCTAAACTATCTCATGACATTTACATACGAGCTATAACACAAAACGTTTTGGACACATTGATGTAGCCTTACTCTGGTTAAGAATATATCAAATTCTACATTTGCCTCCAGTACCCATTCCTGTGCCTCAGAACTTTTCAGAGGCATCACTCATATGTTACTGATAATTTTCTCCACTTTCATTTGCAGGGAGACAGCCCAAGGATCTTGGGCAGATAAGTGTCTCAGGGATGTTTACAGGGGTACTCACGGGTAAGAGATCTGGGGTAAATGTGTGGAGATGGTACTGAAAAGGTCTTTGTAATTTTAATAAGGAATAAAGAAGCATGAATGCTTATCGGTCATCGACTTTCCCCACATTTAGTGACTGAATTCAGATTTTGTTTGTATCAGTCTAGGGATTTAATAAATCTGTCACTGCCTAATGGCTCTGCATGTAGTCAAACACAGATATTGTGCTACATAGAATTCACCATAAAATGCCAGTTATTATTACCACTGTGTCCGTCAGCTTGAACACCTGCTTTTTGGGGAAGTAGCTGCCAGTTCGGACATCTGAATGCAATCTGGAAAATTATAACCATGCATCACTCAAAACATCCCTTTCGAAGACACAGTCCAAGCATCATAATTTCCTTGGTTGGTTGCCTGTTAGTATCATTTGTACTAAGATCCTGGAGATAAGTAGAAAAATTTCCAGATATACAGCCATATATCCTAACTCTCAGATCACAGGAAAAACCATTACAACTAAGGGGGTGAGGGGGGAAATTAAATTTTTTAAGCTATGAAATTATTATAAAGGTAGGAAAAACAGTCTTACTTTATAGGGAATTTGTCTATATGTTGGGTAGAACAAAGCAGAGAACTATCTTGATTATCTTTGTATTAAGCATCCAGTTAAAATTTTGAATGAAAATTCACAAAACCAATTTTGCAATATTTTCCCAGGTTTGCGTGGGGGCAAAAAATAAAATTCTCATTAAAAAAAATCAACAAATATTAGATTTTTTAAAAATTTATATTTCTCTTTAATGACACATGGACAACACACTACTTTTAATAGACCTTCAGATCAATACCTAAATAAGTAGAAATAAGTGATGTAATCCATCTTCAGAGTAAAAATGAGCCCCATGGATTTACTTGGGGAAGGTAACAAAAAATGATTCAGCACCCACTTTAAATATGGGTGATCCTCCATCAGGTGACATGGCAACAGAGGAAAATAACTTTAACTTTCTCTTTCAACCCAACAAAGAAGTATTTGACCTATGAAGTTTCCTACCCTGTCTAAAAAACAACCCTGTGTCCTAAAGCCATCCCTGTGTATCTGCTAATGTAAGTCGTGGAGATAGGTTTGTACAGACGAGAGGTTTAGAGGGTTAAAGATTTTGAGCCACAAGGAAAAACCTTCTTATTTGTAATCATAAAAGTAAAAAGCTTATGTTCTTAATCCTGCTTTGGTCAAAGCTTTAAAATATTTTCATGCTGGTTTTAAGGCTTCATTGCTGTAAGTTGTTGCAGTTCTGCCCAACTTTTTAAATACAGACTTAACTGTGGCTGCTAAAATATTTGTAAAATCTTACAGCAAAATGAACATGCACGGATGAAAAGCAGAAGGAAAGCTATTAGTGATTCAAATTGCAGGTCTCCAGTCCCAAAATCACTACTGAATAAACAATTTGGTGGACATCACAACTACACAGGTTGCTGAAAATGACTCTCTTTTCAGTAGCAGCACAGCAATCTACTAAATAAGGAGTTTCCTTCTCTCCCTTCACCTCTTGATAATATATATATTCAAGTAAGTCTGAAGCTCATAAGCCTTGGCACTACTGGTCACCACAACCATAAAAGATGAGGATGAACTTGAAGAAAAAGAGGGACAGATGAAGTTTTGTTTACTTGTATCCCTGCTGTGGATCTGGGTACTCCAATCACACTGGCACTGTGTTAAATTAACTTAAGTGAATTGAAGTGGCTAAGTAGAAACTCAGCATCCCAACTTGGATGACTAATCTAAAGTCTTCTGCTTCCTGGGCAAACTGAACATTGATGTAATTTTTCTGAAATTAATGGCCTCAATTATTTGGGGTGGCTTCTGGCCCAGTGATTCAGCTGGACTTCATCTGAAATGTCTGTGAAAATAAAGTTTTCAAATAGCATTTATTTTAAGATAGACATCATTATGTCACCTAGTAAAATAAAAAACAGCACCCACACATCTCTGCAAGAAAAAACCCGAGATCTTCCTTTAAAGCTATCTCATTGTAAGAAAAACTTCCTGCCAGGAAAGGCACGAAATCTTTGTCCATAAAGACCTATCTTATGCTGAATTCTGGGAGTTCTTTCCAAGTGGAATTAATTCCACTACTCAAAACCTTTCAGCTACTCAAGAATGAATATGTAAGCTAAATCATCAGGAGTGAGCAACGGCAATTTAACATGTACTAAGTAATAATCACCAACCACCATGAAAAATTCAATTCAAAAGGTGTTCATTTGATCTATAATGTTTCCCATCTGCCAAATACATTGAAATCTCTCCAGCATTTCATGGAAGAGTGTTTTCTCTAGTCTATATTGAATAAAGTTCTCAACAGTTTAAAAAAAATCTTTCTGAAAATATTCTGCCTGAAGAATTTTTAAAGGTTTTTTTTAACACAAGCCATGGATTTCACCAGAAAGCCCACAGCAATAATTTTTCACTCCCTCAATCTAGAGAATTTCAAATGTTTTATTATTTCACTGAGACTAGGAGGACACAGGTTTAGAAGATTGATTTCATTATATTTTTCAATCATTGCAGAAAAATTTGTTAAAAATCCAGAACAGGTTAAATGTTCATTCTCAAATAGATGAGAAACAAGATAATAAAATACCTCAGACTAAACATTTACACATTGTCTGCTTGGGCTGGAGTTTGAGTTCTTTGGATTTTCTGGTGGAGTCTTAAGCTACAGCAAAACATTTGGCTGAACTGCCACAGCGTCAGTTAACCCAGAAGTCTGCAGGCATCCTATCATTTCAAGATTCAGGTTGTCTGAACAAACAGAAAAAATGTGGAAAACAAGCTGAAGAATGTCAATGGAGCAGAGAATGAAGCTGGCCTTTGTGCTAGCTGGATGCCAACACAGCATATTTCCCATCACACCTACTACTCAGACTGTGCAACATGCATTTTCTGTGAAATGCATGTTCATCTGAACAATTAGGCCTGAAGCATTTGGATTAGGAGGTTATAATGGCTATCAGAAAGGTTGAACTGCTTCCTCACATTTTAGCTGGACTAACAGCAAAATAATTTTAACAACAGGAAATATTCATCTGAATTTCAGGCTACAAACTAAGTCAGCTTTTTTTTCATGAGAAGTAAACAACATCAGGGACTTAAAAAGTCATAAAGCACAGTGCTACTGAAAGTTAGTTCCAGACTTCCTAGCAACATAGACAAAAAATCCAATTCTGTTGTTCTAATGATGAAGAAGACAAAAAAAGCTAAAAATCTCTTTTCTTTCTGCAACCAGGATGTAGCAAAATTAAATTCTGCATGAGCAGCAGAGCTGTTCTTTCTTCACTCTCCATCCCCTGGCCAGGTCTTGAGCCCTTCCTCCAGCTTGCAGAGACAATGCCAGCCCAGGAGACAGGAGAAGGAGAGAAATTTCCTGTAAGAATTGGTGATATTTCCCCTATAACAGGGTGCCTACCAGGATCCTCCTCAAAAAAGAGGCAGGTGGGAACTGGATGTTGCTGGAAAGCAGATCTCTCTGGGTCTGTGCCTTCATTTTGGCCTAGTGTCCTGAGCAGTTCAGAGAAAAGTGCTTGGGATATTGGTCTGTTTCTAATGCTGAACCAGACCTGAGGCTGAGATGGGTGTGCAGCCCTGAGGTGTCTTATCTCAACATGAAGTCAAGACTTTGCTGTTCATGACATCATTTAGCTGCCATTTACAAGCTTCCTTAACCAATGTGGGATGTTTGCTGTGTCCATTGGAATTGACCAACTGGCCAGAAGGGCCTGTGAGCTGGATATCTGTACAGGGGCTGGCTCTGTGGGCCACTGCACGCTGTGTGTTACCTCAAAAATGCAGAAAGTAAATAAACTGCCAGGAAAAGACTAGTAACACAACTGGGTCTACATTGTCCAAATCCCAGTATTACCTTGCTGTAAGAAATTGAAACAAATGCACTTCCATGAGGCAGTTAAGCAAATGGGAGTTTCCATAGGGTGAATAGAGAGTTCTTGATGTTGCTCAAGAGGAACTGCAGGAAAATCCCAAGTGGGTATGAGAGAATATAGACAAGGCAGAATTTACTGAGAGACACCTTAGCTCCAGGGCCTCTTCCAATAATATCTGCAAATTAAAGTATGGGTTGTTGGATACCTCATTCTCCTTTTAGGATCCTGAGGGATAATATAAAAAGCCATCAAAATACTGTGTACCTTGGTGTCAATAAGGGTCACATCCTCTGTGGACAAGTTGTGATGGAGTAAAAGTGCCAATGGACACAGAGTGCTCCCTTAAACACAATGGATCCTCCCCAAATCTATTTCTCTTCCTGGGTTGCTACTTATGTAGTACTTGACTAGAAGTGCTCTCACTAGTAAAAATAGTTATATTTCCTACCAATAGGTATGGTGTGAAACAAAAGTGGTGAAACATTTCAATTGTTTTTAACACACCATCAACATACTTGGCAACAAGCAGAATGTAGACTCAAAAGAACATTCAGCTACTAACTCTCCTCTAAAATCCTTATTTTTAGTGTGAGTTTTAAATACGGTATGTATACATATACAGTATGATCAAATCCTTGTTTTGTATTCTTACATTCCCTCTGAATTTTCTCTTGCATATGTTGTTACTCCTTCTGCCCTTTCCTAACCTATTTTGAAATGTAATTGTTTCCAATTTTATAGCTGCTGTGTTTCACCTCAAAATTGGCTGCATTTCACTTGTGGTCACTCATTACATCTAGTTTATCAGTCACTAAAGGACTATGGGGGAAGTGAATAAAAATTCATTAAAAGGAATAAAAATCACTATTATTATTTTGGTGAACAGAATTTTCACGATAAACACGATAAATACCATAAAGAAGACTACAAGAATTAAGTTTCATGAAGACTATTCACCATTTCTACCCATGATGAAAAGAATAGAAACATTCATTTTCTGAGAATGTGAGAATGTTTGCTGTCTCTGTACTTTAGGCCCAAGAGATGCATGGCTGCAGCTAAGAAAAGTGCTGGTTAATAACTTGAGTCTTGAAAACCTGACGTGCCTGATGAATAAGCAATTCGATTTTTGCTGTGACTACTTTAGTCTTCAGCAACTCAAATATATGCTAGACACAGCCACTAAAGAACAGTGTCAGAGGTTAAAACATAGGAAAAATAAGTCAAATTTAGTGCAGAAAAACCAAGAAGATTTGGCAAAAGATCCTATACTTCTCACATCCCTCTCCTGCTAAAACGTTCAGCCTGTGTTCCGCTTCCTGCAGCTTCTTTCAGACTGCAGCAAAGAGCATTTTTAAAGGGCTGAAAATGTAGGCCTGGAAGGAGGTACCTGAAGAAAATTTAGATGCCAGCACGTTAGCAAATCGGTTGATAAATCCCAAACTACCATTGGACAGCTGATCATCAATAGTAGGAATAGCAATGCCCTTTGCCTCACCAACTAATTTAAGCTCTTGTCTGCTTTGAATGATATTTTCTGTTCAGATTGAACCCATGGGTCTATGGGTCTATATTTTTCCATCCTATTCTGTCAATAATTTGTTGACTGCCCCTTCTGAGGGCAGGGGACAGCTGCATCTCACCTCCTTGGTCAGGGAATTTCCTCTTTTCCAGCAGTGCATCTGCCAGCACTAGTGAATCTGGCAGCCATCACATGAGTATTTTAGTAGTCTGAAAGCTTGAAGGTCATTAGCTAAACCTAGGGAAGGCATGTGAGTTAGGCTGCTTGGATTTATCACCCATCAAAATCCTTATTAATTATTTGGTAAACCTGAACTAGCATGAATCCTGCCCTCCATTATGCATTTATATGGATAAAACCCACCAGAAACAACCCTAACAGTTCTCAGGTTACCAAATTTTAAGGATAATCTCATTACAAACATACAGACTGTTTCAGCATATACAAGTGATTTTGTTGCTAACACCATCTTCTTTGCCAACATCTTTCAACCCAAAACTTCAGAAAAAGCTGATGAACTTTAATTCCTAGACTAAATTTTCCTTATAGATGTCTGGTATCTTTTGGAAAATAGGAGCTAGTACCTTAATAAAAGGGCCCTTGTGTATTTGGGAGATATGATCATGTTTTATAAGCCAATAAAGAAGTAACAGCAGTCCTAGTATTTTTACAGGCAGTAGCAGTAGGGTTTAAAACAAGCCACATGTAAACGTGCAACTTAAAGGTCTTTACTTTTGGAGATCTGATGCCTTTCTGGATCCGTCTAAACTTTTTGGCCTGGAGTAAAGGGGAAGCTGCATGAGGCATCCAACACACTCCACAATTTGCAGTTCTGGATGTAGGGCACCTAAACTTAGGGTGTGTGAGGACACTGATTTTTCTAGTCTGGAGTCCTAAGACTAAGTGTTTCCTGAACAGGAAGGGTAATCATTTGCCTAAGAATAAATTTGCCCATTCATGATCGACCATTTCAATAAGAAGGTCCATAAGCTATTGGCTGTCACAATCTTGAGGTGCTGCTCCTCTGTATTGCTCTAATTTCATAGGCAGGTAAATATGATATTATAAGAGGAGAGTCATGACAGCGTGAAAAGACATTTGTGGGGTCAGCACTATAGCTTTTAAGACCACTGTAAATAAGATCACTTTTTATATACACACTGAGGCCAAGTCATGATGCCTTTGAACATGTCCATGTCCATGCCTTTGGATACATCCATGGCTGGACATATCTAGACTAATTCAGTCTTCTTTCAAGCCAAGAAACTGACAAAAAGTGGGAATTTTGCAAAGAAATTTGACTTGTCTATGAGTCTGTCTTCCCATCTCAACCACTTGAGTTTTGTGAATTGATTTTAACTAAGTTTCAAAGAGAGGTAGGTAATGAAGTTACTTCAAACGGTGTCAAACACTGCTGGGTAAAAGACAGAGTCTGAGAGAACGTGGGCAGAACTCTGACCTTATAGATACTATTTAATTGCAGAAATCTTGCTAAAGAGTACATACATATTCAGTAGTAATTTATACCAGACTGCTCACAGCAATACTGTCTCTATTCAAGGGAATATCAAAGGCGATATCGGCAGAGCTGAGGTTATTGTGGGGAATTTTACAATACAAAGAATGAAAATTCATAGAAATGCTCTTCATTAAATATTAATGCTTCTATTAATTATGGGGACCTTATTAAGAGAGAAGTTCACAGATTTAAGGTCAGCATGTAAAGGTAGTCCAGGTTACTTTTGTCCTGCTGATTTCCCTCTTTGCCTGTCACTCTGCTTCTTCTTTTGGATTATTAAGGAGGATATTGTAGTTTTGGATCAGAGAAACAAAGATGCAGCTAGATGCAGCTGAGGGATGCCAGCCTCTGAAAAAACACCTCTGGAATTTTAACTGATTTTTACTGCTCCTCTTGTAGGTTATAATATAGGTGAGGGTTTGGTATTATGTAAATATCACTTTTTTTTTTTTTCAAATTTACACCCATCTTTAGGGATAAGACATAAAGCTCCAAACTCTCTCACACTTGCCTTCACAAGAAAGAAACACATTTGTTCAAGGAGAAAAATAACCTTTACTCCTAGATGTCTGAAAAGTTAAAAACACAATCCCTTATACCCATTCACAGGACTGTTTGATGGAGTTGGTGGCATTCCCCACATTAGAAGAGGTCATAGGAACCAGTAAGGCTGGAAAAGGCCCCTAAGACCATCAAGTTCAACCAAGGCGCTTCCTTTCTTTCTTAAATGATACCATACTTTAGAGAAGCAAAACATTGCAAATGGGATGGGGAACAAAAGTATCAGTTACTCTTTCCTCCTGTCTTTCAGACATTCATAAACTGCACTAATGTTCCCAAGGCATCAGGCTTTATGGGTAGACATATATTTTAAAAGAATTGACCTTAGCAATTTTAAGTGCTGCCAAGCATTTCCAAGAAAGTGAACAACAGTGGTTAGGTACAGCAGTCCAGTTTGCACTGGAAATTGATCATTAGGTAAAACTAATTCTTTTTTCAGGACACTGTTAGAGGAACTGCCTCCATTCAGGAAAAGATCCTTGCAAATATTATGTATATAGAGGAAATTTTCCTAGGGATTGTTGTTAGGAGTGGTGCAAATTTTGAAGGTTCAGGAACACTGAGAAACTGGATTATCCTTTTATCCAGCAGCCAACCTGGTTTTGGAAATTTCTAAAATAACGTGTTCCACTGACTGCACCAATGTTTGAGGTATATGAAAAACTGCTATAAGCATTGAACTTGGCACATATCACTGCTTGTTCTGCTTGAAACATATTTGCAGGAAGAATGCCATCTTCCTGAATTCACCCATTACTTACTCAGCCTCAGTTTGTCATTTGTTTGCTCTGCTATCTGATGCAAGCGTACAACATTTTATTTCATTAGACAGTGCTTTATAGTCATGGGACAAACCTAAAACTCAGGTTCTGGTTCCTGGATAAAATTTCTGAAATAATTTCCTGTGAATAATTTTCTTTCCTTTACAAAAGAAGTTCATTTACTAAAATATTCCTGTCAAGTGTGCCCTAAATGGACTGAATGCTCTAAATTTTTTTTGGTGAAAATCAAGTTACAATTTCTTTTTTAAAATTCCAGAGACTTTTGGAAAAGCATTTTCTACTCTGACCAGTGGAACTTAAGCTTACAAGTTATGTCTGTTGCCTTCCTATCTTGCTGCTATGTTTAATAAACACTGGTAAACCTGACACGTTCCCTTGCTCCAAAGTCTTCTGAAAAGAAAATTTGAATTAATCATACAAGGAGCTGAATTCTGCTTTTCTAATAATGAATACAAAATTTTAAAATCACTGTGGATATAGTAAGGTGGTGTGAGAGTCTGAAATATCCCTCATCTGCCTCACGATCGTCATTGAGGAGACCACTGAAGAAACAAGACTTCTCCTGTCTGCTGATCTTGTAGAGGCAAGTCATATGCCTGAGACCTGAGAGCATTGCTAAGTTATTGTTTTCACAGGTGTTGTTTGCTGTATGCTACACTGAGCCCAATGAGAAGAAGAAGGGGGCACCGTGCCCTTTTTGTAACAATAGCCTTGGAGGCTGTCCCACCTCTTGGCCTGGCTGGACTTCTCCTGAGTTTCGGGTGGTCTCCCACAGAAGACCTTCACCTGTTTTACAACCACCATGACAGAAAGACTGAGATTTAAGAAGCCTCTCCATCAAGGACTGAGACATGAAACCCCTATGTGAAAAGGCCTCTCTCCTCCTTTCAAGGACTGGGACTGAAACCCCCAGCCCGAGGGAGGTGTGTGGGGGAGGCAAGCTGACCAAACCAAGATGTTTGCCTGCAGGTTGTGACCACTGAACCAAGAAAACAATGGCTCTCGCCCACTGCTGAGTGTACCCCCTTTCCAAATACCATTCTTTCCCCTGAAAATACAATAAACTATCTTTGATTCGGGGGCAAAACCCATTCTCCCTTCCCCCATCAAAAAAGAGTATAATTGCAGTGCAGATGGACTGGACGTCAGAGATCTCCCCAGCGTAACAGGCAGATCCTCAACTGGACCAAAGGACTTCGTCTCTACGTTTGGTATCTATATCCTTCTCTTTCGTAACAGGCAGATCCTCAACTGGACCAAAGGATTTCGTCTCTACGTTTGGTATCTATATCCTTCTCTTTCTCTCTCTCTCTCTCTTTTCTCTCTCTTTCTCTATCTTTTTCTCTCCCTTAATCCCTCTATCGCATTTTGCTATGGTCATTCAATAAAGGTGCATTTGTTTTGACTATGACTGCAAACCCCCTGTGCCGTGTTGGCTCTTTTTCCACCCTGAGATCAAATCCACAAACCATCACAAAACCCATCCGTGAGGACGGATCATGACAGGTAGCCATGGAGATTCCTATTTAAAAATTTAAGCACATGAAGAAATTATATTTCATGCCAAATAAGGTTATGGATTCTCTTTCTTTGGAGGTATTAAAAACTGGACCAGAAGAGATCACAAGCAACATGAAATAACTCTAATGGTCCTTCTCCATAGTCCCTTCTAACACTAATTAGATTTTTCATCCTATTTTTACACACATACATTAATCTGCTGCCTTCAAAAGGAAGCAAGAGACACTTGTATCAAACTAATACTTCAGATTATTGAATTATTGAGACCATTTCCATTTTGTGAGGGAATAACATTTATTTTTCTTACAATGTTCAGGATAAATAGTGTAGATGCATATATACTCCTGTGCATGCTCAAAAGAAGTGTGCATCAGATCATCTTTCTGTCCACAACCCACAGAGCAGCTGGGCTCCATTGAGACAAGATGTAAAAAAATATATATGTTTTGACTTTGTCTTAGACAGTGTTTGGGGAGAGTGTTTTGGGGATTAGAATTATTGGCTATGGAACTCTTTATGGGGGAGCAAACCAAGTTTTAAGATCATGTAGGTCAAGCGAATAAAAAGGCTGCTTCTTCACCAGGGTTTTCTTCAAAACCAAACCAAACCAAAAGAAGGTAAAACAAAATTGTCCTTTTGCCTGGAGTATATCAATGATGACCATCTCAGCTATCCACAAGGGAAAACAGATACTGCTTACTAGTACTTTAAATACTTCCTAACAGCTGAAAACACTAGCATACATTTATAGTGAATCAGAAACACTTCATCATTTTTGTAAAACAGATTTTTTTCTCTGATGTTATTAGCACATTTGTCATAATATAACACTTCTCTATTCTTATTCCTCAACACATTAAAAATAAACACACCAGCCAGAACTAATGAAAAATCCAATAGAAGTATAAATAGGAATACATTTTTCAAAGCCTTCTTCCACTATTTATAGAAAATAATTCTGTATGCATCTGGTCAGACAAAGAGAGTGCTGGTGGTCTTGGATTCCCCTATTGCCTCCCTCAAAGTACAAATAACAAGAGAAACTGATAAGCACCTATTCACAAAGAAATGGCTCAAACCCAAAGAGTTGTGGCAGATGGCTTGCACATTTCAGGGGAAGCACAATCTGTGATTTCAATTTGGAAAGTTCTGCGTGGGACTGGATGTTTGCTGATGTGTACAAAGCAGTGAGGGGAAGGGATTCAGACAAAGTCACTGTATCTTTGACTTCTCTGGTGGTTGGTAATGTGTGTGGTATACAGTAGAACATAAGCAATTATTCCAGGCTATGAAGCTTTCTGGTGCCCCCAGGCAATGCTTTGTAAAACCTGGAAAGGTTTCCTCATACATCTGTTCATGGTTGTCACAGGAATTAGCTATTTTTTCTCATACCTGTGGACAGTAGTTATTTTCATCCTAGTTTATTTACTGTGTAAGTGGAAAGGGGATCTTTTGTTAGTCACTATTCAGAGAAACATTCTCATTTTTTCCAGACAAGCCGTCTGTCTCTCTTGGTATCTGGACATTTTAGTTCTCTTTTAGGTAAAAAGCATTTACATTGCTCATAACTGCAGCATCACTACCATACATACCATACTCAACATAGATCTTCATAAGCAGAAAATCAACTTCTTTTCAGAGGTGAGGAACTAAAATGCAGACCTCACAACACACATACACATGCACACACACTCACACATATGCTTGCCTTTAAATAGAAGGCCTAAAGTGTTTTTCATGAAGCATTATTGGGATTTGGAACTTCAAGTAAACATTTCTGAACGCAGGCCAGCTTTTAGAATTCTTATTAGACATTCCTCATCAAAAGCTAGGAAATCTGCTTCTATCGTCTTTGCTTTTTCTTTCTCAGCTTTATTCTATTCTCTCCCACTATTACATCTTGTGAACTGTGGAACAGACCTGACTAGGTAATGGGATTCATGACATAGGAGAGCCAATATAACTGAAACATGCAGGGATTTCTCCTGTTGTAGGCTTTTCAACAGTCTACAAATGTTCAGCTATAGTTTCAAGTTGATTTTATTTTCTTATTCCTTCTGCCAAGTGCCTCCTGTGGGACAGCACACTGTCTTAATGATATGTTTTCCCCAACGAGGATCTTATAATGTGCTGGAAGCTGGATGTCACACTCAGAAGTGCTAACAATTAGTCTGTGTGAAGGACAACTCCATGCAGAGAAAATCAGGAGGCAGTAGTCCTGTGAGCACCCACTCCTTCACAGAGATTTTCTTTTCATTTTGGGAAGGAAACAAGTTCTGAAGCAGAACTCATTGGCTCCTATCACAAATTGAATTCCGAATTCCAGGGTGACTTGAGGTGAATTATGTAGGCTTTGCCATTTTTAGGATATGGGAAGCATTTACACATCAGAATAAGGCAACTGGCATAAGCATGTAAGCAGAAGCAGACCTTACATGATCTCTTCCAGATTATTTAAACCTGTCACCATACAGAAAAGCTACAGCCTTTCTTGACCACATTAGAGTTTTACAGTGTCTGTGGTCAGAAGATAATTGGTCAGAAGACCCTGTCCTTAGTTTGATGTACAGGGACATTTTACACTATGCCCTTACCAAAGCAGGGTTTAAAAGGGATCTATATCTGCCTTAGGACCAGACAAATGTACTGCCAACTTTAAATGCTGATGAAAATCAAGGAATTCATATTTGTATGTCCCATTTCTCTAGCAGATAGAAAATTTTATTTCCTTTATTTCCTTTACCTCTTATCTTTCTACAAGTGAAACTATGTGCTTCATTATATGTTTTGTATTGCTGAATGAAAGAAAATCTTCACTTCATGTGTGAGATGGTGTGATAACAAGAATACAAAACTGCAAAAGAAAGACCTTTTTACAGACCCTATTTGGATTCAGTGATTCTATTGCCCTTCCAGTCTGACTTAATAATGTATATGAGCAGTTTAAGATCACAATCAGTTCCTGAGAATATTTTTGTATTTTGTGCTCTTAATCATGCCTGGATACCATCCAGCAGCACTGACCCTCTCTGCTGCTGCAAGTTGCCTCCCTTTCTCTGCCATCTCCTCAGGACTGACAGAGCGTGAGAGGACAGTTTGAGGCCACAACCTCTCTCCCCTCTTGCCTCTTCCTTTAGGAGATGGAGGTGGGGAAGCCCTTCTCTGGCTTCACTGGAGGAGCATGGGGAAGAATTGCCCATGAACCTATACCTGTGTAACCCTGTAAGCTGTCTGATGTAGAAAGCAGAGTTTCTCATCTCAAGGAGGCTGTTAAATGGAGTCTAGTGTACATCTCAAGGACGAAGAGTAGCATGCTTTGGGAGAAGGCACACTAATGAGTATTGAAGCAAAGTTCAGAAAAAAGAAGCTAGCAGTAAATGAAAGAGGAAAGGGACAGGTGAAATATTAAGCTGCAGAATGACAGTCTCAATCACCTTGTGAATCATTATCAGAATAAGAAATCAGTAAGTATCATAAGTCACGTGCTATTATGAAGGGCAAAGTTCATTTCTCGTTATGGCTCCGTGTTGAACCACCAGTAGTTCAATGCATAATTCTAAAGTATATCTGGAAAATATATTGAACATTTCTTGGGGGGGGAAAAAAAAGGGAAAAAAAGAAAATGGATACAATAAATTACCCACAAAACTGTGTGCACAAAGAAAATAAAAAGACTGTTTGAACAGCTGGAATTTAAAACTTGTTATATTCCTGAGTTATTTATTTTAATAAATGAACAGCTACAATTAAGGTTTAAAATGATCATACAACGCAGGAAGAGAAACAGTCCTGTTATTACGGCTTCCAAGAAACTCGTACCCTGTGACTGTGCTGGTAGAGGGCCCTGTGTTATTGGTGGTAACTTTAGATAGACATAAAAGTGTTCTCAACCACAATCACTTGAAGCACATGAACCACTGTCCCAGCTTGTCTCTGTAGTAGCCGCAAAAGTGGTTGGAATCTAAACTAAATTGTAACTGAAGTGTCCATACAGGCTTTTTTAATGTTTGCCTCTGCAGTTGTTTCTGGACAGGTATTAAACTTAAGGGAGAAAATGTAGTCTTAAATCTCTCGGGTTTTTTACCACGATAATTGGCTACTATTAAAAACTATCCAAGTTTTCACTCCCACTCCTGAAGGAGTAAAAGCAGGTCAAAAAGGCAGCTTAAATATTTTTAAATGTCATGATACCTTTCCAACCCACATTTCGAAGCCCTGACTTCGAAAGGGAGCAGAGATTGTGGATGTGGATCATTGTACCAGCACAGAGCCCCTGGAGGAAGTGTGAGAAATTCCTTATGCAGAATCAAGCATAGAGGAAAAACCCCTCAGTATCTGCAAGATTTTGATGAGAGATGTAGGCATTCAGCAGGACTGATTTAAGTAAATACATTTGATCTAATGTTGTTTAGATTCCACTTTGCCAATGAAGTTGATATGTAACAAGCGCAGGGAAGCTCCCCACGTTCTGAAGAAATGCTCTGGAGGTAGTAAATGCTTTTATGCGGACCTCATCCAAGAACCAATGAAGTTAGTAAGGGCAGGATTTCAAACTCAAAGTAATTTCTAAAGGTGAGTGAAGTAAAAAGAAGGACTGTGATTGATTTTTATGGGCTTTCAGTGCACTTGTTTTTACCCTTGGGAATTTCAGTCAGATTAGAACTTTTTAAGTCTGATCTCAGCAACAAGAAGCTGTCCTTTTGTATTTTCCCACACCCAAAACCACTAAAAACTCTTCCACATTTCAGTATGATTAGATGCTGATGTTCAGGCCTGTGGAGAAGGTCCAACCAGAAAAAGTAAAACCAGGAGAGAAAGCTATACATTTTGCAATTTTATTTCATAATTTATGCCATAGTACGCATTTTTTTCTAATTACATTTAATTTTCTTCTTTCTTCTGAGGAACTCGCTTTAAAGCAATGTTTTCCTAATAAATCCAGAAGTTTCCACATCTCAGACAAATGAAACATCTGCATTTAGTCTGATTCCAATAATTCCACTTGGAAACATGTTTTCACATTTTGTTGGGTGAGTAAAATGAAGATAATCAGAATTGAGGAAAAGGATTATTGTTTCCCAGTTCTTTCAGTCAAATTGCATGTCTGCTTTTTGATTGTCCTATGAATTTTTTTTAATGCTCTGTAAATGAAACCAAAACTCACATATTAGGGCAAGGAATGAAGGAAATATATCTCGTGCATATGCCTCAATAAGGGCTCAGGAGTGTAGTAGGTATTCTAGAAAACTCTATCCTTCCTATCCCCTTCCTCATTTCCACACACATGGAGCAAACTCTTCAAATGAGAGAGAATGAATATAGCAGTCTAGGAGACACTTGTATTTTCCCACAAAACGTAGCTGAGGAACATTATGCAGTTTTAGGTAACTGCACCTGAATTTCAGAAATGAAGAAACATTCATGGTACAGCATTCACTGACAACAGCTGACTCACTTGTTTCAGCTCTAGTAGCCAGTTGTATGGGCTGTGGTCTGTCCTCCTTCAGACAGGCAGTGGTTCCAGAGAGCTGGGCCAGTCATCCTGGAATTTTCCTGTGGAAACAGATCTTCCCATAAGTGTTACTGTATTTCTCATGCAAAACATTCACTATTACCTTAAGTCCGAGGCTGCCTTCTTGTGGAGCCCATTATTGTCCTACTATGCTTGCCTTCCCTGCATGTAATTCAAGGTCCTTGACTTTGGTGGATGGGCAGTTGTTGGATTAGAGTAGCTGATCCTCTCAGCCATGATGCAGAGCTCTAGTTAAGCTCCTCCGTGGAGCCTGTGTGGAAGACAGGAGCTGCCTGCTCCTGCACTAACACTTGAACAGTTTCAGAGAAGCTGCTTGGATCCTTTGGGTCATGTCATACCATGCGGGCCTCTCTTATGCATGAGTGCTGCAGCTCCACTCAAAGGCAGCCAGGGGTCTAGGCAATTATCAACTGCTGCAGGGAATCTGCATCACTAGAGTATACAGTACCTATATGAGCAGGTTTTCAGAACATACTGCTAAGGCAAAAAGGGTTTCCTGGCATCAGTTTCAGTTTTTGGATTGGTTTATTTTGAATAGAGTTAGGCACTTTTATTTTTTTCTTTTCTGAGTGAGCAAAAGATGTGGTAGAAGAAATGGCGCTCTGGAGACAATGAAACAGACAAAAATTAGTTCAAGATCAACTGAAAGAATTTTGAAGACTAAAAGGCTATTTCCCTCATTCTCTTTATATGAAACATTTGTCTATGGAGAGCCAGAGTGGTCTGCTTTGACATTTTTACATCTGGTTTAAAATGTCCTTTTTCATTAGCAAGACCTACCTTATAAATTAGAAAGCACAAAAAGCTTATTTTAAAAGCAATGATGATGACAAATGAATGGATTAAAATATTTTATTTCAGAGTAAATTAAATATTTGGAGTTGTCCAAAAACACCTGTTTGTTGTTTCTATCCTGAGCCCTCCAAATGAAATCAAAATCATATTTCTCCAACTTTTTCCACTCAGGCACAGAGAAAAAAACCCCCTTTTTTCTTCGAGCTGTATTCAGAAGTTGTCAGCCTTACATGAGTTATGTGAATTATTTTGAGGTACAGTTACGTGACCTAAAATCTATAACTTACCAGGCCAAATACCAAGCATTCTGTCTGCTTGAACAAAGATTATTTTGCATTTTAAAGAAAAAGATACTGGAAGTAAGCTAAGGATTTAGAATTTTCTTATTCTTCTATCTAGAGATACTGCGGACCTCAAACACAGATAGAAGCTGCAGTTAATAAAGTTCAGAAACTTAGGGGAAAAAAAATTGTAAATTTTATTGTAAATTTTTTTTAAAGAAAATATTTTTTTAAAAATCACATTCTTTTAATTCTTAGAAATTTCTGAGCCTATTAAATACCTCACAGGGCACTGGGTAGCTTCCATGTCTAGCTCTGGTGAGACACAGGATCTGAAATCTGACATTGGTTCGGACTTGTTTATTGCCTGACTTAGACCTTAAATGCAATTTAAAGCAAAAGAACACAAGGAAAGTATTGTCATTTGGTACAACTGAAAGAGAAGGTCTATGATTTAGAGACAAATTGGAAAGTTTTTCAGGTTTTAGGAGTTAGATGCGGTCCTTGAAGGAGACTGGGAGGACCAAGGATAGTCAAAATATGAGATGACATTTACCTTCACTACATCGATATTACTTTTCATCATGCAAAGTGTTTGTTACTTTAGTGCCCTTTCAAGAGCACTGCTCTACAGAGTCCATGATCTGCATGAATCAGGCCACAGAAGTTATGAGAACTTCTACTCTGTGACTTCTACCAAAAGGACAGGGCACAGGGGATACAGGTATTTTGTGTGCACAGCCCAGCAGGCAAAGGGCTGCTCACAGCAGCTATGCCATATCCATACACCATTCATGTCTGCAAGGTGTAAGATGCATTCAGACACTGGCATCCTAAAGATACCAGGTCAGATATTTCCCAGACACATTCTCCGTGCCACAGGGGCACTTCAACAGTAACAAAGTGCCACTACAGCTGCCAATGAAAAAGACAACTATAACTGTATCCCTTCTTCTTGTCTCTTAATAAAGGGAGAGGGGAAATGCAGATATTTTGACCTCTGGACCCAACTATTAAGAAAAGAAGGGTGTTAATACGTGTATACACTCAGTATATATGTGTGTGGATGTGCGTGTGTGTGTGTGTGTGTGTATGTTTGCACGTGTGTGCAGCTGACATACATGCTCAGAACAGTCAATTACCTGTATCAGGTGTGTTCCATGGGACTCTTCACAGTCCTGGCACCTTGACTGCTCAGCCTGGTGACCTGGCTCTAATCCCCCTGCACCCATAGTTCCCTGCATTTTAAAGGAGTTGTGACAGTGTGTATTCCTGAGAGTCAGGATGCAGACAGCGTAGGTACACAGAGCATACAGCTGAGAAGTTATCCTAGATCTGACTGATGAGAAAGCACCTACACAAACATTCGGCAATGTTAAACCTTGTAATAAGACTTATTTTCTCAATTTTCCATTAATACATTTCAGTGAGGGTCATGGTTGCACTCATTATCCTAATTCCACAGACCAGGAAGCCAGTTGAGCAGTGAGAGGAGAGCAACACTGCTGCTATCTTCCAGCAACAGTGATGTAAAGGGATCTCATATCTTTTTAGTCCTAGTCCACTTGCAGCCTTGTCATTGCCCAGATTGAGAGTTCTGCTCCAGGTTGCTGAGGTATCAAGAAGTGTGATGTACGTTAATTACACAAAGAGACAGGAGAACCATTGTATACAGAGTATGTAATGTGACACAAATTAAACTCAAATATATAATATTGGAAGCACACATACATTAAAAATACATAAATTAATATGGAGACTAAATTTTTATATTTATTAAGTGATTTTTCAGTCACTTAGACCCCCTGAAAAAGGGGGAATAAAGTCACCCAGTTTCATGCACCTGAAATAGCAGGCCAGAGGCCTTTCTAGATCCTTCCTCTGATGAGAACAGACAGTGCAACTCTTCTGAGAACAATTCAGAGCATCAGTGCTCTGGGTCAATTCCTCTGGGAGCCTTTCTCTGAATACTGACAGGATGCATTGGTGAAATTAAGAAAACAGTGAGTTAACCTGGATGATAAAAGATAACTGGTAAAGATAACATCTTAATACATCCATGGCTTTTTACTCAACACTAGCTACTGAAGTTTTTGCTTTATTTTCTCTGTCACTTTAATGTTTAGGATATACTGACCTCCCAGTCAATTCTAGAACTGCTAAGTGAGGGCATGCAAATCAATCTATTCCCAGTGCAGTATATGGAGAATATACAGACTTTGGATTGATTTTGGGAAGGATAGAGTTAATCTTGTTCATAGCAGTGCTATGATTTGGATTTGTGATGAAAACAGTGTTGAGCACACAGGGATGTTTTAGCCACTCTGATCAGTGCTTGTGCAGCACTGTTTCTCATGACAACGAGGCTGAAGGTGCACAAGAGGTTGGGAGGAGACACTGGGGACAGCTGACCCCAAGTGACCAAGTGACCATGGGGATATTCAAATCATAAGGTACTGTGCTTAGCAATAAAAGCTGAGAGAAGGAGGAAGGGGGGACATTTGCAGTGATGATGTTTGCCTTCCCAAGTCATCAACACGTGTGATGGAGCCCAGCCTTCCTGGGATGGATGAACACCTGCTTGTCCATGGGAAGTATCGGATGAATTCACTATTTCACTTTGCTTGTGCTGCACACAACTGCCTTTATTATTAAACTGCCTTTATCTCAAAACACAATTTTTCTCACTTTAATCCTCTCAACTCTCTCCCTCATTCAGCTGGGAGAGAGTGAGTGAGCAATCTGGGTGGGAATGAGCTACCTGTCAGAGATAATCCACAGAATCTTCTAACATACATGTTACAGTACATTTTTCCTTGGCACTCACTGTACATGCACATCTATCATGTCAAAGCACAGATGTGCTTAGAAGTCATCAACTTGGTATTTTGAGATTTCCCAGCTTCTGTCCTCAAGGGTGAGATGTAGGTTAATACTGTTTTTCAGTCTTAGATACACAATCTAAGAGCAAACAAACGAGCCTCTGAAGGTCACATTTTTTGCTATTGTGAACAAGGAATTGAGGCTGCGATGCGAATTTACCAAAAGAAAAGGTAGTACACATTCTGCTTAAGAGGTACCTTTTCCAACTTTAATGATTCTATGATTCTACCTCAAGTAATATCTGATAAAGCAAATTAACAACCTACAGAAACTGGAAGCCAAATGAGACAGGTTTTATGCTTGCACTGTATACCTATCCAGTTGATAGCCTTTGTTAAAGAAAAGTGCATCAGCAGGGAGAATTTGCACAGCTTGTTTGCAACATGCAATCAGCACAAAAGCTTAATGGATCCTTGGCAGAAATTAGGCTAGCAGAGCTTTGATCCAATGAGCACAAATCAAATACTAAATTTTGGTTATTGAAATATTTCATCAATGACCAGAGACCCCTGCCACTCTTTAGGTAACAAATAACTCATCATATGCCAATCCAAGCAATTCACTTTCTGATTTTGTGATGGCTGTGCAGGGAGTATTGCTTTCAATTCCCCGCCCCCAGAATACCCCCCAGTGACAAAAGCAGAAGTTACAAGGCAGTTGATGGCCACTTACAAACTAAGCTTAACTGTAATTTGCTGCTGTTGAAGTCTGTAAAGATAAACTGCCCTGGCAAACTATATACAGCACAAACAGGACGGGACACTCCTTGTCAGTGTCTTGAGTGGTTTATTCACGCATCAGTCTCAGCACATTGTTACAACAATGGAGACAAGAGATGCAACCAACTCACTGAATCAAGCAGAATGCCAAAGAGACGTAATATTACAGCATATCATAAAGCCATTTCCATCTGCGTTTCAGCCAATCACAAATAGAGCACAAGCATATTGACAATACTTCTATCTAATCACTTAAAGCACACGTAGCTTTGGTTAAAACAATCGCGGCCTATATTCAAACACAATACATTTTTCATAAGAAACAAGGCACAGAGCTCTATTCATTTTTAACCTTCTAAAGATATACAGTAAGTAAACTTGTTAGCACCTAAGGCAGCACCTAACATAGGCCTATTGTTCTATTTCTCATGTCTACATTACTAATTTTTCTGCTGCTTTAGCATCTCACTGTCTTTGCTGTCACTGAGGCCTGTCTTTTTCTAACTTTCTCAAGACACTCTAATTTTAAGGATTCCTGCAATAAACCTGTGATCACCAGCTAAAGAATAGGTCTCTTATGTTCTTGAAGAAATTAATCAATGCAGACAGTGACAAAATTGCCTGTTTTTAACTAAAAGAGTTTTCTTTAACTTTTTGAAACATGGCAAATCCATCCACTGCTTTTGGCTGATCTGTCTTGGTATGACTCCAAGTGTGAGCTGCAGCTCATTTTCTCCAAGGCAGAGAAGAAAGGATTTGCTGAAATTACTAGATCAAGGCATAAACTGTCTTTGGACATTGCAAATACTAAAATTTTACATGGGTTCAAGGAGGAATAGAATTTCATAGAAGACAAGTCCTCTAAGGACTGTTAAATTCAACCATACATCCCTCAGAAACCCCTGAGTTGCAAGTAGCTGGCAGCAAGGAGGGTATTTGTGGAAAACTACTGAGTATGCCTGTTTACTTTGTATACTTCTTGGCTCATGTTGGAGGCAAGATACAGTGCTAACAAGGACTTTGGTCTGATCCAGAACGGCTGCTCACATACGTTGTATTAGTTTAAAAATCACATCTTCCATGCAGACAAACTGTCTGCAATTAAAGTAAATTTGTATTTTCCTGGCTAGCTTCAAAACTGTAGAAAGTATTTAGAGCTTCCACTTTCCCTGACCCTGAATTACCTGACACTACAAGCTCCCAGCTTGTGGCTCTGCTGCTTAACCTGGCATCCACATCTTGGTGACACGGGTGGCATGAAGCCAGCAGCACTCTGGTACCTCATGTCTGCATGGAGAGCTGGGCCTGGAAACACATCTGGCTGTAACAGGGTGTGTGCTTGTGCAGCAAAGCATTTCACCAGCCGGGCCAACCCTTCTTTGCTCAGATGCTGTGACTGCCCAGCCCCGTCCGGGAGCCTTCCAGGGCTGGTGTGCAGGACAGAGGGACTCCTCGCACCAGAGCTGCCACCAAAGCAAACCCTGTGGAACCACTGTTGGGGCTGCCTGCGATTATCACCACTTCTCCTGCAGCTTCCAAGCCACCCTTTGATACTTCCCATAGTCCTCAAGGGCAACATCACCTTGACTTTGAAAAACACTGTTGCAGCACAAGTAAGTGAGGAGGCGGAGGCCGTTGACAACATGCAGCTGTAAATCTGGGTTAAATGACAAGTTATTATCCTGGATTAATGGCTGCTTGCTGTTCCCAGTGCACAGCGGGAAATGTGACCCATTAGCAGCAGACATATATTTGTTTAAATTAGCCTGCTAAAGTAAAACCCAAGTGAAACCAAAAACAAGGCCTTGGGCTTTAAAGGACATGAAATAGGAGTGTCTCACACATTAACCTTCTGGTGAGAAGATAGTCTTTCCTTAAGCAGAAACAACCACAGAGATGGTTTCTGACCAACCAATGCTAGACATCAAGATTACAATTTTTGTTCTTTCTAGATTAACTGCTTTGTGCATTTTTTTCCACACTAATGGCCACAGTCCTTCTCCCTGACTTGTTTTGCCCTGGTTAAAACAGAGAATAGTCCTTAGGGGTGCCAGCTCCTGAAATGGCAGAAATCACTAATAATGACCATGTGCAACCATTACTGTGTAGGCCATCTGATTCTTCTAGTAACTTTTTGATTTTATACAACAACAAACACAATAAAAAGGATACCATCCATCCCTCTGCCATCAAAATTAGAAATGAAAATTGCAAGTGATGAAAGTATTTCACAATATTTCAGAGAAAATGCATCTTTCCAGCCAAGGGTGGAAAATAACAACACTGAATGATAATTACAGTATAAATAAATCATGAGATAATTAACAGGTCTTGGCTGGGAGATGAGTTGAAATGTATTTTGTCATGTCTGGCAAGGTCAGGAGCATATCCACCGACTGAAAACTAACCCATTTTTTGAAAGTTCTTTCCATTGAAAAATTCTCCTTAGATTGTCAGTGTCTCTCCATGCAACAGCTTGGGTGCTACACTCTAGCATGGTGCTACATCATGTCAGATTCACAGATTCTTACCCATCTACAGCGAATTTCTGAAGATTTCTGCAATATCTGCTGCCCAAGCAGAATGCAATCTGCTTTTACCTCATTCAATAAATGCAGATATTTGGAAAAGCAAATCTAGGCAAGTGAGAAAATATTAGGATGCATTCCTCTGTTTCATGTTAAAGAGACGGTATGAAATCAAATTAAGCCCTTTTCTTGGGAAAAATATATTGGAAGAGAAATTAAGCCCAAAGCTCAAGAAATATTCTCAGGGAATTAAATATAAAAGCATTCCTTTCTTTGGAATATGCTTTTCTACTCTTTTGTCAGAATGTTCTGTATTTGGCATAAAACAAAGCTCCAGCTTTTATAATGACTTTCAGACAGGCAATGTTGCTGAAAGATCTGTGTGGAGCCCTGGAAAGAACCCTGTATGGATTGGGATTTATTCCCTTCTATTTCAACTAAAGAAAATATAAGATTTTTTTTATTGTTGTGCAATCTAACTCATTACTGTTGAAAATGCTGAAAGTTGTACCAGTGTCTATTTGGAGGTCAAGCTAGATTTATAGCTGATTATACAGTCTTGAGAATCTGCTATTTTTTGTCTAGTAAAATAAATCCCTAGAATGTGTTGGTAACCTCATAGTACAGGATAAGGGAGCAAAATTGGCTGACAGAATGGAATCGTTGGAAGAGACCAGCCTGAGCTGATGCTCCCCAAAAGACACAAACAGCTTTTCCAAGAATAGGTGGGAAAGGAGGTGTACAACTGTCCCAAGTTATTTTTTTACTACCCAAGAACTGATGAATGAGAAGGCCAAGATGTCTCATTCATACAGATGTCTATCCATAGGAATCATCTGCAATGCAGATAGACAACAAGAGGGACCAAAAAAATGTATAGTTACTCCTGAGTCCTAGGCAAGATCAGGTCCCAAGAAACAGGGAAATTCAGTAGTTTTGGTGGGTTCTGTACTGATACCCTCAGAGATTGATGACCTTCATAAGCCTCTGTGTGTGGGTATAATAGTAGAATATGACAGTAAATGATTGCTTTCTCTTTATTGCCAACATCTTTGCTCCTCAGAAGGAAAGACTCCCTGTAAGCTGTTAGGCAAAGAACTTCAGCTAGAGCCACTTCATCTCAGTGAACACCAGCTATTTTTTGCTTCGATGCAAAACTCCCTTTGGAGAGCAAATAAGGGAAATCTATTCTTCATTTTTCAGCAATAGAAAAGAAGATGCATCACTGTAGGTGAAATAGGTGGAAAAACCAAGGGCAAGAGAGGGTTTCAGAAAGCTTCATCTGTATCATGGCCTAGATGTGTACTAGTAGTGCAATTGGTATCTAACAATCACATATTACAATGCATAGGAAAGGTAGATTTCCACATAGTTTTGTTTCCTAAAATGGAGAATTTTCTTTGTCATGGATGGGTGAAATGGGACTTAATATCACTGCAACTGGAGTGACTGCCTCAGAGTTGACTGCCTGGTTTACAAAAATATCAGACTGGAATGAAAAAGTTAAAAGATTGGCCAAGATCCTTAGCCATGAAAATAATTAGATGTTTGAAAGCATTCATCACTTTATCACCACTTCGCAACATTTCAATGCAGTTTACATTTTTTCTTACTGTTATTAAATATGCCACTAACATTTCTTATTATTCGAAAATAATATATTAAGAAAAACACATGTATTTCTGAAATATAAAAACCACATATATTCTGAAATACTTTCTTAACTTTTCTACAACTTCTATATTTTGTGTGTGCTACCTATTACTACCTACCATTAATTTATTTCCTTTTTTTTCTTCCTGTGATGCTATTTGTTACCTAATCAACCATCCAAATGAAATGCTGGATATGCTTCACTGTTATTCTATAGCTACTAAGAGACTTTTTGACATATCATGTTTTAAGATGCTGTAATAACTTAGATCAACTTCTGCTAGTTCAGTTGAATTTTCCATGCCTGATGTTTGTTCCAGTCTGTTGTTATTCATGTGTTTTTAAATTTCAAGAGTCATGGTTCAATTGTTTCTAAGAAGAAGTTAGGGAAAAATAAGTTTTGCCCAGATTTGAAAAAATTAGGCCACTTTCTGTATGCAATTTGTTTAATACTTTAAAGAACGTAATAAAATTTGGCATGGGAAGGGACATTCCTGCCAGGAGCCCTTTTTGCTGTCTTTGTGAAAGCTTTTTTTAAAAAAAGTGCATTTGATATATCCTTAGTAAACCCCTTAATTTTCTAGTATCTATGATCTCAGGAGGCTCTTGCCCCACAAAGCATGGTCAGCACTCCCTAGGTGGGCCCTGTTGCCAAGCCAGGCTAGTGCTACTGGGGTCAGGACAGCAATGGTGGCTCCAAATTCCTCTAGACTATGCACAGAAACTTAAAGCAAAGAGCCTCTTTCTCTCTCTGTGAATAACATGACTGCCACTATCTAACAGCATGGAAGAGGAAGCCCACTGCAGCATTCAGTAGTGTATGTGCTGGACAGTATAAATAAAAAGGAGTAGTTAAAAGTAATGAATCTAATGACAGACTGAAACCAGTGCTGGGCGCCTGTGAGAGACTGGATGAATGGAGAGACAAGTGGCTGAAGGAAGAGTCAGTGGGATCAGACAAGAAACACAAAGGTTGCCAAATTCAAGGGTTTTTTCTTGGTTTGATTGTTAAAACTGAAAAATGTTATGTCTAGAAACTGATTTCTGATTTTTATATTATTCCAGGGCAACAATGTTGCTGACTTCAACTGGAGTTACTCTCAATTTTTGGCAGTAGTATGAAGAGCAGAATTGGATCCTTCAGTTGCACTAGAAAACTTTCTGCTTTTCAAAGGTACCAGTAACAGTTATAGCTTTCCATGTGGCTGTTATGAACATGTTCAGCCCCGGAACACATCAAGTTGTTCTGGAGACCTACAACAGTTCTCAAGTATCATATGCAGCAAACTAGGATTCTTTTAGCAAGAACAGTCAAGCAGGGCAGAAATGCATGACCCTTCCAAAACTTTAAATAATGTTCTTCAAAGTGAATAATAACTTATTTGATTTGCTGCATTTTTCTTTATATTGAAGATGCCTGCATAACAGGTGAACAAAAGAAGCAAACCAGTTGCTTATCAAACAGGTTAAGCCATACAGCAATGTTTGAATTAGAAATGCCATGAAAGCAGCCACTTGGAAGCTTTGTTTCCATATGAATATTCGTCTACTTAATCTACTTTGATAAGTTTTTGCATTTGAATAGAGTATGTGTACCTAAGTATAACAAAACCCACTGCTACACCTCGTCATCCTCTCAAGAGCGGATGTAAAGCACTTGGTGTTGTATAAAGCTCACTCTGGGATGAAGCACTTGAGCAGGAAGTGAGAGGCCTCCAAGTCCTGCCTCACAGACACCCCATATTCTGCTCCCAAAATGTGGCCAGCTGTCAAGTAATTCTCACCCAAAAGTGGAAGCTGAGAAAAATTATTCACCTCTGAAAGGTTCCACAGTCAGGTTTCTGTTAACACAGAAACCTGCCTGATGGATGTTATGTTACATTCCTCACTTGACCACTCATAAGGGAAAATCCTGTGACTTTGCACAAAAGGGAAGTCAACGGCCTGGATATTGCATCCATTTTTAAAGAAAGAGATTTTTGAGAAGGAAAAAAACCAAACCTCCGAACAAAACCTTATAAGGCACATAAAATAAAATTTGCAAACACACGCTGGGCCCAACTCCTGATCCTCAGATGAGCAGAAAAACTTTTTTAAAACAGAGTGAGCGGAAGAGAGAGAAGAAGAGAACAGAGGGAGAAGCAGATGAAAAAAGGAACAAATGTAGACAGAATTATAATTTATTTTAGCATGACAGAACCATTTATCCATACCTGTCTGCAATGAAACACACATACGTTCTATGTATATAATGTTTGAGTTGGTATAGAGTATTTTTCTGATTGTGAATGGAAGGCAAGAGGAATGAAACTGTTTTTCTGGGCCTTGCTCAGAAAACGGAGTGTGCTTTCGTCTTGTGGGAGTTCAGAACACATTCTACCATTTTTTCTGAACTGATTGCTTCTACGAAAGATTCTTCGTTGCGAAGAAAATGTTATGTCTCTAGCTATCAGAAGTCAATAGAACTCTAGATCTCTTTGCACTTACAACCTACTGATATTTTGAAAGTTACTGAGTTTAAACAGCTGATTTATCACTCATATCAAAACAAAGTTTATTTTTCTAGTTTTATGCTGTGATAAATCACTGAAGTGCATTTAAATAAGGAAAGCATGGCACAGAATGTATGCAGAACTTTTTATTTAAGAAAATATGCAGAAACAACACTATTAAGACACCAGTATCAAGCACTAAAATGTGAGGGGAATATCAGAATCAATTGCTGCTTGATCAAAATGAATGTGGCCTTCCTGTACGCAAACATTCTACTGCAACCTTTAATCATATGTCATCTATTACATTTTCCACATAGAAACTTTATCTGCTTCCAGTGGACAAAAAGGATGGTCCAAACTTAAAACAAAATACTGAATTATTGTCTTTGCCATGTAATGCGCAGCTGCCTCAGTCCCAGAATCTCTCAGTTTCTCAGAGCAAATGACATTGGTCTCTCAGCCAAGGACCACAAAGCCTGCAAGGTATTGCTAATACCCTAATATAAATCTAAATGACAAATAGAAAACAATAAGAAAGTTGTTGCAGAGAACCTATTATTGACTGATATCAGCAGCTAAGTCTAGTGTAGGAAAATAGGGAATTTTAGCCACATTTAGCCATTTGTGTGGAACAGCACCAAACCATGTTTCATACCAAAATGTTATGCCATTACCCCCTTGCTTAGCTGACAAAGTCCAATTGAGATGTCACTAACATGCTATCTGACAGCTGTCACATAGAAAGTGCTAGCTCTATTAAGACAGCTCTGGGGAAAATAGCACCTATGCAGATGACAGGAGTTGCCTGAAATCCTATTCAGCAGAGCTGAATTTCAAGGACAATGATTCCATGATAGTTGGCCTTTATAGTATCAACCTATGAGCAGATGGCTTTTTTGATCAATGGATTTTAACACAACTTCAAAGCAACAATAGAAACAGTGGTTTTGGTGGTGTTAGCTATAATTTATCATGTAAGTATCTATTTATTATATTTATTTATTTAGAAGTCACTTATTCTTGAGTTCTTGCAGAAGTGACAAACTGAGAGACAAAACCCTTTTGTGGAGGAATTTTTTTCCTCCCTTTTTGGAGGAATCAATTGAGGAACTGCTGTGCTTTAAAGAAAGTGGAAGAAATAACTGCCAAAGGAGGCTTCTTTTTGTTCATGAGAAGTATTGCAAGAATCAACTTCAAATCCCTGTCATGTCGTTTACCAAGTTCTTTTAATACAGATAATTTCTTATTATGCTTAGAGCAGTGACTGCCTGACTACCTTCTCTCTTCTGAGTTTGAAGGGGCCACCAGAGTTAACCAGCAAGGTAATAATCAGAAGCACACACTCTAAATGCATAAGAGAATGTAAAATATGGGATGGACAGTTTGGCATGGAGACTGTGAGATCAGGATTTTACTATTAGTTTTGGCATGCCATTCAGGATGACATTGTCAAGATCTTCTCCAGATGAAAATCTTTGAAGGGTCTAAGACTTACATCTCCCTATAAATGAATCTTCCTCTTTTCCTTCTCTGACTGATTTATTTTTATTGTGGCCAGGCAAGGTTTCATGGGTTTTTTGGGAGTTCCAAACAAATAGGGTTCCTAAATAAGGCACTTTCCACAGCATGAGGTAATTAACGTAAGAGTGATTTAATTTACATCTTCTTCATGAATATTCTTCCAAAGTTCCTCTTATCAGTAAAAATGTAAAAATTATAGCAATGTCTTACATAATTATTCTTATCCAGATTTGTCTTTGTGGATGTGTATGTTAGCGTACAGCCTCCCAGAGTGGTCATCCTTCTCTTTCAAGGCTAAAATAAAATACATGGCCAAAACTGTGGGCTGTGGTGCAGCATCCTATGGAGATTCTCGATATTCATAGTATCAATTTATATAATAAAGGAAATGAGCACTGGCGAGTCTGTACAGAAAGAATGGTTGCAAAAGCCATAACCTGAAATATTTATAGAGACATTCATTTAAACACTATGTCTTGTACACTGATCTACAACTTGAGTTGAAGGAATGAGTGGAATTATTGCTTTGTCTGCCTCTCAAGGCCTTTTTTGGCCCTATTAGAAAGAGTGCTTGAGGCTTTTTACTATTTTGATCAATAAATGCATTAATTCACATTTCTTTAAGTGTCCATCATGAACCGGTTTCAGGATGGCAAACCTAGAAATTAATTGCACAGATGAAAAAAACATTTAATTGTTCACATTTTTATGAAAAGCTTTTTTAAAAACCAAACCTTGTTAGTCAACTAGTATTGCATTTGACAGGAAAGTTTGTTGGGAAAACCTCCAGTGCTGGAAAGAGCCATGTTTTCATGGATTTAGAAGAAAAAGACATAAAATTGGCTGGATTGTTTCATTTTTATTGCAGTTTGGGGAAATAGTTAAAATCATGGTGCTAGACTTAGTGCAAGCGCCCAATATCCCTGGAAACCGATGATGCAGAAATGGGAGCAGCAATGGAAGCACCTCAAGCTAACCAGCTACAGTGTCCAGAAACTTGAGCCTCTCCAGTGCTAAGCCCAGAAAGGATTAGGGATCTCTTCCCTGACTGGGAACAGCATCCAGGAGCCCAGGATAAATGGCAGGGGCTGTGAGGATGCAGTATCTTTATATCCATGGCTCCCTGTATCAGCAGCTTCCCTGAGTGTCTGCCTGAGGAGAAATCTAAAGTTTATGGGGTGGCACCCCATACAGCTGGAAGACCAGCTGAGGGAAGTTCAAATACTGGAGTACCATTGAGCCCTTTTTAAAACAGGAATTAAAGAAAAATTATTCCTAAGTCCATTCAGTGGTACAAACAGGACTCCAAGCCAGACAGTCACAGAGACCCAAAGTAACGTGGAATTGCACCAGTTTTAACTTGTTGACCAATAACAGAAAAAGATGATAGCAGGGGCTGGACAGACTTAGAAAAGTTTCAGTCAGAGAGACCAGAAGAAGAAAGGTGATCAGAAGAGAATTCCAGGGGCTTACCAATGGTAAACTTCCTCAGGACACCTAGGAAAATAAGGCAGAAATAATATATTTTCACCTTCTCTGGAGAAGGGGGAAGGGGAACTTTAGGAACTTCCACACCAAATGCTCTGGTAATAACATGAAGTGGACACTTTTTATGCCTGGCATTTTATGGTATATGGGGAAACTGTGTAATCATGTAGTGTATCCAGGATACAATATAATGGTAGGGTATTATGCAGGTATAACCTATCTACATCTTTCACATCCCCTCTATACACTGCAATTTTACAAAAGGATTATAAATTGCAACCAAATTTTTTTAAGAGATGGAAGGACGTAAATCCCATATTAATGTATTTTCATTTTTTGTCCTCTATCAGTCAAAATAATTAGTTTTTCCAAATATTTCCACAGCTGATACAGTTTTATTATGGCATATGAATAACACGCTTTATCTTTACACAGTCATGCAAGGTGAATCTGCTGTGGAGTAAAGGTCCAACTCATTGATGCCCTCCAACCCTCCAAAAGACACTTGCAGTCAATATATTTGGAGAAGGCTTGTCACATGTTTCTCGCATTATGTAACTTTAAAATTATTTGAATGTTGAGGAGAGGTGAAGGAGGGAGAGGAGCTCAGGTAGATGATGCATCCCTGTAAGGGACCCTAATTGCTGCAGCATAAATATCATAAGGAGACAAAGGGAAAAAGCAAATTTAGAATGCTTTGTGTTTATTGTGGCATTTGTGATATCCTCCTATCAATATGTGCTTCTAACAATATCCTAATTTCACTTAAGCAACTCTAACCCCTTCCATAATGTTCTGTATGGGAAAATAATCACATACTGCTCTCAATTTAATCTTACACGAGGCCAAAGTAACACAGATCATATAACGTTCCTCCTAAAACCATGTTCCCTCACTTCCCATTTTAATTACTGACCCTCTACATGTCTTCCAGCATGAATTCATCTTTCTGGAGTACAAATTTCTTCAATTTTTTACTAACATTTGTACAACACTGTACAGAGAGAGATGCTGTGTTAATTGGGAATGTTTGTCCTAGGCTCCACCCACACATCACTTACTAAAGTGTGACAGCGACAACTGACAGTCATATTCAGGCTGCTGTTAGGTATCTAATGCTACTTGTTCTTGACTTCTTCTACTGTCAGTGATGGAAGTGATGAACTGGGTCAAATTATCCTACTTCCTCAGAAAGATATCTGAGATAACTGGCCAGGTTGCCCTTAGAAAAGGGTCTTTGCAGTCACAGACATCTTTTTGTGAAATCTTTTCTTTAGCATTTTCCTGCTGGAGCTGAGAAGTGTCAGCAACAAATGTAAACAATTATTATCTGCTGCTGTGGAATGCAACAGGTCCATCCGTGATTGGTCTCCTGTGGATATTTGGATTTATTGACCTGTCACGGCAGAGCTGGCTCAGGCTCTCTGTCGGAGCCAGCTGCCTTGTTATCATTCTTTCTATACCTATTCTTAGCTTAGTCAGCTTCTGAAGAAGCCTTTCTATTTCTTTTTTAGTATAGTCGTAATGTTATATATATATATATCATAAAATAATAAATCAAGCTTTCTGATAATGGAGTCAACATTCCTACGCCTCTCTCTCATCCTGAAAACCCCTGTGACCAACGGTCACACTTTGCCTCTCTCAAAGGACCTCAGAGAGGATGCTGGGAGGCATTTCAGATTATGCATCTGTCTTTCAGATGTTAGGTGTAGCTGTTTCAGGTGTTAGGACTCTGTCACGGGATCTTTTCTCACACGGGAATGAAGTCACTGCCATGAGTTTTCAGGACAGGAATCCACAGCCCAGTGAATTCTTTACTCAGGGAATGGGGGAAAGTTAAGCATACAAGAAAACAAGTAAGAAAAAAACGTGTGCTTGAGCAAGAGGCTGCCTAAAACATGATGAGCAGAAATGATCAAATGTTGCAGAGCAGCTACAGTCCTGCCACTACATGGTTAGTGGAGAACAGCAGAAATCTCATGTTTTTTGCTACAACTCATCCCTTTTGGCAGCTGGCATAACTTCCTATTGCTTTCTTTAGAGAAAGAAAAAATATGGGCAAGGGTGAGAACTTTGTTTCCTATCAAAGTGTAAGTGGAACACGGGCCCCGAAAGAAGAAGCCTCACAAGTTCCAGTGAGTTTGAGCCCACTTCTGTCCTCCCTCAAGATAATAATCTCAGCTCTAAGAATATAGCTGTGATGTGGAAACTATAGCACTTAGGAAAGCCATACAAGACTGGTAAGGCCTGGAAGTTGACAAATAGAGAGGACCTACTTTTTATTTCAATTATTTTGCCTTACTTGTTTTTGTCTTGCTACCTGAGTATAGGCACCCAGATTCCTGCTGTGCTTTTTTTTCCAGATTTCAGTCCTCAAGATCCTTACTCAGCAAAGTTTTGAGGGATGCTCTCAGTATTCCCTAGATTGTTGGGACTGCAACTCCATTCCTGAAGACCTAAAGAGGCTGCCAGAAACAAATTGCAGGCTCTGGGAATACTGTGGAAAGCCGGAATTGTTCTGTCTTTAAAAACCCTTTAAATCTTCTCTTTGGTGGTTTTAGAGTCACTGAATCTCATCTGGGCTTCCCATAATGTGCAATTTCCCCTTTGAGAGTACACAAACAGCACAGCACTAGCACAGCCAATGCAGGCAACACTGGCAGCACTGGAGGCAGCAGGAGAAGGACAGTGGTGAAGTGGAGGCAGTGGTGCGGCTCACTGTTCTCACTGGTCCCAGCACCCTGCAGACACTCAGCAATAGCACAGGCCTCTGAGCAGCTCCATGGCAGCAGAAACAACCCTGGAGGATGAAAGGACAGCTTGGCCTCCTCTGTGATCTGGGCAGCAGTAATCTGGTTTGGATTAAAACATCCCTGATACTTTTACTTATGAAACACCTTTGGAAAGGCAATGTGAGCCCCCTGAGGCACAGCAATTCTTACTAGAAGCTTCAAGCTTCCAGCTGGGCACTCTGTAATGAACCTCAATAATTATCTTGGGGTTTTTATTGGGCAGCTTGATCTTTGCCTGTGTGCACAGTCAAGTGGAGGAGAAAGAATCTCAGATTGGGAGGCTGGCCAGGATAGGAGCATGGCAAGACCCTCCACTGCCATGTAGATGCTGATAACTCTGCAAAGGGGATACAGACAGCCACCCCAAAGTAGCAGGGCCAAAAATCAGTCTCAGTGAGCAAGAGTTCACTGGATGGAACAGAACCAGGCCACTTGGAAGTAGATAATGAAACTGCTCATACTTCAATTTCATTATTTGGTGTTCAATCACCTTGCAGAAATTCATGGTGGCAGAAAAAAAAAAAAAAGGGAGAGAGTTGGACACAATGGATTAATTTTGCTTTTGCCCTGAATGCAGAGTACGTTAGTGCTCTCCAGATCATGCTTTGGCAAGAACAGCTTTTAACATTTTAAATTAATGTCTTATTTTACCTCAGTGAAACTTGTTGAGCTGGCAGTCTTTATGACTGCAGCCATTTATTGAACACAGCCACTTGCTGGGATGACACTGTCAGAAGTGATACTGTTCCCTCCCATTTTATACTGCACAAAAAGAAGAGGCTGCTGTACTAATGAGAGACTATATCCAACTACGAATAAAAATACTATGTTTCTACCACTAAAGCTACTCCTGGAACTCTTAAGTGTTCCTTTATTTTTATGACCTGTCTGTAAGCAGTCACTTTAACCCTCTGATGGTACTTATAAACTGATATACGCTACTATAAAAGACAGCATTCCTTTACAATTTTGGATGATTGTCCATGGGCTTGCAGTCCATGGCTTGCAGTCATATCACTAGATATCATATTATTCTCCTTCAAGGAGAATAATATTCACTATGTAAAGTTTACTACTCAGAGCATATTTGGATATCCTTGACTGGAAATCATCCATACACTCCCTATCAACTCCTGCTGGAGCTTTCTGGTGGGATGGCTTATATTATAGTCAGTGAGGATTGAGAAAAGGTTTTCAGGCATTGAGAAGAGCTGGGTTGGTGCAAGAGTTCAGGACTGTCAGGGGAAACCAGGCTGTTATCATACACCAACCCAGGCAGTGCTCTCCTGATCTGATACACCTGTAATTCTTCTTGTATAATTTCCTGCAAACTGTAGCTGGTCTGCCCACCCAAGATTTTCCTAGAAGATCCAGCTCCTGAAATTCTTACTGACTAGAGTTGCATGGGATTTTCAGCACCTTCAAGTCATAACATGAGTTTGGACAAAAAATCGCAGGCAAAGTCTGAATTAGGGAACTTTTGAGCTTTGGGTACATGACGGTATCCCTTCTAAATGGCTATCACTTCACTCTCCAGTTCAGCAAATCTGAACTTGTTCCTAAAATTGTTCTCTCCTTGAGCTTGAGATCTAAATATCCTGTACATCTGGGTGGTCATATTGGAGTACTGGACCTGGGCTAGGTATAATCTTTACCAGCTTCTTGGAGTGCTTCTGGCAACATCAACTCAGTATTGTCCCAGAGCATGGTATATCCTGTGGGATTCACTACTAAAGCCACAGCTCTCTTACAGTTTCCATATTTCTTCCAGCCAGGAGATTTTCTGGAACGTGAAGAGGTGGCCCCAAAATACAGCCTCATCTTGGACCAAGCAAGTGTGGATCTTGGGCTGGTGTGGATCAGCATTCGTCTTAAATAGAATGAAGGGGAGATCGTGTTTTTCAGGACAATAGTAAGGAATTTAGGCCTTTTACTTGAACCAAGGTAGAACTTATCAGTATGAGGACCAGACATCTTATGGAGCATCTAGGAAAAACTGTCACTCCCGAGACAAGAAGAGTTGTTTAGGCCACAGGCTACAGCTTTAGTGAACAATGAACCAGCTTGCAGGACCATGAGCATTGCCAAACTTCCAAATACTTTCCTCAGTTCATGTAGCAGCTCATTCAGCTGTATTTTAATGAAGTTCTGCCTATAATTCCTGGCCTAGTGAAATAACATTGCTTAAGCTCTCACAGCTTTGGGTAGAAGGAAAAACTCCAGGCTGGACTATGTTATCATCTCTAATACTGTAATACACATTTTTCTTCTTTGGCAGTTTCAACAGCATTTGAAATCTTACTGTTAAGTCCAAGGAAATCAGAATATGAGACCTCTGTCGAGAATTTTCCTCTGACTTACATGTTTCTCAAAAAAAGTGCTGACTTGAATCTCAGAGAGATTCAATTGAGAAAATTGAAAACTGTGCAGTAAATTTGCTGAAGAAGTTGTAGCATAATTGTTGCTCTGTACTTCATTAGTGTTTTAAGAGCACCAATTTTCCCTAATTTAACTCCTGAACTAGAAATTAGGTAGCTTGTTTTTTTAAAACAATTTCATCTCACAAAGACCAGGCACTATCTTCTGCACCTTTGTTGTTATTTTGTTCCAGTGAGTTAAGTTTGGACATTGAGCAATCAAAGCACCAATGCTCATGAGCTGTAATTTTCAGGTTTCTAAGGAAGATACACAAAATGGAAATTGGCAAACTTCTGATTCCATTTCAGGGTGTCTGGTGAAAATATTTTGGATCAGTAACATATCTGAGCGAAGACTGGAAAATTGGCCAGACATCCCATATTGAATATGCCAAAAAAGCCAGAGCAGCAGCCACTCACAATTCAGATGCTTTTTAAGGTTCAGAAAAGCTTAATTAAAACAGTATTCACTCATTATAAAGTATGACTTCTGGAACAGGGATATATAGAAAAGCTGAAATTATCCATTAATTGACAGCTTTATCTTGGGGATTTTTTTCCCCTTCAACATAAACATTGTCTTGACCATTTTTTAAAAATTACAGTAGACTAAAAGTTTGCCAAATATTTAGTGGTTTTGTGAAGTTGTTTTGTATTCATGTCTACTACAGTTCTAAAGAAAACAGCTCAAAGAGCCATTTCTTTCACCATACGGCTGGCAATCTAGAGAGGGGTGAAGGATAGCAAACGTTAAAAAGATGTGCTAAAGAAAAATGTGATTTGAGCTGCAAAAACAAATAAGAGACATTTTGGCAGAGGCTGGATTCATGTCTTGCCAATACTTATTACATTGTTTATCATTAGGACAGTGATTTTTCACATGTTCAGTCTATTCCAAAAGACAATGTTGCCATGTTTTCAGCTCTTGGGTTTCCTGCCTTCCTTAGAGATCAGAGGCTGATGAAAGCTCTCTCCTTCCCCACCCGTTTACATCATCACCGGCCCATGGCACAACCCAGACAACAGAATACGAGAGCTTCAGCTCCCTTTGCTCTCTGTAAGACACATCACACACAAACCAAAGGTCAGGCCACATCTGGACTTTGAGGAGCATGGGCAAGGGAGGAGAGTGTGAAAGAGGCCTGTTCTGCATTTTGCCCTGTGGTCTACTCAGGGGTAAACATGGGTGAAGAGAGATTTCTCACTACTCATTCAGTCAGCGTAGACGTCAGTCACTTCCGAGCACACTCTCCAGCCCAGAGCTGCACTGATTCATCTTCTCTTTTAAACAAGTGACTTGATCCACCTTATTTGGCCCCCAAACTTACTGGTTTTGCTTCCACACCAGCATGCTGTAAAGCTCTGAGAAGGTTTCTTGCTGTTCTGCAATAGCTGTTTGCTACCTTTTTACTTCATTTTTTTAAAAGCCAGAAAGGTCCATGACAACAGGCTCAGTTGGTAGGCTTTGGTAGATAATTCATGCCACTTGGAGTGTGAAAGTTAAAATTGGAAGCACTGAAGATAGAACATAATTTATTGTAAACTGTAGCTGCTCTCTCAAATTAGCAGTAATCCCAGTTCAGTTTCAGGAATGCATGCCTGGGAAATCCTGAAGACCATCTGAGGACAGCTTTCAGTAACCACATATTACATGGAACTTGGCGAGGAGAACATGGAGAAAAGACCCCAGAGACAGTGATCTCTCAGGAAGAAGTGTCAGTCCATAGAAAGCTGTGCAATTCAAAGCTATACAGTCAGTGCAGTTTTGAATTCTCTGAGGACTCTGGAAAAAAGGTTTCTGTTATGCTTCTGCAAATCATCTCACTGGAGACTTTATGAAGAGAGATATACAATCACTAATGAGCAAACTTGTTTCTTGCTACCTGCATTTCAAAAGCAGGTGCCAAGTTTTTCAGTACATGTGCTATAAATTCCATCACATGGAAAACAGAAGCCTTTTGTGGCAGGAATTAAGTGAGAACAGGCTGTGTTTATACTTATCAAGTAGTGATGATATGCAATAGCAGCTTTTCTATTTACAGGCTTGGCCTTTTGTTCTCACAGACTGTTTGGAAGGAATATGAAGAGAGGCCAGACTGCAGGACAAACTGCAACATCTCCTCCATTGTCTCTACTGTGAAGAGGCTACTGACCAAAGAATCACTACTAAGTAAAGAATCATTGATTCACTTTCGGATCTTAAACATTTATCCTTAATTACTATTTACTTGCACATTTAGGAATATTGGAATGGCCACAGATAAGAACCCTTTCATTCACAGTCTTCAACGTTAGGTATTCATGCTAGCTGGCAAAAAAAAAAAAAAAAAAAGGAAACCACCACTGACTTCCCTCTGTGCCAGACAGCCATACAGCTGCTAGCTCTTCCCCTCTGTGTCTTACTTCAGCTTTTGATACACCATCATTTAGTTCTGCTCTCTCCTCCCCTCTTGTCTCACTGCAAGAGCTGACAGGATACATGGACTTCCATCTCAGCTTGCAAAATGTAAAGGGTCACTCAAGACCATCTGAACAGCATGCCCATTTCCCACTCTCTACTAAAAAATGATCACATCTTCTGATACAGAGTAATAATTTAAACAGTACAACTTTCCGCTTTTAGGTAGTTAAGTTATGTATTTATTTCTTGCAATAGCATAAGATTACTGGGCTTTAAGTCCAGCTAACTCCTTACCCCACTGTGGTTTCAACCATATGTGTCTGCTTTTCTGAAAATCCATTTCTGCTTTGGGGTCTCAACAAGATCTCAGCTTTGTTCCACAGTAAAGTACAGAACTACTGGTAGATTGACTGCATCTTAGTTTGGCTACAACCAAAGGTGTTTTGTTAACAACTTAGTAAGCTGTTTTGTCATTAGCTGACTAATTAACAGCACTCTAAATACATTTTGTGCTAGTCTGTTCTAGGCTTTTAAAGGTTGGTGCACCTCTTTATACCTGGTGCGTAAGTCATGCTTTGTGACAGATGATTCTTGAAGACACACAGGCAAATCTAGGTTTAGAAATCCTAACACCCTCTTGAGCTTTACTTCCATCCACAAACAAAAGAAATACATGCTGTCAGATGCCCTTATTAGAGAGAACTTGTATCAGTATTGATGTTGGTGTGATTCCACATCCTTTACTAGAAACGGGATCAGATATATAGCAAGTTTTCCTGGTGATTTTCCAGTATCTGGAGCAGCACACCATAAGTACTATAAATGTCATAGCGATACTAATTGCGTTACATATATAGGGTAAAAAGAGTAGAAAGGGCAAAATTCAGTTGTTTTAGGCCTCCATACCCCAATCATCATCTTTCTACTAATATAGGCTCTTACATCTGTACTTCATCAGTGGGGGAAATAAAAGAAATACTTCGAAATAAAACACAACAGGGCAGGAGACTTTTCTCCTTTTAACGCCTTTATTAAAGGGATCAGCTCAGGATTAGGAAGCTCGACGAGGCGGCCGTCTCTGTCTTCTTCCCAGAGTGACTCAGAGGAGGAGGATGTGCAGCTTTGTCCACAAGGGGCAGAGCCAGGGGTCCGATCCTCACAGGAACGCCTGAGCGGGACCCCGGTATTTCTCTCTTTTCCCTGCTTCCCAGCTCCACCTCTTGGTCCCAGGCAGCTTCTTTAGTCAGGGCGAGGGGCACTAAGGTCTCTCAACATCTCTGCAGGTCTAGCACTCTATTCCTCACATCCACGAATCATTCTAATTCTTCAATTTTATATTTGGCTCGTTGGTTTTGGGGTTTTTATAAGTTCAATACGTCCCATGGTACAGTGGTTCTCAAAATCTACATATTGTAATGCCTCCCTCCTCCCCAGATTCTCCCTGCCTGATAAGGAGAAATGTATCAACACAAAAGGAGGGCTATCTACCTGCCCTGGCTAGGGTCGTTAAGTGATACAAAGAGAACTATTAACTCTAACGACTTATAGTTAACATAACAAGTAACCCTGCCCAACAGTTCTGCCTCGGCAGCTCTGGTTTATAGATGCCGTAACTCAGTTTTTTCTACTGATATAAAATTTAACAAAATTCAGTTTATAACACTTGGCACCATCATAAACACATGTAAGGCCAAGACAGTAATATAATATGGATACGATCAGATTATCATAAGATATATTTAACTCAGGGCTTGATGGCATGCTTATTTCTAAGTGTTTCGACCTAAGGAACAATGAAACATCGTTTTGAATTTCCAAGGACGTTCAAGTCTCCAGAATGCAAGGCTCTTTAATATCTCAAGATTCCTCATTTTCTGAGACCACTAAATCAGGTGTCTTTTACTTCCTACCTAGTGCTGAGTATTTTCTTTTCTTGCTCAAGATAGTGGAAATTCAGGGTATTGTTCAAGTCCAAGGGGCTTTCAGCACCTCTAAAGGGCAGAGGCTCTGCTAACACAAACACAGTTTTAGGTTATATTTTAGAAAACACACATTCTGGGAGATATTTGATCAGAAAGCTTCTATATGCCTAAAGTCAGAACAAGATGCAACAGGATTATTTAAAATACTTATGAATTTTGATCCTTTATGTCCAATAAAATCTTATTCATTTGTCTAGTCCTGCCACAGAGTCTGATACAAATCAGAGTGAATTTTTTTTCTCCACACAGACCCTGTTTCAGGATTCATCCTAAAGTCGTAAGTTTATCCCTCTTTGAATTTGAGAAGAGGATCAGTGTGGTGATCACATATCCTCTGAACAGAGACATCATTATCTCCCAGGCTTTTCCTGAGAAGCTGTGAGAAAGCTCAGAGAAAACAATTCTTATCTGCATTTGCTGCACCTGTTGTTGTGCACATGTGGAATGTGTTATGGAGATTGTTTACCAAAGGATAGTTTCTTAATTGGACTCTGATGATAGTGTTTTTATTGATTGACCAATTAGGCCAAAGCTGTATCAGACTGTGTGGCTAGGGCAATGGCTTTTTCATATAGCATAGTATAGTAGTGTAGTAAGAAGAAGTGATTGATCAGCCTTCTGCAGCCATCGAGTTTAATGCTCATTATTCCCCATTCAGAGGCTCACTGCTACAATAGATCAGCTCAAATTATAACATTTTGTCTACTGTTGAACTTATTACAGAACCCACCACCTCATTATTATAAATGAGGTTTAAGCAACAACCTTTTTCTGTCAACGCTCTTTAAAACATCTGCAGATGTCCCGTATTTCCCAGAAAAGACACTGAAGCTTACAAAATAGTCCTTGTGTATGAATGGCAGCTGTGCCAATAAAACTCCAATCCTTTAAATTCTGAAAGTGTTTCATGTACTCCTGAGACTGCATTGCTGAGACAGTTCTGACTGCCCAAAGACCAAATAAAGATGTACATTAGTTTTTTCATTATTTCTTAGCATTGGCAAAATTTTCCCTTCACTGGCACATTCTCCCTTACACATTTTTAAGACTATTTCCTTCTCTCT
The DNA here is from genome assembly GCA_009764595.1 of Geothlypis trichas. Lineage (NCBI taxonomy): Eukaryota > Metazoa > Chordata > Aves > Passeriformes > Parulidae > Geothlypis > Geothlypis trichas. Next base: position 20,843,755 of record CM019902.1, read on the forward strand.
TCTTGTAACATTGGTGATGTAAATCAGCTTCCTAGGCCATGCGAAAGAGAGGGAATAACTGTCACTGTGAATTCTTTCAACATTATTTCATGTTTTCAGAAATCCAAAATAGCATGAAATACGGTTGGATGATTTTTGGCAACTGAATAATATGCTGACACACAAAAGGGAGATATGAGTATCTTTGGTCATCATCATTACTAGCATCGAGCAACTGGATAAATTTCAGAACCTGAATTCTCAGAGTTTTTTTGTTTAGAGTTCTAAATTACCTATACACGATGAGGGGAGTTAGAAGAGAAGTTGCTAGCTGATTTGAGATCTAACAGAAACGGATTTTGGCAGCTTTGCTCTGCTCTTAATAAAACCCCAGCTGTTATATTTTGTGTTTGCTATGATGAAATGAAAAAGGTTAAGTGCAAGATTTACTCTATAAGAAAGAGAAATATTATGTTCTTTACAAGTTTTTCCTCAAATCAAATGTTCTGCACCTGCCGTCTGCATAGTTTTGAAGAGGGAGTTCTCAAACTGCCTTTCAAATATATATTTCCATACTTCTAAGACAACATCAGACATTAAATATGCATACTACATGAAGGAGGGAGGGAGGGAGGGAGGGAGGGAGGGAGGGAGGGAGGGAGGGAGGGAGGAAGGAAGGAAGGAAGGAAGGAAGGAAGGAAGGAAGGAAGGAAGGAAGGAAGGAAGGAAGGAAGGAAGGAAGGAAGGAAGGAAGGAAGGAAGGAAGGAAGGAAGGAAGGAAGGAAGGAAGGAAGGAAGGAAGGAAGGAAGGAAGGAAGGAAGGAAGGAAGGAAGGAAGGAAGGAAGGAAGGAAGGAAGGAAGGAAGGAAGGAAGGAAGGAAGGAAGGAAGGAAGGAAGGAAGGAAGGAAGGAAGGAAGGAAGGAAGGAAGGGCCGCATTTTCAGCTGGAATATCCATGCTTGGTGCCTCTATCTACTTTTGTAGCAAAGGACCTGGAAGCGGATGCTGACTCCCAACCAGGAGGTGTGAACAGAAGGGGAGCTCAACTGTGAGACATGGTCAGTCTTATCGGAGCTTTTCTCAAATATTCCATATTGCTTTTAGAAACAATCTTTTTTAAGGGAGGGACAGGGAATTTTCATATGTATATTTTCCCCTGTGTCACAAGGCATTGCTGTATCTGTGTGGGGTAGAGGTTATCAGGCAAGCCTTGGCAAGAACATTGTGTAAGGTCTACATGCACTTCACATCTCATGTTAAATCTCCCCTGCAGCTGGCAGCCCTGTGTTGTTAGTCCAGCACTGAGGAAAACCAACAGTGGTAGTACTGCCAGGCTCGCTGTTTCTCTGCATTGTGAACAGTTCCCTCTCCCATATACTCTGTCAGGAAACAGGAGTAGTTCTGCGATTTCTGCCATTTCAGTCTTGCACATCAAGGGCTGATGGCTGCACTAACCTACACCCTGCAATGCAAGGCCTGAGGTTTTAAGTGCCTGATCAAAGAGATTCTGAGTGTGCTGCTGCACCTGCCGTCTGCATAGTTTTGAAGAGGGAGTTCTCATAGTTTCATTTCTGCCCTTAGGACAGAAAAATTTGACTAAGAGAAAACATGAAAAGTTCAAGGGTTTCATGTTTGTGTTGAGGGGATTTTGGCTGAATGTTTCAAGCTTGTGTGCTTAAATTTGCATAAATAAGGGAAGCTACTCTGTGTGTTTGAGTACATTTGTTTCAGTATAAATGTGGAGTTGAAGTTTGCTGAATTTAAAATTTAAATGCTTTGGCCTTTCTGAGGCTAAGATTAGGAACACTAAGCTGTCTATTTCAGTTGGTTAAAATAAAAATCAGTTTACATCACTGCTCCAAAATTTTCACAGTAGTAAAACAGGTTCCATCCAAATTAATGAAATTAGAAGGCAAGTGTCCACGTGGACACCAGGGAAATAACAGCTATTTGGCAAGAGCTTTCTTGGCTGTCATTCCTCTAGATCATCCCTTAACTTGCATTAGTGTTCCTTCACCCTTGTTAATCAATCATTAACTAACTAATTATATGAGATTACCATCTCATACCAATTCTTAGATCATTACAAAAAAATCTCATACCAATTCTTAGATCATTACAAAAAATAACTGGCCTCATCCAAGAAGAAGTCTGGTTCTGCACTGATAGGAACAACCCTGGTCTCTTGGGAAAGGAATGTATGAGACAGAAGTGCCCTTTTATCTCCTGACTCTATTTTGCTTAAACAGAGTAGAAAAATACTAAATGAGAGGTTAAGCAAAAATAGAAAACAAATTTGATAAGAAAAACCAATAAATGAATGGGAGTGATGAAAAGTGGCTACAGACTAGAAAGAACAGATGAAGCCAAGAACTTGAAAAGGATTAGATGTTATGGAAAACAAATAAGTGAAATATCAAGAGGTAAAGTAAGTAAAAAATGAGATGTCCCTGAGAACTGCAAGCTGGGAGAAGGAAAAGTATGAAAAAGGGAGCTAGTCAGGAATAAGTAACAACAATCAGAAAATGCAGCATGTATTTTAATTGGCACCAACAAGAGAAAATTTCTTCAAATATGGCAAAAATATTTAATGCCCTGCAAAATACCATCTGTATGCATACAACAGACTGACTGGTATGAAAATGTTTTTCTAGCTTCAGGCTTCACTTGCCATTAAAAATTCTTGGAAAGGTAGGCTAATGCTCTGCTTTTCTACTCCAGGCCTTTTCTGAACATGTTAGGAAATACACATTGCTTTTTCTGGGCAATCTCGTGTGGGTGCCTCACTCTGTTCAGAATGGTTATTGCACACCAACATAGACCACAGAAAAGATACATAATCCTAGGTTAGAAGTCTGACCAAACACAGAATGTACCAGCCTGCTACAATTGCTCCAGTAAATTGCAGTTTTTGTGAACATATGATGATGATGATGATGATGATAATTATTTTTCCATCTGTACCACGATCAAAATAAGAACCTTGACCTAAGAATACTCTACTACTTGGAGCTCTTAGCTATTTCTACACCATCAAAAGTAGTTTAAGACCACTTCATTATTCATTTTCCTGTTAAGTATGTAATACGTAGCGCATATATTTTATCCTTAAAAAACCTTAAGTGACCCATTGAAAGCAGGCTTCACACTTAGGAGATAAACCATGTGGAGAGGCCACTATGCAATTGAAGTTAGTGTGAGGACATAGAGCTAAGGGTTAAAGACGACTATAAAATTTCAGTTCAACCTTGAGCAAATTGATTTTGGCTTTTTATATATCTTCCAATTCTCTTCGTTGGAAAGCAATCTTCTAGAAAAATGTCCTCAGTGCATTGTGCTAGAAGTCAGGAGTTTGGGTGGAAAACACTTGGAAAACAATCCTCTAGAAAAATGTCCTCAGTGCATTGTGCTAGAAGTCAGGAGTTTGGGTGGCTTTTTCTTGTTTGGGGCATTTTTTGGTTGGGGTATTGGTTGGGGTATTTTTTGGTTGGAGTATTTTTTGGTTGTTACAGGGTTTGGAACACAACACCTGCAGTCCAACAGGCTTCAGGGTGTCACATGATGTCTGGTTACATAAGCTCCTTAGTGAACAGAACATAAAACACAGCGGCAAGGGAGCTTTCCAAAACTTCACGGAAGCGTTTATTATTTTATGTTTTTCTGTTACGTAAGCCATTATTCAGCCTTGCCCAGAGTTATATAACAGGACGTTTTCTCAGGGCAGGCCTGAAAGATGAGGGCATCTACCTGCAGATTTGGTCTTGCTCACTGCACTCATGCTGAATCACTTTGAGAAATAGCTTGGGGTTGAGTTGGGGAATTTTTTTTAACCCCCTTCCCCATGATTCACGAAACTGATATTCATGAGATTAGCCATGATTTTGTAAAAACAGGGTTTCACCTGTAGCACTGGAAGTTGTCCTTAATTCACAAGAAGAGAATTTGCTAATAAAATGCCACCTAAAATTAACCAAGTACAAAAACTCTTTTCTATATTCTTACCCCACACACAAGGGGCTGAAAAGTAAATATCCTTTCACACCTTGGACATGACAGCAAAAACTGTGCAGCAGGGTTTGCAGAGATGACCAAACCTGTGAGACAGATTTTACTACATTGTAGGTACTGACCTTCCAAAGGGCACTAAGCTCGAGTCAGATGGTGTTAATACTCTTGAAATACAGTTTGAAATCATGAACACTCCCAGAAAATTAGCTGCCTGGTTTCTAATCTCTTCCTTCCCCTTTGTATTACCATGCTACTCATCTTAGGAGTACAGCACCCGAAGAACATTATTATCTTGATAATCTAAGTCAGTGTCTTCAATTTCCCATCTATAAATGCTTCATATAAAATAGATTTTTTGTTGTTGTTTTGTGGATATCCTATGGTTCAGGCAATTCTGTCTCAGTATAGATGTGCAAGTAGGAAAAGCAGCAGCTCCTGACAGCCTTATTGATGTATACTGCTGACCAACAAAATGAAAACCAAATCTCTGATCATTTGCCAAGGTCAAATCTGGGTGCAGAGAAGCAGCAGATCAGAGAAAGAGATTTTCCTTGTTCCTATTACCTGGATGGATTCTGACGTGTTTTACAATGGATAGGGAAATTGATTCATATAAAAGAAAAGCTTAAATGTAGTCTATTTCTTAAGCCGTGCTTTCCTAAGGTTTATACAGATTCACAGAGATATGTCTTACTTGCCTTTTCAAGCCTTCCTGCTTGTGGCCTGGGCTTATAATAATATTTTCCTAGGGGGCTGTGTAGAGGAGAGTTTCACTATTTTTAGCTATTTCTGCTTCTAAGTATCATGGGATATCCTTATAAGCAAAGAAGCCCACCAGTTCTTTAACTTTACAGGTTAAGAGAAGCAACAGTGAGAAAAGTGTTTAAATATTAAGAAGAGATTGAACGCAATTAGGAAACATTTATACCTATGAAACACCTTTTTGTTACTTGCTCAGCTTTACTGTAGAAGTATATAAAGAGATAAATATTGCACTTGAGTTTGTGAGCACTGGCTCCAAACCTATTGAATTTGTTAGGCATACTACTGGAGGGCTTAATGCAGACTCAGTAGCCTCAGACTAATTCACTGCTACAGAACATTCCCATGGGAAATGTCATGAACAAACTAGGAACTCTGACAATTCCTCTGTCAACCACAGCAGTGGAACCACCAAATATCAATTTCTTTCTTTGCAAACCAGGCTTTGGGCACATGGAGTGCTTTCTAATGCTGGCTTTCTGGGGAAATGTAAACTGCTGCTGTAAAAGGAGCCACACAGGACACAAGATTATCTCCTGTAGTTATTTGTGAACAATGTGTAAAGAAGACATAGCTTGCACCAAGGGAGTAAGGAGGGCTTCATATGCACCCAGGTATCCTTGCACAGACCCAGAAGAGGGCTTACAAAACTGCTCCTTCTGCTCATACTTGTGGCTAGATTTTTTTTTTTTTTTTTTTTTTTGGAACTTCACAGATTTTTGTTCAGCTGTTCAGTAAATTTAATGGGATTGGAGTTTCATGCTCTGCTGAAGAGTTTACAATGTATAAAATACTGGCACCAAGAGAAAAAAAGTATAATTTAAAAAAAATTTAGACATTGTACTGATGTAGCCGCTTCCATTCAAGAATTTCAAAACCCCATTCTGATCATTCATCACCACTCCCAGATGCCATGTATAAAAAGTATTACTAAACCAAATGCAGATGAGACACAGCAAGGATGCTAATTGGCTTGTCTGAGCTCATGCAGGACCTAATTCAAATATTCTGTTCAAATACATGACTGTGGCTATTGCAGCTGCTGTTGCCCTAACAGCAGGATCCAAAGGATTGACTACAGCTCTGGAAAAGAATCAAGGAATCCATACTCCCAGCCAGCCTGCTCTGATCATCACCATACCTGGCCTGATCCCTGAATGAACAAGGGGAATAGGTATTGTAGGCCTACGCTGAAAATAGATTAGAAGTTGTCACTGGGTGATTTTATATTTTTTATGGATCTTACATTTCTAACCAGATTTGCCATTTCACATGCACAGTTTTCTGTGTGTCTTCTGGTTTTTTTCGTTTTATCTTTTGTTTTGATAGTAATTCCCCAAGCCAGGTACCTTGAACTTGTGTGCAGGTTCCTGTCCTGATAGAGGAAAAAAGCTGGCACATGCTTATGAGGACACAGCTCAGCCTGGAGCCCTGCTAATGGTGCAGGCTGAAACAAAGAGATTCTCTCTGGCTCTAAGCTTGAGCTAAGACTGCATCTCCAGTAGCTGGGGAGACCAACTTTTCTGTATCGTCTGATACAGCACCAGAGTCAGGAAGTAAAATCTGCAAGCTTCTTTGACCACCATCCTCTAAAGAGCTCTACTGGACAGGAACAGTGAGTCACTTGCGATGGGATGCCATTTACTCCAGGCAGGATGAAGGTAAAGGCAGTTTGGTTTTTTAGTAGTATAGATGACATCCCACTTTCTGGGTGGTAGGTTACTGAGGTTCTGCAGCCACCATGAGTTATTCCCTATTGCTGATAGGGATGCAATAAAGCAGTAACTGACATGTTGGATCCAGGAACAGGGCTGCAGTGCTTCAGAGGCATGCCAAACTCCCAGCATGGACCCGCGACAAACTTTGTGGGGAGATCCTCCTTTATGTTCATGCTTCTGTAATTTGTTCACTATTCTGCATCCCAAGCTTTTTTCTGACATTCCTTAGTGGCCCTCAATCAAATGGCTTAATTTATTGTCAGACATGTTTTGTGGTTAACCTGTTACAGTCCAAGAAGACAAATTTTCAAGCTGCAACAGCAGCTGGATGCCCTGCACACAGTGCAGGACAAGCCCACAGGCCACACACTGCTCTAGGTTCTTTATCTGAGAAAGCTCCCCTGGATAAGCATACATTCTTCACTGTGTATGCTCTGTATTTTGATCTCCATCCTACACAAATTCTCAAGTCAAGAAATCGTGTACATTAATTACTCAGATTTTTTATAGATCATTTAACTTCTTGGAAAAAAAAAAAAAAACAAAATCTAAAACAAGACAGTCTGAAATGGGGATTATTATTTTAAATCTTCTCTCCTCTTTCTCAGTGATATCTGCTGGAAAGAGGCAAACAGCTAATCTTAGGATGTCAAGACTTTACGCTAATCTGTCATACAAGCTGTACAGCATGCAAATGTTATCCACAGCACTTATTCAGAAGCTTTAATTCCAATAATGTCAATGTCTAAGATCTGGTCAAAACTTAGAGAGTACTCACAGAGAAAACCCACAGGAAACTCGCACCAGAAAAATGGCAGATGGTGCAGTAATGGTCCTTTCAAAACAGAAGCAGGAGCCAATAGGTTGACAGGATCTGTTCTTGACTTGAGAAAAGTTTATGATTTAAACCACTTTTGAGAATTCCCCTGCATTTTAGTTGGTAAAAATAGCAAGCTCTGCAAAGACACAACAAAATAGTTACAATGAATAACCCCTTTTAGAGCCATTGATCTTATTCTTCCTTCACAAGTCTAAAATCTGAAGAGAAATTTGCTTAGGGCCATGTTATTATTCACACTAATACCCAAAGCATTAACAAAATAACTATGTTTATGCGTTCATAAGTAATTTATCCTTCATCTGAGAAAGAAACTCCCAGCTGTGAGACTTTCAGGAAAAGGTGGTTAAGAAGTTACTGCCAAAGACTCAGATGTAAAAAAATGTCCCTCTGTGTTAAAAGTGTATTAGGCAACAGCAAGACCTTTCTGGTTTGGAAACTGGAATTTTCATCTAACTCTCAGTTCATGAGAGATTATTACAGAAGATCTTTGGCCCACTGAATGGGATTCATGGTGTGTGCTTGTGCCATCAGAAAGAGGCCCTGATAATAAATGCTGTACCTTGAAGTGAAGTTCACAAGCAATCTGAGATCTCTTCAAAGTGCAAGGAAAGTACTGCTGCAGTTTTCACATTTTCTCACACTGAACCCTACAAATATCACTGCATCCAAATGGTTCCTGTAAGAGAGGGGGTAACAAAATCTCATTTGCACTGTGTGTTAGTAATTGCTGTGTATGGTGAGTTAGGTGATGAGGATCCTGGAATGAGCTACCTGCTGCTGAGTTGTTTTCCAATTAGATAATGTCCTCCTGGCTCCTGCACTGAACAAACAAGTCCTTCTCAAACCTCGTGAAGGCTTTTATGCAGCAGAAGGATTAGGAGTCAAGGACAGAAAAGAAAGTTACAATTTAAAAGAAATGCTCAGTAGAAAACATCTGATGTGCCTCTTTGTTGTGAGTCCAGCTGCAGAACCAGTTCTGATTTCAAGTGTCACACAGTTTCTGCAAGGCAAGAGAGAGCAGCATTGTGGAAACAGGTGGGCAGAGCAAAGACTAACAAATGGATTGCTGTGCAGGATGCACATGCAAGAACAAGGGATGTGGTTCTTGCCTTTAACAGGAAGAACAAGTGCACCTCTCACTTTGACTTAACTAACAGCAGGTAGTGGGTGTTATTCTCTGCAGATTGTTTCAGTGTCTAAACAAGACATGCATACAGAGCTCCAACTAGATTTTTTCCTTTGATAATTCTTCATCTTATGTATTGCATAGCTTTGTGGCTCATGTAATGGAAGAACCACAGAACAGGCAAATATTGACAGTTCCACCATGCTGTTAAGACACAAAGAGTCCAAGTCTACAGGGAGAGTCAAGTATTGCGGCCCATGACTGGTCAGAAGCCAAGAACTGGGAAATCAGAAATAAGAGGGGTATAGCATAAGGCAAAATCCCTCCCTAACTGAGGGCAAAGGGAGTCATCACACTGAAGCGCTTATGAGGAAGAAAGGCCTGGCTAAAGTCATGCTAGTTGAGAAAGACCTGTAACAGAGAGGAAAGAAAGAGCAAAAAAAAGATTAACTGGCAAGATTTAGGACTCATTGCTTTACCCTAAGAGTCTTCTCCCTTTGCAACTACAAAACTCTGCCAACTAGACACAAGGGTCAGAAGTAGATGGGATATGGCTGCCTGCGGCCAGCTTGAGACCCACATGTTAGGGCAATATTCTACCTCTGAAAGCATCCTGATATATTTTAGTCTACCCTGTCACATCATCTTTCTCCTTCAGGCAAACAGACAAGGTACTTGATTCCTAAGAACTGAGGCAGATGAGAATCCAGCCCCAATATGAAGAAACCTTAAAGCACGTTTAACTTTCATCAGCTTTCTCCCAGAGGAGAATAATGCTCTTCTACATAAAACAAGGGGCCCACATAGTCTCTCAGCAGTACATTCCCAACCAAATGTCTATGTTACTTACATCAAAGAACTTGAATCAAGTAAAAAATAAGTATTTTTAATGCCAAAATCAATGAAATTGTACATTTTAGTAAAAAAAAATGAGCTTTAAACTTTGTAAAGACATGTTGTATCAGCTGTTACCTGAAGGATTATACTATTTATCACAGCTTGAAGGAAGCAAATACAGGTCTCATAGTTTCATGGAAGCTTTCAGTTTTGCCAATATACTACAAATGTGATGTACTGAAGTGCTGCCAGAGCTATAGTTTTTTTGTAGCAACGATTCAAGTTAAAAGGACCTGGAAAGAAACCTGCCTTTTGCCATTGTATCTCGGACAACTTACAGCCAGGCAGAGAAAAAGTGAGTTCATTCCCAGGCTAAGTGAGCTGGGTGATTGGCTCCTCTGATTGCTGAAATCCCAGAACAACTCTGACTCAAAGGCGACAAATTATGTAGAAGGGATCCTGGCTTGGAATCTGATTCTCCTCCTGGAATTACATGATACTGAAAGAAAAATATACAGAAAATTGATAGGCAAATTTTTTTCACAATTGCCCAGAATATCAGTGGTTGATTAGACACTACTCAATAAGCCTGTGATTTACAGGAAACCACAAACATCTCTGCAATTAATCAAGGCGGGGAGGCCACTAAAGAAAAAGCAGAGAAGGTTCAGTGCCCCTCTGTTATGCAAGAAAACAAAAGAAACCATCAGGGTTTGGACATGGATTGAACCCTAGGTGTGTACTGTAAACAGCAAGGAGAAAAACAGAAAGGAGGAGGCAAACAGCATGGCAAAACACCAGCTTTTTTATTGTAGCTTGCCAGAGAGACAGAGGTGGAGCTAGAGGCCAAGTAACTGCTTTTGTTCAAATATGGTCAGATGAATATGGCTTGTGTACATCCTTTTTGCATAAGCAGGACTGCTTCACTCTACCATCATCACAGTGGTTTTCCACATGGAAATAACATGTAGAACTTTTTATTGTCTAATTGCTGATATTCAGAAAAGGATATCAACTTTCCCTACAAAAGGAACCATTTTGGTATTTCTCATTCTCCCTACAAGAAACGAGTAGTATGATATGATTAGCAGTTTGGTTATATGCCTATATTTTAAAAAGAGTACACATTCAGACAACTAACAGGCTAATATATTACAGTCTGTATTGAGCACAGAAGAATAACAAACCTAGTGAGAACCTTCAGATTGCAATCAGAGCAAGGCAGTTGAGCTCCAACCTCAAAGCAGTTTGCAAGGAATAGTGATGTCCACAACAGCCAGTAAAGCTGTTAGCAAACACAGCAAATGTCACCTGATTATCAATGTCCCAGGGGGAAATAAATTGAGAACATGATAGCAAACCAAAATCATCTGATGGACTTGTCCGGAATACAAGGTAAACTACAACTCACAGTAAGCATAAAGTGCCACATGTGCCACACGAAGTAAGCGTTTGCAACTGAGTATGGAAACAGGGAAAAAATATATTCAGTAACCAGCCAGATGGATCTTCGACCTGAAAATTACTGAGGCACAATAAAGGACCCTTTGTTTCATTTTTGCTATAACTTTTTGGATCAGGAACTTGGAACTGCTTACCCACAAGAAAGACTGTCCCTTTGGATAGCCTTTTGGCAGCTCAGAATGCAGTCTAAGTATCCACAAGATAGTTTTTTTTATGTTTGCAAAGTTCCTTACAGACCTTTAAGAAATAGGGCATGCTTTCACTACTCCAGTGATAGCTCTATCATAAAAGGAACCAACCACTCATCCCTAGGATAGTGCTAAAAGGTAAGAATAAAGGAAAGGCGAGTTCAGCCAATTTTTGTGAAATTTATTGATGATATGGAAGTAAATGATGGAAATGCTTTTCCTGACAGGTTTTTTTTTTCCACAGTGAATTGAAATAGTGAGTCTTCTTAGCTTTCTATACTGTTTCCATGTTGCCCAGACAGAACAGAGAGGTAGACCTTCTCACCCAGCAGCAATGGATTCCACGCTACCGTAACATTTTAAAAGGGTGTAATTTATTTTGGATGCTGGCTCTTCCTCTGTTATCAGTTAACAAAAGATATATCCTGTTATGACTATGTTCTCCTTATTTATGCATTTAAACTTTCCCTAAACCTTCCTTTCTAGGAAAATTCCTAAGTGTGTGACAGGTTCTTTAATTCGTTTTTAGCTGTATCATAATATTGTATTTGGCTGCCTGATTAAAACTAACATTTACATGACATTTTGAGCATGCTATTTTCTGGACTGTTGATGTCATGAGTTGATGCACAGCATAAAAGCCTGGAAATCAAGTCTTGTAAATTCATCTGGAGGAAGGGAGTGGGCACTGCTTGGATTGGAGGGGGGCAAGAATCCGGGGCTTGGACAGCCCTATTCTCCTGTGGGGGGAAAATAAAATCTGAACAGAACTCGTGTTACTATCCTACACCCAGATCCTTTATCACTTCAGACTAACACATCTTTCTTGCAAAGTTTCGAGCATCTTTTAACATTTGTAGACTAAAACAATATATTTAAGAGCTGTGGCTGGAAATTTCAAATTGAGATTAAGATATTCAAATCTCACTAAAAGGGGTATTTGGCAACCATTTCCCTTTGCAAATTCCAGTTCTCATTCACTCACTAATAGTACCTGCATAGTATGACAACTCAAATTATTTTTCCCCTATACACAAGTAATTTCAGTCTGTAATTCTTCCCATTGTTTTAACAACCTATTGTGTATTCAGTACACGTTAACAGTAAAATATCAGGATTTATTTACACACTAGAGTCTTTGTGGAATGTTTTTCATTCGCAATCTCATTTTCCCATGAGAATTCGGGAAAGGCTTCTGAAGTGACCTGCAGAAAGCTCTATAGCCTGCTCTGCGGCCACGGGAGCTGGACAAATGCCGGCTAGCCACTCCCGGTGTGGCCGGAGGAGCCACAAATTAGCCACTCCCGGGTCTTCCTCGAAAACCCCTGGGTAGTGGTGCCGTCTGCGGCATGGGTGGCACAGGCGAGAGCGAAGCTACGAAATCCCAAGATGAATGAAGGAGAGAGTGGACTTTTTTGTAGACGCCAAAGAGCTTCATCTCCCAGTTGGGACTAGGGACGGGGGTCAACGCGGAAGGGCTTGGGGAGGCACCGATAAAGGCAGTGGGCGTGATAGGAGGAAACATAAGGTGACCAATAACGAAGATCAGGGGAGGAGTGTGAGACACAGGTGGACCAATGAGGATCACACAGGGGAAAGAAAGAGGCTCTGCAGGCAAATCATACATTGAGTTAGGGATGATTGACACAGAAAATTCTCGAAATAAAAGCTGGGGGGTGATTATAATGATAGACAGGGGAAGTGGGCAGCTCCAGGAGGGAGGAAAGAAACTTATAAGGGCATAAAGGGGAGGATCAAGTGATCAGTCACCTTGACAGACAAGCCATTGGCGGGGAAAACAGGGGGTAAACAACTTAGGGAGAAACCATTGTGAAGGAGGTACATGGGGGGAACCGAGGACCAAACCATATCTTCAACTTATAAAATGGATAACTAACTTTACAACCGAACTCATATAAAACACACGACACCACAAAGCTCTATCCCTTTGTCAAAGGATACTGTCTGGTATTCATTTTAGCACAGCAGAAAAGAGGGCAGAAGAAATAGGGAGGAGGAAATTGGCTTGCATTTTATCTTGATCCTTGTAATAGACATACAGCATTCTGTTGCCCATTTGATTTAAAAGCAAGAAATGACCAATGATTTTGAACCCTGTGACAAGTTAAGTTCTTAGCACACCAGCTAGCTGGTTAACAGGCAAGGGAATTGATGAGGAGATAAGCATGAACACTGCTTACCTCTCTGTCTTTTCTCATTTCACTCAAGCAGAGCAAGAGCAGAGAAAGGGTAAGTTACACCAGGCAGCTTTAAAGTGTGTCTGGGTCATACTTAGCATTTGAGACTTTCAACCAACCATGCTCCATGATGGGTGGACAAAAGCGAATGAGCAACCAGGGTGGCTTTAACAGTTTGTCTTCTCCTCCACTTGCAAAACATCTCCATTGTGCTTTTTATCCAGGTATACTCTGTTTCAGTTGTCCCTAACCAGTGTGCTTAGAAACTTTTCCTGCTTGCCACACTAGAAAGATTTGTAACACATTCTCAGCCTCTTGGCCTTTTGAGGAGCATGGGGAAGAACATGCAGATGTACAAAATAAGATTCCTGGCAAATTCCAACAAATCACATTATCTTCCATCTCTACTGCTTTGTGCTCATTCAAATCTTCCATTTGAAAATGCTTATTACTGATTTAACTTGCATGTACAAGCAGGACAGTTATGAAGATGGAGGGGGTCTCAACAGCAGAGCGTTGGTTCGAGACGTCTATCCCAGGAAAGGACAGAGTCCCGGAGTACAGCCCACTCGGACCCAAGCCACGGGGGAGCCTTCCAGCCAGCAGAGTGATAACAGCTCTTTGTAATGATAATCAGCTCTTTAGGATTTCAACTGCTGCTAGGCTTGGCTTCCCCAGGCATAGGCTTCAGGCAGAGGGAGAGAGAGGAGAAGGGAGACACCGGTTGTTCCACGGAGATGGTTTATTCGGGAGGACGTGAAAGGACCCGGTTCTTCTTCTTCTGAGTTAGTAGGGTACAGTAAGCTACTTTTATACCCTTGGCCAGGCTCCAAACTTGACCAATGGACAAAGGTTAGAGGGTTTACAAGTGACCAATAGTAGGGTTAACAAGACTTTTTCCTTATAAGGGTACAAAGATACGTTGTGAGTTTGGGGTCGGAGCCCTCTCTGCTGCTGTGTCAGCATTCTTACAGTTAAAGCCTCCACGGTGCTTTGGGAAGGCTTGTGGCATTTACTACAGGACAGCCCAAAGCAGCACACACCCTTACACATATCTTTTCAAAGTTTGACTCAGTCTATATATGTATGTATAGTTACAAACTGAAAACAAGCAAATAAAACCCAACAACCTACTTTAGAAACTAATTATAGAGTCATGTACTCAAAAATCAGGAAATGTCAAAGGTAAGGTTAAGTTTTCTTAATTCTGCATAGGCGTGATGACAGCATGCTTAGTTATGTGATCCTATCTTTTTTCCTTGGGATTGTTACAGATTCTTTGTTGTATCTCCTCATCCTGCCTTCTGCCTCATCTTTCCCAATAAGGCTTCTTCCCAGGCTTTTTTTGGGTTTTTGATTTTCGATATGTCTTGGTAGTTCTAGCCTTAGTCTAAACAACTTAGAGAGCTGCTCTCCAGCCACAGAGGGACATGTCTGTTTTGGGGAGTGGTGTGATGCCATTAGGGCTGCAGCTCCTGCCTCTGTATCTGACTCAGTAAATTGTGTCCAATGGATGTGTACTCTGGTGCCCATGTGTTCCTGAACCTTTCCAGACTCAGAGATCTTCCTCACCGAAAATATAAGTTTTATTCATCTTTAGCTATGATTTGTGGCAATGAAGATCTGTGAAATATGCTGGACTACATGAAGGGAAATTGTTTTCTAAGCACCAGGTTTTTTATCCCTGCAGTCATGGTGTTGCCCAATAAATAAACGACACAAACTCGGATAAGTTTTGTGAGGTGCTTTATTAAGGGCCCGGGAGCCTGTGGACTAGCGTCCCAAGTCAGAGCCCCAACTTCACGTACAGGTGCTTCCCTTTTGTACATGCGATTCATAACAAGGTCTCCAAGAAACAGTTCCCCTTGACTAGCAACAGACCCCTTGTGATACATTCC
Source organism: Geothlypis trichas (assembly GCA_009764595.1). Classification (NCBI taxonomy): domain Eukaryota; kingdom Metazoa; phylum Chordata; class Aves; order Passeriformes; family Parulidae; genus Geothlypis; species Geothlypis trichas. Next base: position 20,858,774 of record CM019902.1, read on the forward strand.
TTAGTTCACAAGCAAAATCATAAATCTTCTGCTTATCTTATTCTAAAAACATTGTATGCTGCCTCCAGACAGGTTAGCATTCTTACTTTCCTACACTAGTTTAAATATTTATTAAGTTCCTAAGACTACCTCCTAAGTTACACACGAAACCCAACACATACTATCAACAGCTACAAAACTGTTTTTAACAAACCAATTCGCACACAACTCATAACTAAACTGTAATTTAACATTTCGCTAAATTTCATTTCTTTTTCCAACATTTCTCCCCTTTTGAGCATCCTTCAGTCCTGCTGCAAGGATGCTCAATCAACAGTATTGACAGTAACATCTTCATAACGAGGTGGGGAGTGTTCTTCATTCTGCCACCAGCGGGTCATCGCCTTCAGCAACCGGAGAGATCGCTTCTTTTCCTTTTCGATCATACCTAAGAGGCATCTATATACAATCCATGTAGTCACTAAAATACTAAAAACATTATTACATACTGTTTAGCAGATGTAATCCAGCCAGACAGGTGAAGCCCCAAAGAATCAAATACTGCTCCTATCCAATTATGCTGTGCTTCCTTTTCAATTTCCTTGGTTTTTGTTTCCACTTCTGCCAGTTGGGAAATATCTTTCTCAACTTCAAGTGTAACATTTGGAATGTGTACACAGCAATGATCTATTCTCCTACTCAGGTAACCACAAACTCCATGTTCTTTTAACAGTAGCAAATCCAATGCCATTCTGTTTTGTAGGGTCATTCTTGATGTAGCTTGCAGTTGCAAATTTAGATCTTTAAATCCCTTCTTAGTAGCTGCTGCCAACCTTTCTGTCTGTCCTAACAAGTTGTTGAGCATTTCCCTATTTCAATATGTCACTACCGGAGGGAATAATGACTCTAATATCCATCCAAATTGTACTCCTGAGCCAGGTTCATGCCACTGCTCCTCTAGGGATTTTTCCCTCTTTTTGAGTCCTTTCCTTTGGATCAATCTATTCTGTTTCCAGTATGGACACAATGTGGGAACCCCTAGGGTGATTTGTGTTACTGATCCATCTAAAGGTAAATGTGTGGTCCACTGTCCGTGTCCCAACACCCAGACTAGATTTCCAGGACTGTGCACAGTAGTATATCTGCAATCTATAGGTCCATTCGTGGACTCTTTGCTAACCGTGTGATCATACCCCCTACACTCGCATCCCCACTTTAATGCCATTTTCACTGGTACCAATCCAATTCGGTCTTCCAGTGTATCACATGTAAAAACCTCAGTACAATTCCAATCCTCTTTCTGCAGTCTGAACTCTCGGGAAGATGTAGACGTGATGATGGCCCTATAATGTGACTGATTCTTTACTCCTGACCATTGGATGCAACATTGTACTTCCCCAAGGTAATTATAATGTTCCAAAACACTGGGTCCCCATAATGTCTTCCAACTTTTCCAGGTGTCAAAATTATGTGTGACATTCTGACAACTCATCTCATTTCGGTGGGATTTCGTTTTTATTCGTACTGTATTGCATGGCTCATCTATTGGGGTTGCAATCAAACACCTCCTGGTACTTTGAATCCAACCATAATGATTGGGTTTCATTCACATTCCTCTTTAGTCATAGCCTGAATGGTCATACACAAATCCCTCCATATCTCTACTGGTTTGGGAACTGACTGGCAAGACCATGAAACATTCTTAAATGATTCAGGCATTTTGGTTACTGGTATTATTCCCCAGGGAATTGGTTCACCTGCAGCCTGTGGTAATGGCAGGCAAGCTGTTATTTTAGTCACCCAAAATCTCTAATTAATCCTACCACTAAGTTTTCCTGCTCAGCATTTCGTTCTATTGTATTATTAACCTCCTATTATTAACCCCTACTCCTTCTACCGTGTCTCTGTAAGGATAACGTCATTCTGTCATGCCTCCACCATGCCTCCTTAGCTACCCAACACCAATAATCTCCTTCATCCTCAACTTGTACATTTTGTATAACCAATGTTACCATATTTCCTAAATTTAATTCCATATGATATTTCCCGGATTGATTTTTCAAATTATTACGGAACCACCATCCAAATTTCTCAAACTAGGATGCTGCTTTTACCTCACACATTAAGATAACCATTTTCCCTATTTGCACCTGATATATATGAACTGCCCTAATGTCATTTCCCAGACGAGTTTTAGCCCGGACCGTCCTGAGCCCATAAGCCCCAAAAGGTCATTTTCCACTATACATAAGTATACTCCCTCTTCCCTTCCTATTCTAGGATTAGTGACATTCAACCACCCGCAACCTTTGCCTTCCTTCTCCCACCAACTGGTCCCGTCCTCTATTCTGTCCCAGGTCAGTTCCCTATTTTGCTTCCACCATTTGACCCGAAGGTTCCTTTGATATCTTGATCTTACTAGGAAGGAACAATTTATTCTGAGGGGTGGCCCATCCCACATGTCCACTGCCATTAATACTAGATTAACCCTTATGTCTTTAGCACGATGCCCTATCCATGGCAAAACCCTCATACTCACTCTTTTGTAATCAAAACTGTCCTGTATTTTGACCAAACATGTATATTCTCCTGTATCGTTTGTGGTTACCTTGGTAAGATTCAGTACCGTGTTTCCTTGTTGTTTATCCTGATCCCAACCGACTCCTATCTTGCCTCGGCTTCTTTCAGCCCCCCGTTGCCATATTGCAATAACTTAATTGGCTTCAACTTTCTGGCTGTCAGATATAAGACAAGTTAATTGAACATCCATCCCTTCCATGACTGTAACCTTTGTTTCTTCAACCTGTACTAGAGTAGACCCTTGAACGGGTACTAGTCTCATAATCACTAGCAGTAGTATAATTAAGAAGGCGGCTTTGCGCGGAAGATCATCCGGGTTGAAGACACTATCTGGGTTTCCCATTGGGGCGGTGCCTTCTTTACCCTGGTGTAATGGATCCAAGCATCCATCCCCTGGACCTTCACCGCCGTGTAGGTCGTCATCATCACCTGGTGGGGTCCGTTCCATGATTCCCATAGCGGATCCGTAATCCAATTCTTGACGTACACCTGGTCCCCAGGCTGAATGTTGTGGACAGAATTCTCCAGCGTGAGCGGTCTATTCCACTGTAACGTATTTCTTAGAGAGTTCAAGATCTTATTCAGTGACATTACATACTCTGCAATCGCCTGGTCCCCACTCACATGTACCTCCCCTTTTAGTACAGTTGCATGATATAGTTTGCCATATAGTATCTCATATGGATTTATGCCTACCTTTTCCCTTGGTTTAATTCGAATCCTGAGTAGGGCCAAAGGCAAAGCTTGAGGCCAGTGCAGTTTAGCTTCCTGGCAAATCTTTTTGATTTGTCCTTTCAGGGTTTGATTCATCCTTTCCACCTGCCCACTAGACTGGGGTCTCCAGGGGGTATGCAAATTCCAGGTTATATCTAACAGTTGTGCTAATTCCTGCACTACCCCGGCTCTAAAATGCGGACCCCTATCTGATGACAATCCTAAAGGTACTCCAAATCTTGGTATTACTTCTTTTAACAAGGCTTTACCACCTCCTTAGCCTGATTAGTTCTACATGGAAAAGCTTCCGGCCTCCCTGAAAACGTACATACGTACACTAACAAGTATCTGTACCCCTGTGCCCTAGGCAATTCAGAAAAATCAACTTGCCAGTAATCTCCCGGTTGTGGCCTGACTTGCAACTTTCCCATTTGTATTTATCTCCTAACTACTGGATTATTTTTCAAACATACTGGGCACATTGCATTAACTCTTTTTGCCATTGTTAACATCTGATTAGAGATTATCTCATTCTTCAAAAATTTTACCAATACTTCTGCCCCTCAATGACATTTATTATGTACTGATTCCAAAATAAATTTCATTATGCGAGTAGGTACCACTATTTGTCCCATTGGTGTAACATACCACCCGAGTTGATTGCTCTGTGCCCCTAGCAAGTTTATTAGTTTTCCATCTTCTATTGAATATTTGGGCTCCTGATTCAGGTATGGGGTAGCCGGATTTGTTCTTATCGGTACCAATGCCATTTGAGTCCATATTTCCCGTGCCACTTGCCGTGCTGTAACATCAGCAAATCGATTTCTTCTGTAAACTTCTCCTTCCGCAGTCTGATGTCCTTTAACATGCATTACTGCAACTGCTTTGGGACTATGTACTGCATCCAGTCACTGTAGCACTTCTTCCCGGTGCTTGATGTTGGTTCCCTGTGAATTCAAAAGCCCCCTTTCTTTCCATAATGCCCCATGTACATGGACCACACCAAAGGCGTATTTAGAATCTGTCCAGATATTAACCCTTTTGTCCTTGCTCAAATACAGGGCTCTGGTGAGTCCAATCACCTCTGCTTTCTGGGCCGAAGTTCCAGGTAACAAAGCCTTTGCTTCTATTACCTGATCCAATGTTACTACTGCATACCTGGCATAGCGAGTCCCATTCTCAACAAAACTGGATCCATCAGTGTATAGTTCCCATTCAGGTTCTTCCAATGGTTCATCCTTTAGGTCATGTCTGCTGGCATATACTTGTTCAATTACCTCTACGCAATCGTGCACCAGTCCCCCAGCCTCCTGGTCACTGCGTAAAAACTCTGCTGGATTAACATGATTAGTAGTCTTTATTTCAATATCATCCTCTTCTCTCAGGATAGCCTGGTATTGCAACATTCGACTTGATGTGACCCCAGTGACCCCCCCTTTTGCTCCAAAACGGCCATGACCATATGGGGAACAAACACTTCATTTTTGCCCCCAAAGTCAACGTCCGGGCCTCTTGAATAAGAATTATTGTTGCCGCCACGGCTTGTAAACACGAGGGCCACCCGGAACTTACCGAATCCAGTTGTTTAGAGAAGTATCCCACTGGCCTCCTCCATGATCCCACCTTCTGGGTGAGGACCCCCCAATGCCAGTTTTTGCCTCTCATTCACATACAACTGGAATTCCTTGGTCAGGTCAGGGAGCCCTAGGGCTGGGGCCTCTTTCAGTGCCTGCTTCAATTCCCAGAAGGCCTTCCTTTGCTGTGTTGTCCATTCCAACTTCATGGCATGCTGCTTCAAGGCCTCATACAGTGGCTTGGCTAGGAGACCGAAATTCATGATCCACAGCCGACACCATCCCACCATTCCTAGAAAAGATCTCAATTCCTGATGGTTACGAGGCAAAGGAATAGCACATATTGCCTCTATTTGGTTTACTCCCAAACGTCTCTGCCCTTGTGCGATCTCACAACCGCGATAAATGACGCTATTTTTGAGCAGTTGAGCTTTTTCCTTAGAAACCCGATACCCTGCTTGGCCAAGCATGTTGAGTAATTTAATTGTTAATTCCACACACATTTCCCTTTCCTTAGTAGCCAGAAAAATGTCATACACGTACTGCAGGACTACATACAAGGATGGGGATATTGTTACCTGGGTTATCTTCCATTCCTCCAGCTCCTTGTCCAGTTGATTTCCAAAAATAGTAGGGCTGTTTTTAAATCCCTGTGGGAGTCTTGTCCACGTAAGCTGCTTCTTTCTCCCAAAATCAGGACTTTCCCACTCGAAGGCAAAATATTTCCTACTCTCTACTGCCAGTGGGATGCAGAAGAAGGCATCTTTAAGGTCAATCACTGAGAACCATATAAACTCCTCCGATACAGATGTTAACAAGGTGTAAGGATTAGCAACAACTGGATGTATGTCTTTCACTATTTCATTAATAGCCCTCAAGTCCTGTACCAAACGGTACTTACCATTAGGTTTCCTCACTGGAAAGACTGGAGTATTATACTCTGATTCACATTCCTGTAATATTCCTTGAACCAAAAATTGTTTAATTAACGGAGCTACTCCCCTCCTTGCCTCAAGCTTCAAGGGGTATTGCTTTACCCTCACTGGTTGGGCCCCTTCCTTTAGTTCCACCTTTACTGGCTGCGCAGCTTTAGATTTTCCGAGGACCCCTGACTCCCATACCAAGGGTACTACAGCCTGCTCAGTTTCTTCTGGAATAGGAGAGGCATCCAATTCCTTGATCACAAAAATGCCCGCTATTTGTTCCTCAGGTATTTCCAATTTCACCCTTCCCCCCTCAAATATTATTTTCACATTAAGTCGGGACAGCAGGTCTCTGCCAAGAAGGGGTTTGGGGCAATTTGGCATATACAAAAATTGGTGATCTAATTCCTTCCCCCCAAACCTAAGATTTAAAGGTTGTAAAAATGGTTGTTCCTCTAGCTTCCCTGTTGCCCCCACCACCTTTACCATTGTGTCACTCAAAGGTCCCAATCGTCTATTGAGTACAGAATATGTGGCTCCAGTATCTACCATAAATTCTTGATCCTTTCCATTTATCTCTAAAACTACCCTCAATCCCGGTCTAGTCAGCTTTGATTCTGATAGTTTCCCAAAACTAGCGCTTGAGCGGCCTCTGCTGATCCTCCCGTAAATCCTCCCACAGGAGCATTCCCCATTGGACCCGTCCTTAATCCCATGTTTCCCATACCCATACCTCCTCTAACCGGGCATTCATTTTTCCAGTGTCCCAATTGTCGGCAAAACACACACTGGTTTGGATCCAACCTCCCCGTGTTAGGTGCAAACCCAAATCCTCCCCGACCTCTCGCCATCTCCCTCTGTCCGCAATTAGCTCCTCCCCGACCTCGACCCCTAATGAGTCTTCCTCCTGTCCCTGTCTGTTGCATTACAGCAGAATACTAGCTTTTTTTCTTTTTGCAGTTTCTTTTTCCCTGTTGTTGTATACCTTCCATGCTACCTCCAATATTTTATCCAAACTCTGAGTATCCTCCCCTTCCAGCTTTTATAACTTTTTCCTAATATCCTCTTGCGATTGCCCCATAAACAACAATGCCAATTGAAGTTTTCCTGATTGATCCTCTAAATCTAAATTAGTAAACTTCCGAGCCATGTCTTTTAATCGTTCCAAAAAGGCAGACGGAGACTCATTCTTGTCCTGCTTGACCGAATACAACTTGGACCAATTCATAGTCTTAGGTATTCCTGTTCTAATTCCTTCCACCAACAATTCATGATATCGTTTTACAGCCCTTATTCTTCCCGTAGAGTTTGGATCCCACCTGGGTTCCTCACTCGGCACTAACTCATCAACTGTTTCATTTAGTTGTTGCAACCGAATTTCCTCACGAGCCTTTTCTCTAGTGGCTCTAATAACCATTTCCTTTTCCGTGGAATCCATTATAGTATCTAATAATACCTGTAAATCATTCCAGTCCGGATTCTGAGTCTTTATTACCATTTTAACCACCCTTGCTACCCTTTCCGGATCCTCCCGATAACTCCCCCGCTGATTGCTTCCATATTACCAAATCCCCTGGGAGAAAGGCACCTTTATAAGTATCCTTTCTCCCTGTGGTCCCACAGCTTCCCTTAACGGTGCAATTAACTGTGGCCCCTTCTGCCCCTTCCTTCCCTGGCGAGTTCGCCCCGCTAACGGAGTTCTTTTAACACTCTCATTCTTTTTGCCATCACCATCACTATCACTCTCACTAGATCCCATTTTTATAGATATATCGGCAGGGGTAGCAGGGAGCACATTAGGAGCAACCGGAACCCTCGGGGGTGCTATACAATAGGACAAATCTTCCTCGATCAGAGGATACAAATTACGCTCTTTTCTTTCTTTACATCCAACACACTCCCTCTCATTATTTACTTCTAAAACCAAGATACCGCACTCCTTTTGCCATTCTTCTTTCCGGTATAAAACGAAAAACAAATCTAAATACGGTATTCATCCCATTCCTCATTTCTTCTTAAAAATTGCATCAAAGATTCCATTATCCCCAATTCCAGCGTACCATTCACCGGCCATCCCGCTTCCCCAATCTCATATTCAGGCCACCAATGATTACAATAATCTATCATTTTACTTTTATCCAATTCTTGATAATACCCCTCACCTTTCCATCGTTTCAATATACAACCTAATGGCGTATTTCCAGGTATTTTACCATTGGCTTGCACTAAGGTTTTAAAAGTTTTAAAAGACATCATATTACAGCCTTTAATTCCACCTTTAGTCCCAATAAACCAATATACCTTCTCGCCGTCCTTCCCAAGAACAGAAGGCGAGTTCCGGTCCTGCATACTTAGACATCTTATGGCCGGAGCCTAGGCTTTTCCATCAACCACCAAATCCAAATCCAAATGTCACCTTTTTCCAATATAAAGCACCTTCGGGCTTACCTTATGCAGTTGTCCGACACGCGTGGGGGTCGGGCACGAACCGATGGCTCCCTGAGAAGTGCTCGGTGCCGGCTTGGAGTGAATCGAGACGCGAACCACCCCGGCAACCCTCGGAGTCCTGCCGCGGTCGCCAGAAAACTGTTGCCCGATAAATAAACGACACAAAACTCGGATAAGTTTTGTGAGGTGCTTTATTAAGGGCCCAGGAGCCTGTGGACTAGCGTCCCAAGTCAGAGCCCAACTTCACGTACAGGTGCTTCCCTTTTGTACATGCGATTCATAACAAGGTCTCCAAGAAACAGTTCCCCTTGACTAGCAACAGACCCCTTGTGATACATTCCTTAGTTCACAAGCAAAATCATAAATCTTCTGCTTATCTTATTCTAAAACATTGTATGCTGCCTCCAGACAGGTTAGCATTCTTACTTTCCTACACTAGTTTTAAATATTTATTAAGTTCCTAAGACTACCTCCTAAGTTACACACGAAACCCAACACTTACTATCACGGCTACAAAACTGTTTTTAACAAACCAATTCACACACAACTCATAACTAAACTGTAATTTAACATTTCACTAAATTTCATTTCTTTTTCCAACAATGGGGGGACTGTGTGAGCCAAGGACGAAGAAAGGCCTTATTAATATTCATCTGTTTAGATCTGTGAAACAGTTTTTTTTGACAATTTATTTACCATTACATTGATTGTCTCAAAAATGAACTACAAACAGGGTTTCCCCCTCCATATGAAGAATCTTCATGGCTTTTTTCTGGCTAATGTTTTGGCATTTATTTGGAAGGAGACTTCAATTAGTGATGATGCAAGACAGAACCGTGTGGGTCACACATAGTTGCCAGGGAAAAATACCAAGCTCTGCAAACACAGGGGTATTGTAGACTAGAATAAGTCATATGTTGCAAGAAGCACAGTCTGTGTTCTGTAAAAACTAAAAACTCAATGTGAGAAAAAGTCTCTATCAAAAATAATATGCACTAGGGTTTATCTTAGAATAAGTCAGAGAAAGCTTAAAAAATAATTTTTGTTTTGTTGCTGGGGTTTTTCTTCTAAGGGGCGTAGGGGGGAACACTTGGTTTTGGTTTTTTTGTTGTTGTTGGTTTGGGGTTTGTTTTTTTGTTTTTTTTTTTTTTTAATTTTGGTCAGAGATGGATGCAGGAATGACAAAGTTTTATTTACTCATGACTTTACAATCCCTTAGTTTGGTAAGAGTCATCTGAAAACAAGGGTCCATAAGAGCCTTGTTTTTAGTCTTCCATTTTCCTCAGTCTACAGCTATGCTGTGGAGGGACAGAATGTAAGAAAATAAACATAGTGCAGAAGGTAGTCTCACACCTGAGGAGTTGCAGCTGTACTAATTACCAAAGATTGGGAACAGGCCTGCCCTTAATAGGCCACAGCTGTGTCAAATAAGAACAGTGCTGCAGAAAAGTGAGCTAGCTAGTTGAGGAGAGTTGGAGTTTGTTGGTTGTGCTGTGGAGAGAGGTGCAGTTTGTTGGTTGTGCTGGGAAGAGAGATGCAGTTTGTTGGCTGTACTGTGAAGAAGTCAGTGCTGCAAAGAGCTACCCATGAGAAATCACCGAGAAAGTATGGAACTTTTGCAATAAAATGGCAACACTATGCCATGCTTTATATCAAAAAACCGAACAGTTACTTTATATACACCTTTTGTTTAGCCTTTGTATTTCCCTTGTCACCTTCTGCACTACTATTTTTCATATGTTGCATCAGTCCTTACATTAAAATAGGAGCTCTCTGTGGAAGTGCATTTGTCTCTTCACCTTTACTTTAACTGCCTTTGAAATACCCGCATGATACAAACTCCATGCAGACTTACACAAATTTAAAAAGTTGATATCAAGTTAGTTAAAATCCAAAGCTTAAAAAAACCAAAAAACCCCTCAAGAAATACCGTAATGAAGACTGCCCAAGTGGCATCAATATGCACCAGGAAGAGACTAATAATTATTTTCCAAAATGTCCAGAACTACTGCTGAGAGCAGCAAGGGAAAGAAACACTTGGGACACACAGGTCCAAAGCAACATTCAGGAGGAGGTTATTGTTTAGAGAGACTGTTTGATCCCCTAGGGATTGTTTCCATCTCATTTCTTTTTGCACCTCTTCCTCATGGCTTTCCTCTATTCTAATGCTTCAACTCTTTGTTCCAGAGAATAAAAACCTCCAAAAATTCCTGATGGACTTATGAAAAAAAGATCAGCAATAGTCTAAAACAATGCAGTTATCCCTAATCTTGTTTTTGGAAACATCTGTATCATTTAATCTGAAACATTAAAACAAGACTTTCAGCCTAAGAGCAACATGGAAAATACCAATATAAACAGCTCAATTTTGGCAAAGTTAATTCAAATTAAAATAAAGACCTATAAAGAGATCTCTTAGAAAATCTATTTAGAAGGGAGCATTTAACAGCTTTGAATGTAGAAAAAGACTAAAAGCTCCAGTATAATGCTATAAAAAGCATCACAGAAATGTGTTATGAAATTCATGTGGATGGTAAGATCTTTCTAATTGTCCAGACATAGGAAAAAACAGATTAGTAATGACAAAAAAAAGACAAATCTGATTAAAACCCCAGCAATCCAAAAGCAAACTGTGAAAAGCAAAAGAATCAAAGAGTGAGTCAGTTTTTAATTGCTGGGAGTAATCTGCATAAGTGAGAATTTAAGACTAGGAGAGAACAATGCCACAAACTTGCAACACACCAGCTTTGTTTGTTGGTTTAGCAGCCATGAAAAATATACAAGTAGGACTCTCCACCTGAAACTTTATTTCCATCTAACACATGAACATACAACTGCAAACTGTCAGATACCCAGACAAGTTTCACAGGCAAATCATTCAGAAATGCATCAGGTATAAGCAGAATGCATTTGCAACAAATTCTGTTGTTATAAAAGTATTTGTCAGAGCTTAATGTTCCCTTGTCTTTTTGTCTGCCACTGTAAGACACAGAATAAAAGTAAGTACAGACCCTTAACCTGCTAGTTACCCCACTATTCTTCTGCGCTGAGTAAATAATGCCGTTTCCATGCACTCTTTGACCAGGAAATGAATTTTAAACAAGGAGGGTGAGTTCATCTTCCCGTGCTGTCCAGGCCAGTTTGTCCTGCTCTCACAGATAAGCACGGAATCTCTCAGAATGGATCTGTAGGTAGAGTCCCTGCTGGATCAGGGAAGAGCCAACACCCCCATTTACTGCACAAATACCAATGTTTCTTTCAGACCATGGAAGTCCTACAGATCCAAGTGGAATACATGTCCTTCAAATGCGTTCCTGAAAGTCTGGCTTTGTCATAAGTCTCTAGCAGTGCAACTCAGAAAATCCAAACCGAATTTCCTCTTACTTAACTCATTATAAATGCAAAAATTAAAACCATTGTAAAGTCCAATAGAAAGTATTCCTAATTCTATACAAGTGATGGGCTTTCCCCTCACGTTATCAAGTATGTGAAGTTCCTTTTTTACAAAATGAGTTTTCATCTTATTAAAAAAAAATTCTTGAAGTTATTATTGCTTTCATCACAGTGCTTGGCTTGCAATAAAGTCATAGTGTCTTTGTTACAATTCCTAGAGAACCATATGGCTCTGAAACGGAGACTGAAACAGTGTTAGCATTTCTTGTCATTTGTCCCACTCTTAAATTTCTTTTACTGAAGTTGCTGCTGGCTTGCTTGGCATGAAACTTTGTTCTAACAGTACTCATCAGTGTTTTCAGCCAAATGCTGAAGGTAGGGGCACAGTTAGCAGGCTTGGCATCTGAGTATATTCTATGCTAAAAAGCAGAATTTAGTGAGTAATCTGGGGTCTATCTTCTTTTTTTTTCTCTCATGGAAGACCAGATATTTTCGCGTTGTAGGAAAAACTATTCACGTGCTTAAATTCAAGGAACTTGCCATTTGGCATATATGTAATTTTTTTTTTCCTGTATGACTTTATAAGACCCCATTTACATCAAACTGCCTGTAGCTTTCCCCTCAGCAAACCCACCTCTCAGACCTCACAGAACAAAATGCCAATCCATGCAACAAAACAATGAATCCAATTTCATATGTGTTACACATGAACCAAAGAAACATGTGTGTTTGAACAGCTGTACTTGCATGGAATGCAGCAGATGCATGACTAAAATCATTAAGAAAAAGGAGGTTCAGATAAAAAACCAGAATACATGAACTATATGGTCACGATACCATTGTGTCAACTTTTAATACTTCCCCTGCCACAAGATAAGATTGGTCTACAGGGAGATTGTATAATTTTTTTTCTGTGAATACTGGGACATGTTAAACTAAGTAATGTAATATACTACTCTTAGTATCTGTTCATCTTGCTGACTGTGAACATAGGGCCACTGAACTGCTTCTCTGGAGTCTGGCTGAAAGGTGGAAAGGAAACATTGGAGTGTCAACTACCACAATCTCCATACAAGCAGATAAAAAATCAGTGTTGAAAATAATTGCTAAAATTATAAATAGTCCCCGATCACAAAAACTAAACATCCCCCTTACCATGGTGTTTTGCAAAAAGCCTCTTCACACATGCAAAATTAAGAGGTTTTTAGTGAGATATAACAATCCTAACATTTTATTTTGAATATAAAATCATGCCTTATGATCCTAAAATTGATACTCTTAGTTTCACTGTTTTAAAAAACTATGAACTAGATAAATGCAATTTGCATTTAGTTTTGCAGACCATTGTACCTGACCCAAATGAACTAATTTCTAACATACCAAGCTGTTTCTCCTGGACATGCTGCTGTCAGTTTCCATTTTTCTTGAGTTTTGGGAGAATATTAAAATCTGCAAATATGAAACACAAATGCAAAGATAATTTTTATGGTTTACAGGAAACATATAACAAAGAATCTGAAAAAAACAAAAAAACAAACCCAAGACCTGAATCATTGCCATCTTTATGGCAAAATTAAATTTTTTTTCATAATTAGGTTAAATATTGAGATAATGATTGAGGTAGATGGGAGACGTGCTCATCCGATGATGATCGACAAGTCTCGCTTTATTGATTAATAGGCACACTTTTATAATCACAGTAATAAGGCTCATACATATTGCAAAACTAGAGCTCACTATTGGTCAGCTATAAAAAGTCAGTCCCACCTTTCTCAGAATGTTTGTGGCTTCTTTTTACCTCCTGTTATCACATATTTTCTTGAACAGCTTCTTGCTCAAGGAAATGTGTCCTTGAATTAGGCAGCTGTTGCTTTCTCAGATGTATTTTCTCACGTCTCTTTCCCATCAACTATGTCTCAATAAAAAACTGTCCACAGTTCCCTGGTTTCTTTTTGAGCAAGAAGCTTTGTTTGCCACATCTTTTCATATCAAGCGACTGACTATATTTTGAATGCAGCTAAAAATACAAGGCAAACAAGTAAAGCATTAAAACTACACTTAAAATATTGCATGTACTACAAGGTTCTTTAACTGTGGTTCTAAGCTTAAGCTTTTAAGTTATACAAGACATATCTTCAAATTCTCTACATCTATGCCCCTGTGCTAAAAGCAAAAAATCTATAGCAGCTCTATTCTAAAGCATTGTGCAATAAACACTTGCACATCTGTAGTAAGCATATCTAAAATCTGTGATGTCTTATTCAGTTCATCTTTAACCCAGCACCCCAGCTGTTTTGCTAAGTTACTTGCCTTATCTGCCGTGTCTCCAGGTAAAAATAGTTGCTACTACCACCTGATGCAACTTAGTCCGAAACCTAGGTTCCCCTACGTTTAACTATTGCTTGTGTTTTTACTCCATTGCATTAGCAAAGATATGTTAGGATGGAACGGTGATAGTTTCTCAAATAACACGGCCCCCCCCTGTGTCTTGCTGAATGTCATTCCAGAGATGAGTCTAAGTTAGCCCCATTTTACTCTATTCTTATTTAAATCTGTGGGCATTTAAGGGTTCAAAGCTTAACCAGCTCTCCTGCGGATTGTTTGTAAGGGTGGCATTTGCACTCCCAAAGAGATCTAACTCCTCTGGGGGAGAGCGCAGTGGTGTTCAAGGACAATATGAACTCACACCGCTGGCATTCATTTCACTTGCAGCTGCTTTTGTTGTTGGCCACGGGCCAAAAAAGACAAGTTTTTATATAAACTGCCACTGTTCACTAAACCACAAATTCCTCTGGGAACTAAACAGTAACCTAGTAGACAAGTTCGAAAAGGATTAGTAACTCTTCTTAAACTAAGGCAAAGCAATGATTGGTTAGTTTGTTTTGCTAATGTTACCCAGATGTTATCTCTTGGCTGATTAAAGCGTGTAATTTCTGCTACACTGGCTATTATAACACCAAGCAATACAACACAGTTAAACTTCATTTTTCTTCACGCCTCTTTCTCCTCTTATTCCTTTTAGCTTTTACTGTCTTTAATCATTGTAGTTTTAACTCTTGTAATCTGCTCAAGCACTGATCTAGTTCTTTGTCGGGATCGCTGCTAATTGGCCCTACCACGGAATGCTGTGTTATGGGTACTGTGAAAAATGCATGTATTTTATGATTGGCTTTTCGCAAATATCAAAATGAAACTATATGTGTTGTGTTAGGAAGTAATGCTGTACCAATTCTCTTAAGTACTGTGTTAATACAGTTTTAAGTTATAAAAATTGTTAAAATAGAAACTTGCTATGTAAGATGCTTTGTTAAACAGAAAGGTCTTGCAGTGGAGATAGCAGCCACAGGGACACTTAAATCTTTCCGAAAAAGGAAATTTACTGCCTTCTTATCAGAAGAAACTAACTTCTTCCTGCTTTGAAGGCGCTGTTAGGATTAGAAGGAAGAAGCTGACATTGACCCAGACAGAACGCTGTGTTTGAATGGAATTTAAGCATTATGTATGAAGTGTATGAACATGCAACAGGCTATTGTTTTGAAGTGTTAATCCTTTGTTAACGAGTGTCCCTTTTCGGGCTCGTGATGCCCAGAAAAAGATCACCTGGATGTCTGTAACTCTTTGCTTTATTGTCCTCATATTGTCCTGATTTAAATTGTCCAAATTATTATGACTCTAATTGTATTACTATTTTATAACCATTTTATTACTATTAAACTTTTAACAATTTCAAAAGCAAGTGAGTGGCGTTTTTCACAATTGTACTTATGTCTATACTTCGCAGAGACAATATGAGACTTACTCTGAGCTGTAACCATTTCAATGATATGCTTTAGTTCCCAGTGATAATAAGCTAGGATCTTTTGCTCAGGTGCTTTAAAATGCTCTAAAGCCAGACTGACTCTTAATCTTGTTTGTTCTTGTAGCTCTCTCTGCTAGTTGTTAAAATTATGGTTAAATGAGCACCTGTTACACCACAATTCACATACTACGGAGTGTTCTACCCAAAAGGTTTTACCCCAGCCCCCGCAATACAAAGCTACTCAAGCAGCACAATACAGGTTATTACAATCAAGACATTTTTGACCCGCCAGACCCCATATGTAAAATTCTTACAGTGACTCAACAGTTGTAATCAGTCCTTCAAAGGTCTGGCAGTGCGTCACAGTCCTGTCTACAGCCTTCGCGTGTCCTTTCAGCTGCAACAGCAGCAGTCGTAGGATCAGCTTGCTTGTCAGTCACTGCATCAAGAACAGCCCAGTCCACCTGGCAGGTACCCAAATGGCCCCTGTATCTCCCCCGTTTTCCTTTGCAACTGAGTCAGTGCACCAAGGAGGTATTTGGGACTGTGCCAAATTGTCAGGTGTACAGACAACTCTGGGTCCTGCGATAAACTTGTCCTTGAGTAACACAGTGCATAATTTACTGAAAAATGTGTTGCTGCTCCAGAGTAACACAGATCGGACTTGTCGGGTCTGTGCCTTTAAGAAGTAGACGTAGACTATTCAGCAACCTGTTCGGTATTCCAACAATACCCTTGTTAATTTGAAGTGGTGGAAAAGGGGTGTGTAGCATAACCATAATTTTCCCGGTAAAATCTGCATCAATAAGTCCAGGTAAAACAAATAATCCAAGCACAGAGGCAGATGATCTCCCTGAAAGCAGCGCACCCATCGCTTGACCTTGCATAACAATAGGTCCTTTAACCTCCGTCGTGATGTTTTTTGTGGGTGCGAAGTCCTGAGCGTGACTTCTACAGCGGCTGCCAGGTCCAGCCAGAGGCTTCCTGTGGTGGCAGGTTGGAGGCAGGGACATCGGTAGCATCATGTATGGTTGCCTGGTGGAGCCAGGTTAACTGCGTCAGACATTGAAAGGGAGCAAGAGCAGCTAACACCTGATTGTGGGAAGCCTTTGCCTGCTCCTGTAACCCTAACCCCAGCTGTTTGATAGCATCTACCAAGAATGCTTTTGATCCTATCGGCATCTGAGCCATCCTTTCTAGTGCCTCTTTTATTGTCCAATTCGCATCTAATGTGTTAAGCACATTCCTCGCAGCCTGATTGCAGCCCGGAAGAGCACACTGTTTCAACATAGCCTCTGTCGTATAATCAGGTACCCCTGCTATCTCTATCGCGGCAGCAACTTGATCTATAAACAAACCAAACGATTCTTCCTGGCCCTGCTTAATCCCCATGTACATGGGCACGCCTCCAGGTTCTTTTACTCTGTCTATAGCCAGTCTAATCAATCTCATAGTTTCTCGGCACTTATGTGGTTCTGCCAGGTTCTGAGCTTCGGTGTGGAGAAACACTCTCAGCCCCATAAACTCATCTGCTGTCACTCCAAACTGACTAACTCTTGATCACAACTGTGATAGCAACTTCCAGTCAAGAGCAGTTGTTAATGCTCACAGACCTCCCCCGGCCTGAGTTTGAAAAGTCACCGGGCATGTTAGTTGTGTAGCTGCATTAATTGCACCATCATCCCTTTTCTCCAAGCCCTCTTTCGCCAGCACAGTGCAAGCCTCCCCCCGTCCCCCGGCAGTAGCCCCCGCTAGGTCGCTTTCCACCCCAGGGATCGGCTCACTGCTCAGAGGGAGGACAGCCGGGGCCGGTTTTGGCCATGAATCATTCTCTCCGGGGGATGCGGACAGCTCACTCAATGCCTCGGTACCAGAATTAGAAGGCAGTGGTGCCGGAGGAGGCAAAGACACCCTATTGAACACAGGGGGCAATGGGGTGTCTTGGGATAAATCTCCCTCATAGGTTCTGTTTTTTGTACAAGCAGTGCATGTCTGCACAGCTGCTTTCTGTTCTGCCTGATACTGCAGAAGCTCATTATGAATCACCCTCCATAATTTTCCTGTCTTTTCAGCTGTCTTATCATCGTCTAAAGTAGCCTCCCAGAGCACATCCCCAAACTTACGCCACTCTGTTAGCTCATGTACAGTACAAGGATTTATGAATATTCCCTTAGCATACCCATATGACAGGAGCCCCGGTAACTCCTTTTTCAAATCTATCCCGTTAACCTGCCGCTTTTGCAAGAAAGCGGTAAATAAATCATATGCTGCTTGCCTTTCCATACCTGATTCATCAGTGCTGTTGCAACCCTCTCAAGGTCTCGGCAGCATGTATCAGCCAGCCTCGTCTGTAGGGTCACCCAGGGCACGGTGTGGCATTATCAGCCCTTTACGTTCACACTTATTTGCCATCCCGGCTGCTTGGGACCTGACTGTGTTACGTCGCTTGTCCGTGGTCTCGGGGTCACCATTTTACGAGGTAGACGGGAGACGTGCTCATCCGCTGATGACCGACAAGTCTCAGCTTTATTGATTAATAGGCACACTTTTATAATCACAGTAATAAGGCTCATACATATTGCAAAACTAGAGCTCACTATTGGTCAGCTATAAAAGTCAGTCCCACCTTTCTCAGAATGTTTGTGGCTTCTTTTTTACCTCCTGTTATCACATATTTTCTTGAACAGCTCCTTGCTCAAGGAAAATGTGTCCTTGAATTAGGCAGCTGTTGCTTCTCAGATGTATTTTCTCACGTCTCTTTTCCCATCAACTATGTCTCAATAAAAAACTGACAACAAGATAAGTTGAAACTTAGAGTTAAAACAACATTAAACTGCTATTTCAAAATTATTCTCTTATTCTACCATATATGACAATCTGATTAATCTGGATGGCCTTAATTAGCATTTTTAACAATAGGAATATATTTTTAAAGGAATATCTGGAGCCCTTTTAAAATCTACCTCGAGTTGTGTGTGTGTTAAATTGCATGTACTAATGAATAAACAAAGAAATAAACCTTCAGGTGTGTTCTGCACAGTTGGCATAAAGAGAATTATTCTCTTTATGAAAGTTATGCCATTGATAGCACAGTTCCTCAGATTATACATACAGAAGACATTAACAAGAGAGCAGTTGCCAGTGATTCTCACTCTAGCATAGATATCTGTACTGTTCTGAGAACCCTGGTGCAGCCTCCAAAATGTAAAAATTCTTAAAATAGCTAGTGCAAATAAAGGAAGCTCTGGACTGTGATTTTTTTTTTAATGCTTCACTCCATTACTGAACCTGTCCTGTCACCCCAGGACAACAAGAAAGCAAGAGACTGAAGCTGAGAGAAGCCTGAAATCATCTATACAACCGTACCAAACCTGGTTAGGATGCCAATTCTGTTTTGCTTGCAGAAGAGAACAGAGTTCTGGTCTGATCATGAGTGCTGTGTATTTTGCAGTTCTTCTGTGAACAGAACATGTGCTCAGTGGACACCGCTGGGGCCACAAGGTGTGGCCTCTGCTGTCTTAGAGATCTCCCTGACCTGTGTGTACTGCAAATCAGTATATTTAGTAGGCTGACTCCTCAGACAACCACTGCAGCTCTTCAGCAATATGGTAAACTTGTGCATCAAATTACAGAAACTCCCTTAGTTGCTTGAGGCAAGCACCTTACAGGAAGGAGGTATGTTTGCAATGGACAAACGAAGTTTCTCATGCTCAGTTTTCGCTTAACTGTGTGGCCTCACTGTGCAACTAAACCTAGAGAGTTCAGAAACTTCATAGCAAAAGCACCTTCTATATTTTTTGGTGTAAAACGGGATTTTTGCAATATTGCAGGAAGCATTGCAGACTGATGCTCTCTAAAAATCTGCATACACAATACGAAATCTGTGTATGCCCACTTGCTGTTCACACACAGTGCTACTATCAGATTTAACCAGAGCAAACTGGAAAGCCATTAGGCAATATAAAATGACTACTGTTTGCAAGAGAGCTTCACAAGTCCCTTAAAAAGAACATACAATTATCAGGTTGTAAAAGAGGCTGAAATGCAATTGGTGTTGGTATTTCTTCTAAAATGGTAGGTTTATAGAAGTGCTTAATATATGTTTGCTGGAAGGATCCCAAGGGGAGATACCAGTGGAACAGAAGTCCCTCTCTTTCCAATTTTTTTTCTTGTACTCCTCTACCCCCTCAAGAATACCTATTGCCCAGCTTGTAGAAACAGATGCATACCTTTTAATTGTAAATATTAAAAACTTGCTAAGAAGAAAATGTAAGTTCTTTGTGGACAGTTTTTATTGAGACACAGTCGATGGGAAAAGAGACGTGAGAAAATACATCTGAGAAAGCAACAGCTGCCTAATTCAAGGGACACATTTTCCTTGAGCAAGGAGCTGTTCAAGAAAATATGTGATAACAGGAGGTAAAAAAGAAGCCACAAACATTCTGAGAAAGGTGGGACTGACTTTTTATAGCTGACCATAGTGAGCTCTAGTTTTGCAATATGTATGAGCCTTATTACTGTGATTATAAAAGTGTGCCTATTAATCAATAAAGCTGAGACTTGTCGGTCATCAGCGGATGAGCAGGTCTACTGTCTACCTCGTCAGTTCTTTACTATACACAAACTGATTTTCCATTATAAATTGATGAATGTATTAGCCAGGCTTCTTGGCAGATAATATAATGGGATTACATACAGAGAGCTCTTCAACAATCCCTATTGATGCATTTAATGAATGGTATCAGGTCATTCAGAGATACTAGATTTTTCACTTACTTTAGCAATTCTGATACATAAATCTCCAGTTTTATGCCCTTCTGCGAATGCTGACAATGGATATAAAGGTGAATTAGGAGTTCCTATTTCAGCTACAGCTTTGTGCCTTCCAGAATATTACTTTAAAGAGTGCAAAGTTGTTATCCTGTGCTCTGACCTTCGGGGTTGCAAGTGGTAATACATATTGCTGTTTCCAATAAGAAAAATAGAATAGAATAATAGATTCCTAGAATCTTCTTGAGCTGGAAGGGACCCACCAAGGATTATCCACAGTCAGCTTTTTGGTCCTGCACAGGACACCACAAGAGTCACACTATGTGCCTGAGAGCATTGCTCGAACATGTCTTGAGCACTGGCAGGTTTGGTGCCATTACCACTTCCCTGGGGAGCGTGGTCCAGTGCCCAAACACTCTCTGGTTTAAGCACAGCTTCGTATCATTCCCTCATATCCTATCACTGGTCACCAGAGAGAAGAGATCAGTTCTGCTCCTGCAACTTCCTCATGAGAAGCTGTAGACCACAATGAGATCTCCCCTCAATCTTTTCCAGGCTGAACAAACCAAGTGACCTCAGCAAATCCTCAAATGACTTCCCCTCAATCCATCACCAAGGATGGCCCAGATTTGAAAGGTGTGGAGGTGAAACACTGGAGTTCTGATGTGATCCCCTTGGCATGACTCTGAGCCCCAGTGTCCCCAGGACTGCAAGCTTTCTGGCTCCCTGAGCTCTAACCCTAATGGAATCTTGGGGTAGCAGGTAAGGTCCCTTTCACCATGGTTTTCCTGGATTAGAAAGCATGGAGACATAAATGTGGGTGCCCTGCCATGATTTCCTGGCATGACTTTTCCAGCCTCAAGGGTCCCCTGCCTGAATCCTTGCTAGCAGACAGACACAGGTTGAAATCAAACATAGGGAAAAAATATGGAAAAATACCAGAAATGCAGTGTGCTTAAGGTTTCAGATTTTGGTATTACCATCTGAATCCTGGTTGAAATCATAAAGATATTGGCCTCTGCACTCCAACTCACTGCATATCTGAAGATGCTTGAAGCCAACAGCTGGTTTTGTTTTGGGTTTGTTTGAGATTTATTTTTTAAACAGCAGTTTCTATTCCACTTCAGCATACTACCTTTGTCCAGAATTCCCAAATAAGAAGTAAAAAGGGTGCAGAGACAACGTATATTTTTATGGTTTTTACAAAATGAGATTTGAGGGCAGAATGGTGTGTCCAAACATTAAAAGAGGAGAATGGCAGAGCTGAGCTTTGAATCTGTCTTTCAGTATAATGTTCCTACACTTATACAAGTACCTCTGTCTTTCTGCTTTCTCAAAGGCTGACACTGTTATACTTTAACACCTTCAGGTCTCTTTCCATATGCCTAACACTGGTATTCAAAGAATCAGTCTCTGTGCACATCCTACACACCTCTAACCATGCCCACCATGATGGAACTGTGTAGATTGAAGTGTGTTGATGTCTGCAAATGTAATAAACCCCCCATTTTTATCAAGGGAAAAAGAAAAGAGAAGTTAAGATATAAAAACTGCATGAGTGTAGTCTATACACAATGTCTCCTCCAGGATATGAAGTGAATTTAGTGGATTTAGCCAGACAGTCCAGGTCTCCCTGTCTTTATCTGTATTATGTTGACTACTATGTGGAGAGTAGTGTAACTATAGTTATTCTGTGTATCCAGCATCTTCCTGATGCCTTTATGGATCACAGACTAGAAAATCTGTGGCCTTTATAAACTCTAGAGCTACATATACATTTTGGAAATTTTCATTTGCAAGTGGAAAAAACATATTCTGAAGTGATAAGCCACTGTTCTTGATGTTCTCAGCAGGCCACTCTGTGGGCGTCAATAAAGATAGTTGAATAGCCAAGCTCACTATTCCATTTTGTTCCTACTTTGTATGAACTGTTCTTATGTATCCCCTTTCCGTGGTTGTGCCCTTTCCCCAGAATAACAACTACAGAATTGCTTCCCATGAAGTCTAATGGTGTACAAACAAAAGTCTCCACAGCACAAGGTTTATCTCCAAGGCCTATCTTCCTACACCCTCACTTCAGGTATGGCTCCTTTGGGCTGACAACAACATCGCGAACATCAATTGGCCACCCAAGTCCATTTTTTTTGTCTGGTGCATCTCTCTAACACCACCACTTTGCGAAACAACACACTTAAAAACTGAAACCTATACCTGTTTACTGGTTTTTTTTCTCACACAGTGGACCCTTCCACTGTCACTAATCATAGAAAGATATGATATTTCTTAAAAGTATTTTCTTTTATAGAAGACTTTTCCCCAAAAAATTGTTTGAATTCATGTTCGTTTTCCTGCAACTTCCTCTGGGCACCCACTGCCCTCTAGACAGTGGCACTATCCAATAACCATGCTGAGAAAACTTTAAAAGCTCTGGCTTTCCTCATCTGTAGCCTCCCCGATCCTATTCTTTCACTTACTAAAGCCTTTGGCAAAACTCCTATGACTTCAATTGAAGCAGAATTAGGTTGCTGATGGATAAATGCACTTCTTCCATCAATCCCCATAACAGATACAGAATTGGTAACTGTGTTGGCCTTTTATTTTTCTCTATTGCATTATAAGAATACTACAAAAGTATCATAACTGCATAATGCTGTATGTGCTTCTACACTATTTCTGAATCTTACACAAAGTACATGGCTTCTTCCATTTAACTTCTTTTGATTTCAGGTTCACATTCCAACAACCACTTGCAGAATTAAAAAGGACTGACTATCTTGGCCAAATGAAAAAGTACATTCCTGATATGGCATCCAGTTGAGAATTTAAATAGGAAACAATATACTCAAAAGGCATTCTGTTTCTTCCTCCAGCCCATCATCCACCAATTTTTTTTCTCTCAACACTCTCAGACTAAGCAGTTCCTTTTCAGGATTAGCTTACTCCAAGTTATTTTATTACCTTAACCATTTGTTTGTAATGGTGGTTGCTGAATGCAATCTAACGAAGGCATGGATGAAGAGAAAGGAAAAGGTTTGAATGCAATAAGCTGGTCTGAACATCAGCCTAGAATCTGTGGTGAACAATTCTATGAATTTTGTATTTATGAAGTGACTTCATCCTTCTCTCTCAAGTGCATTGTTTGGTGACTTTTGTTCACCTAGTTCTGTGTGGTTAATGTCAGGTGCTGATCTGCCCACCAGAAGT
This sequence comes from Geothlypis trichas, assembly GCA_009764595.1. Lineage (NCBI taxonomy): Eukaryota > Metazoa > Chordata > Aves > Passeriformes > Parulidae > Geothlypis > Geothlypis trichas. The sequence continues at coordinate 20,882,158 of CM019902.1, forward strand.
ACCCTGCTGAAGCAGGGCCTCTCAGGTACACAGCCCTTTTCTGCAATTTGCCCCTCATCCTGCTGCCACAGCAGATATTCCAAAGGAGACTGAACACAGCACTCCTTGCAGGAAAGACATTTATTTTGTTATGACTGGCAAACGTTGCTGAAAAGGGTAATAAAACAAGTCATATAGGCTTAACACTGGATATAGGCAAAACAACCATCGATGTGAGCATAAGCCATGATAGTTAAGACTTGTGCTGTGAGCATCCACCAGAAAGAGAGACTTGGAATCTGGGAGCTCTCTCTCCTCTCCTGTTATGGAGCTGGCCAGATTAACAGGGGAAGCTTGACTGCTGTGGTATGCCTTTAATTATACCAAAGTGCATTTATTATAGATACAAAAATCAACTTTACTTGCCAAAATGTAATTATGGAAAATCTAAAATATGATGGAAGGTAGACTGACATTGTTGTAGGCTTATTTAATCATATATAATTGCTTTATTTACCAGAGAGTGCCAAAGTGCTACGATGTCAAATGTGCCAAAGATTATGTAACCAATATTTATGAATTTGCAGTGCTGAGTAATTCTCACTGTTGGTTTTTATTAGCAACAGATCAGTCTGTGCTCTACACATTTTCATCTTGGAACAAAACTGTTTTCATTTATTGAATGTCCAAAGGAAGTGACAGTCTTCATTTAGTCAGTCAAGATATCATTATCATATCTTTACATCTGTAACACACAAGTATAGCTACAAAAAGAAGAATGTGCTTTTTAATATATTGTCATAAGTCAAAGAGAAATAAAAGTACTTGTGTTTTATATCTTTAATATAATTATTATCCTATTAGGCTTTTATCTCGCAAATAGTATCTATAAGGCAACGTTTGGATTTTGAAAATAAGAGCTGCAAACCTGATCAGGAGCATGAAGTCCAGAAATAAATAACTGCCATATTAAAACAAACAAACAAACAAACTCCAAGATTTTACAAAAGTCTTTTTATAAAGCATTTTAGAAAAATTCCAGTTGGGGTAGACATTTTGTTTCTGGCATCCATTTTGGTACAATATCCCATGGGAATGCTAGCAAACATAGATTTAGGGACCCTAGAGGCTTTATGCACAAGAGCTCAGTAGTGGCTAACAAAGAATCCGAGAAAACCCATGTGTTCGTGACCCACGTTAGTTTCACAGACAGCAAACTTAGCATCTCTAATAACTAAGCTTACCAAAAGATGTGCTGGGATAACTGCCAGAGACATACCATTGCATCACAAGACTAGCAAAATCATACATGTCTCTGGCACTCCCACAATCACTTTACTCTGTGTAGATCTCAGACCTGAGTTTCTTTTCTTCTCAATGCAAGCACAAACTGCCTTGGGTTTACCAATGCCTCCTACACATTTTGTACTCCTATTAAGAGAGCAAGGTCTTATTAAAAAAAGAAATCTCACAATAATTCTTCTTTGCTGTTTACATTGCACTAACCTTGTCCCACTGGAGACCCAGAAAGAATCTTACCCTACAGGCATAACAAGAACAAACACAATTGCCCTTCATCAGGATTTCTCCCTATAAGGATTTTTCCTATAAGGGAAAATCTTCTTTCATGTATTCTTTGACATCCAAGCAAAACTTCTAGCTGCTTTAAGCAGCCCAGAACTTCACCCTTGTTTTTGGAAAGAGTACCAGTGCTGCTGAGAGGCTACAAAGAAGGTCTAAGCAGCAAATACAAAAGACAGTGAGAGAGAAAAAGTAGCTTGAGAAAACCTGTGCTACAACATTTGAAACCGGAAGTATTTTCTCATGACAGAAGGGCACCAGTCACACTGTGGCACTCAAGCAATATCACTAGCAGTTGCAAAGGATATGGAATAATAAAGAACAGGAATTAGGGGGTCTTTGTGCTGCAAAACGGGGTAAGAGTTTCCAAAACAAATGTTTTGAAGGCACAAATGCCCATACAAACCACTGATACTCTGTACACTGAGTGATAAGTGACCATATGAGAATTTGTTGTGCAGTGTTTACTTCTCTACAAGATTTTTTTTCATATTATAACCGAAATTCAGATACTTTAAATTTCCTTTAGAACTAGATAACTGGTTCCACAATACTGCACTTAGAGTGTCTTAGGAACAGTTATTAATCAAGTGCAACATAATTAAGTGCCCTCACAGACTCCAAGGGGAATCAGGAATGGGAAAGTAATTTTGATTTCAATCCTCTGAGTCCTTTTTTTTTTTTTTTGTTTAACTTCCAGAAAGACAGAATTATGGCAGAGATTGTTATTCAAGAAAAAGGCAAGCATCCTGAACAATGCTGGAGTTAGTGTAGTGAAATTCCACTGTTGTATTTGCATATTTTCTAAAGCATTTTACAGCAAAGCTGCTATCTATAAAATACAAAGGGTGATTTTACACAGTCACAGCTCTGTAAGGAACATTTTTTTTATACAAATATCACTCCATTACATCCCAAAGGGTAAATAATGACAGGATAAGGCAAAGAAACAGCTGGAAATCATATGTCAGATGCAAAATGGCTGGACCACACTACTGAAAACATAAAGTCATTTCAACAGAACTATGTTCTATCAACCTCTAAACCTCTTCCAGACACAAAGGAAATCAATAACATTATAAGCAAAAAAGTGAAAAGCACAAACCACACTCCTTGTAGTATTTTGATACTCAAGAAGTTAGTGACAAACTGTTTAATGTAAAATGGCGTCCCTATTAATGATGCTGCTGTGACTTAAATAACTCATACATTACAATGATAGGCTCTGAGGAGAACAAAGAAATAGATATTAGCACTCAGGAAAACATGGGAGAAGCATGAATACTAGCTAGCCCTGGAATGCTCAGAAATTGGCTCCTCAGTTATCATAGTTTGCAAAGTAACTGCAATACCTCATTAGAGAGGTATGTGAGAAAGGAAAATCAGAACCAACAAAGGACTCAAGTTTATAAACAGTGAGTAAAACAGCAGTGGTAATTGCTTCCAGCATGATTTAATCAGCCTGCACAAATGAGGCAAAATATCGGTTCTTGTTCAGATGTATTAACTATTCACAAAGGACCATGACTTCAACTAAATTAGCATTTTTTGTTGGTTCACAGGTTGTAGAGACCTTCTGTGCCATGAAACAGGTTAGGCAAAGTAAGGATGACCTGTAATCTGGTCACAGCAAATTTGGAACAGCTACTGTTTTATACATTTTCATTCCTCCTACTGTGACTGCCCACGTGGCATGGTTTCCTTTCACTGCTTTCACAGATAACCTCACTTCCAAACAAATATGTTTGAAAGTGGGGTCTGAATACTTCTGGTGAGAACTCTTGATACACACGTAGGTTTATAATTTGTGATGTTGTTCAGCACTCTCCACACTAAATTCCTTGGTTTGTACAAGTAGTGTTGGAATACTAAAAGAGGGCATTATGACCTCAGTGTAAAACTGTGTTTTGTTTAAAAATATATTAAAATATTTTTTATTTGCCTACTTCTGCTTCTAATGAAATTTGGTTAAACTGGAATTGTTTGGAACAACCAAATTAGAACTCCTCTTACCAAAATATTTAAATGTCCTCTAATCTGTCTTTCCAAATTCTTCTGTGATGTGCTTTTAATCTCTCAGGAAATAAAGCCTACACAAAAAATGTCACCAAAACGGATTTATGAGCAGAGTTGCTATTGTTCACCTTTTACTTTGTTAAAAGAATGACCCCATGTCAGCAAAACATGGTGGTTTTCAATATCATATAAAATAACTTCACTTTTTATGACATAGGTCCTGCTTAATTTCAATTTGACTGCTTAGTAATAAAATATCTAGAAAGGAGAAATAGATACTTTTTAAAATTTAGCATCATGTTCTACAATCGTGGTATAAAATATTAATAGGAATGATGCTGCATACTATTTAGTATAGTATGTTTTTTTGCTCAGAGGAAAGGAAATAAAAGGGTTATAGGACACAGAAGATTTATGGGAATGATGGACTTCTATAAAACAACTCAAAATCAAGTATTAGCTCTCTGTACTAGCTGTGAAAGTATTACTGAATGCTGTTGCTGGATGTATCTTCCATTGAAATATAAGACCAAGACAGTAGAAATGAGCAAATAATTGCTTTTTGCTAACTGCTAATTGACAGAAAATTCTTAAAGTATTAGACTGAACCAATTCTTTTTAATTCAATACTGTTTGCTTTTCTCACTTTAGCGGAAAACTGGGGGAAAATAAGCATTTTCCTGTACACTCAACATTTTATTTGAGTGTTAACAGAACATTACATTCTGCAACAGTTCTACAAAAAGTGAAGAAAAAGCCAAAGGGAGAATCAAAGGGAGAATTTTTTTATCTCATACTCTTTTTTTATCTCCTAGCGTCAAAACTTCCTCACTTAACTTTGTCCACTTTCCTCAAGTCTAGTCATTCATCTCCACTTATCTGTTCTCTTCAAATGCCAGAATGTTAGTCTGACTTACAGAACCCCCCATCATTTATTCACATTGGTCAGGAATAGATAATTCAATTTGGATCTGACTTTTTAAATATTCAGAAAATTTTAAAAAACCCCAGTTGTTAGCACAACACTCACCATGTTAGAACTCATCATGTTTAGCACACACATTTCAGCAGAGGAAATCTAGGCTGAAGTTAGTAATTTTATTTGATGGAAGGCTTTACTTAGTGAGGGCTTACATTGGGGAAGATGTATGGACTACAATTGCATACACACTATATCTGATGAAGAGTGGAAAGACCATCTACAAATAATAACAAAATATTTCCATTTTCAACGCTGAAATTATACACTTGAATCCTAATCTAAGAGAAATGTTTCCCATTTAGACAGGAGAAGGCTTTTGGACTGATAAGGACAAAAGCGAGTTTCCTAAGTGACCAAAGCTGAACTCACAGCTGTGCTATTCAAAGTCTGTATTTTCTTTAATTGTGATTTTATAATCTCACAGGTTTATAAATCAACATGCACTTGGCAGTCTGACTTTATGTAGATTGAGTTTAAGATGCTGGCACGCTCTATTTGACTCATGAGTTAGAGATAATTTGTAACAAAGCTCCAAATTCAAACTGTTTTCCTTCATTATCAAATCAGAGCATGTTTTTAAAAATCTGCTTACCAGGTTTAAAAAGTCAGCTGACTTGACTTCCCTTATTCTCGTCCCCTAGAGTTCAGATTTTGTTTCACACTTCTGGCATGAGTATTAGCAGGATATGATGTTACATTTCACTCCTATGAACTTACAGAGACTCTGGAAAAAGGGCAAAAAAACTCTTATATCTTTAAACTGGAGACTAGCTCGAAGATAGAAAATGAAATGCTGAAATATGCTCTAGCAAAGGATGTAAAGCTAACCCTGAGCTTTTGCAGCTGGTATTTGATACTCTTTTTGCACCTACATCCTGTACCCTGTAATGTTCACTCTTTGCGAACTTTCTGTTATCAACACTCCATTCAGTTTTTTGTCAGATAGGCATATTTTCAAGGGTCTGGGTATTATTCTGCCTGTGTCCTCCATAATTCACTTCAGATTCTGCAACCTACTCAATGAAAACCCATGTTCCATTCTTACCTCAGTCAAAAAGTAAGTAGAGCCTGACCCTATTTCCCTCTAAGCTATTTGTTTTTCTGTCTAGAGCTCTTTTTCCCCAGGGAAGACTTTTTCTTCTGGCACTGCTTCACTTACTCCAGCTTCATGCCAATATTGAACTGAATACTGAGTTCAGCTCCCTGTCACCCCTGTCAGAGAAGTCCAGGAGAAACTCCTGCCCATGCTCAGCCTATTTCCTTCCTGGGAAATTCCATTTGCCTTGGGGCACTTCTCTTCCAAGCACAGGCAGTCTGATGACTCCAGGCAGTCTCATTCTGTAATCAGCCAGAACTCTGAGGGCTTTATCACTGCAGTGGTTCTCTCCATTTTTGATATGATAATCTAACATTTGATATGATAATCAACTGAGAGAATAAAATTAAAAAAAAAGACAAGGGTCTTATCAAAAGAAAGGGGGGGGAATCTTATCAAAATGTGTAAATAGTGGAGGAGGGGAGTAAAAAGATGAAGTCAGTCTTCTCAGCAGATGCCACAGACAGATTTAGAGGCAATGGAACAAAGTGAAATATAGGAAGCTCCATTTAAATGAAGACAAATATTTTATTTTACTTTAAGGCTGGGCAGACATTGGAAAAGATGCCCAGAGAGATTGTGGAATTTTCATCCTTGTATATGTCAAAACCAGCTGGATATGGCTCTAAGCAGCCTGCTTTGAACATGCAGACTGAATTAGAGACTCCAGAGAGCTCTGTGTCACTCTGGGATCAGTGACAAAGATTTGTAGGACTGAATGCAGGTGCACAGAACAAAATATGAGGTCCAGAATAAGAATAATGAAAATACAGATTTAAATTATGCAGAGTGGAGAAAAAAAATACACTTTAGGAAGCTGTAGTGAGAAACAAGCATATAGAGGAAAGAATGAAGAAAAGCGGGACAACATCCTACCAGGCAAATCTAGAAGCTCAAGGTACCAATAGTTATTTAAACATCTAAGCCAGCATTCTTGCTAAACAGGCATTTTGACCTGGTGGGACTGCAAATCTTTGCTTGGGCACTTCTTAACCTAGCAATCAGGTTTGGGTGACAACCCAAACATTGGTTAAGTAGATGCTAAGAAACATACTTAACTAATTTATTAGTGTGACATATCTGTAAACACAGAAAGAATGCCAAATTGCTAAAAGCAACCCTTCCCTCTCAAGATTCTTCTCAAAGTATTTATTATTAATTAACTTACATTTTTCTGATTCCCACATTGTGCTGCTGGAGGTTTGTCTAAGTTTTGAAGTTCTAACACAGAGCTCCCATTAGCCTTCACCAATCCAGCCTTCACCAACTTCCCTTCCTTCCCCAGCAGTTGTGAAAGTCAGAGCAGTCCAGGAAAAGGGTGGTATGTAAACAAATGAGGAACATGTGTTCCAAATGGAAAAGGGGATAGTGAAAATAGCAGACAGTGAAATTAGAGCAGCAAGGCATGAGCTAGCAGCTGGGGTAACAGAGGAGTGGAAGAGTTTCCAAGGCATTAGAGGGAGCTGACAAGGGAGCAAGAGTAAAACCCAGGTAACTAGATGATCACTGTATTTCCCAGATCGAGGCAGGCCTGATTTTGATTTTTTCTTCTCTTTGATACAGCTAATAATGGATTTTTCTGTCTTCTAGTGGGTATTTGTTTAACTCAAAAAGCAGTCATATGGGAACATTTTCCACTCTGTTCCCAATCAGCAGGACCATAATGGCAGGTGATTGCAATGATGGGCAGAGAAACATGGAAAGAATAAAAGGCAGCACCTGCCTGCCTAAAATATTGTTTCTACCTTTTCATTTCCATTATATGATGTGTTTCTTATGGGCACGCTTATGGTGAATATGCATTAGTAATTAAAAACAGTCAGTCTAAAGCACAATTAATAGATTTCTGAGGGGTTAATATCAGTATATCCCTCTAAACCTCACTTGGAAGGAATCTCTGAACATGTGCACTGAAAGCATGAAGCATATTATTTTCTGCTTTATGTACCGTTTTAGCAATGTAGACGGTCCTAAAGAAGTGCTTACTCAGTGTCTAACATCTGACTACAGCATACAAATTTCAACTCTGGTTTCTACTTAGCCAGCATTCAGATAAGTTGTACACAACATAAAAGAGCAAGACCAGGCTCATAGCATTTTTCTCTTTTGGTATCAGAGAGCTCTTGGAGGGAGGGCAATGTCACAATCCCACTTAAAAGGGAGAAAAACAAGGCAGATAAAAGCTGAGTATTGATGCTAAAAATTGAAGAGCAGCCAGGGCTAGAGTAAGCACCAGGACCCAGATCTCCTGACTTCCTGACTCCCAGGCTGCACCCTCCCATGTTTCCTTTGTCAGCTTAAATCTGTGAACTTCCCTACATAGGTTGCCAAGAATCACTCAGGGTTTGTAAGCTTTTAATGGGTTAATTAGCACCAAAGCATTTTTTCTTCTGTGGTCTAGACATAGAAATATCCAGATTTTGTTTCCCTTGAAAGGCAGCCCATCCTGGAATCTGCACTTGATCATCCATTTCCATGTTTTTCTAGGGCCAGATGGGGCTAAATATGATTTGAAGATTTCTTTTCCTTTCCTTTCTTAAATGTTTTTTGTAGTTTCTTTCATTGACTACCAGCTTGTTTGTTTGAGGATGATGTCAACTGTAAAATAAAAAATGCCATTTCCAAGGTAGAGAAATTAGAGGATGATGGATTAGCTGTGGCCAAGAAAAAGTAATAACTTCTGGACCCAACAAATAAGTCTGAAAATAAAGAGAGATTATGAAGTGTTACATAATTTCAATAGGACAAAGCCGATGGAACTTTCAAGAGACTGCCCATTTTTAAAAATTTTTTTAACACTCTGGAGGCTATGGACCATATTGTTCATTTAGGCATGCCCCTGTAAGTATGGGCTCTTCCCTACTCCAGTTGAATTACCCCAGATATCTCTGGTGTAATGAAACATGATCTCCCTTTTACCAGCCTCTCCCGTGTGTACATGCTTGCAGGCAATACTGTATTATATGTCTGGACCTCAGCCAGGCACCATGGAATTAGATTTGAATTTTCCCAGAGGGCAGGGGCTTCCTGTTTGTGGGGTTTTGCCTCCAAATTTAGTGGTCCAAATGCACATACTTCAAAATGGGTTTAAGTACCAACTCTAATCTAGTGTCACTATTATTCTATTTATATCTCAATACTTTTACTTTAAATTGGAAATAAAATTTTAAGCACATCCTGAAGTACTTTTGCTAGTATACATACACTAAATACATTATAGCCAGTTTGAAAAAAAGGTGTCACTGGCAGTCATTTGTGATTATCTGTGCAAATCTTTCCTTGTGTTCTTTTTAGATAAAATGTTCAATCTATACTTCTAAACTGTGTATATCACACCACACAACTTCACGTTCTCTATTTTCCACACTGCATGTCACCACCTAATATAAAGTGATGTACTCCACTAGTTTAATTTCTCTTAGTCACAGACACACTGTCAAATACATCCTACCTGTCATTTTACCAGTACACAGTAAAGTACAAGCCAGGAGAATGTCAGAGGTGCTTGACCAAGACATGGTACAGAGCAGGGGTGTGTTTGGATTTGTTTATTTTTTAAAATCAGGTGTGCACTTGTTGACACAAATTGAGGTCTATATTTATTAATATGATTTTGTCCATTTATATGTCAAACCTGGATAAAATAAGCACTGCCAGAAACAAATTATTTTTGTGTACTATAATATGAATGTACAGTATTAAGACTCCCCATGGACACAAAGGTCTTACGAACTTCACTCAAATTTATTGGAGATAAATACTGTATTGTCTTCCTATCAAGATCAAGTTTATGAATGCTGACATAGAATAGTGACATTTAAATCTTAAAAGGTCTTGAATGGAAAAGCTTCAATGGTAAAGCAAGTATCAATATTATCAATTTTATTTATGAATTTTTTTTTAATGAAAACTTACTATTTTACCACTAAAAAGTAAGATAAATGTTTAGAAACGTAGTTAATTTTAGCCTTCAGGATCTGCCAAGGCTTAATTCCAGTTCTTTGCTAGTGTTACTGCCATGACTACAGTGGTGTAAAGCTATAGCAATGAAGTGCCAAATGAAAGCCTGAAAGCCAAAAAGCCAAATAAGTTACCCAACAGAGAAAAGCATTTAATTTTATGGTTCTGCATCCCAATCTCATTTGTAAAGAAAATCTCCAACCACTTCCCTTATGATTCCTTTCTAGTCAGACTTCCAGTCTATCCTATAAAAAAAAATAAATAACTAACAATGTAATGGTCAAAGACCACCTAGAAATGACAAGTATTTTAGATAACATTTTTCACATCTTTGACTTTTGTCAGTGTGATCCATATGTAAGCCATGAAACCTGGATAATAAATTAGGTTTTCAGCTGGACTGATCTTGATGATTTCACATATTTTTGTAGCTCCCTATCATATTTTTCCTTCCTATCTTTTATTTACAGAGATTGCATTTCCATAGGCAAGAACACACCACACTTGGCGTACTGGGCTCCAGTCTCATTGGTGAGTGTTGGCTGATGGACTGGTAAGGCCTAGATTAGGGCTTCACTAGCAGGTTCACTTTCCTACCCTATTTGATCTTGGGTGGATGACCAAGAGACATGGTCAAGCAAGGGCATCAGCTATAACACAGCTCAGACAGAACTGAGGGCAAACCCCTCCGCTTAGGAGCAGCTCCTGAGAAAAGCAGCCAAGAGCTCACCAGAGCTTCTCTTGGATTCAAGGCCAGCTGTGGACACTACACAAGGGAAGAGGAAGAGTTAGAGGAAGAGTTAGAGTTAGGAAGAGGAAGAGGAAGAGGAAGAGGAAGAGGAAGAGGAAGAGGAAGAGGAAGAGGAAGAGGAAGAGGAAGAGGAAGAGGAAGAGGGCCTGTTGCCATACTACAGTTAATGTCAGAACTTGTTCAGAGCTGGCCTGGGAACAAGAGGTGTGACCTATGTCAAAGTGCCGAAGTGTCTGCTGAAGAGCAGGAGATCCTGCTCCTGCAAAAACTGGGACATGTGATACAGTAGAAGCATATGCTGCCCTGTATATCCCATTGCCTCCTCTATTATCCTCAGAAGCCTGCCAACCCCTCAGGGCTTTAGCATGGCCAAAATATGCAGCAAGAAAATGGACTTTGCTATTGTAAGTATTTTGCTTGTGTCTGGAGGGTTCATTTCACTGGTTCATGCTTTTAAGTCATTCCCTAGGACTTCAAACCTAGCACCCATCTTTTAGTACAGGAACTCACAATTATGTTCTTTCCTTTTTATTTCTGACTAGTCACCTTGACTAGTCAGACAATTCCTTCATACCACTTCTATTTCTTAATACAATTCACACTTATTTCCTTGTTCATCACCCTATTTACTCCCATTTCTTGTCATAGGCCCTACTTTTAGTGTTTCTTTTGCCAAACCTAAAGTGCAAAATGGTCTGAGCAGAGATATAACTTAGGAATATCAAACTGCTACATACAAGTTGGCCTTTTCAGAGTCCATGCAATATGTTTTCTCTCAGAGGCTTAGAACTTGACCATATGCGCCCAGCACTGAGTGAAACAACAGAAGTTGTGTCACTGACATGAAGCTTTTCCCCCGCTTTCAGCCTTATCAACCCAGAAAATAGTACGCCTGTCTGCCTTAAAGCACTGGAGTTCTAGAGCCTTTCAACAAAAAGTTTGCAGAACCAACATATTTTCCTCCAGTCTTATTTTTGGAAGTGGTTGAACTGAGTTTTCCAAATAATCAGCCTTAGGCAGACACCGGACATGGAAAATTTCAGCCTAAACTGTCTTGAGTTCAACAACACTATAAAGCAAGGAAAAGCCAGGTCTTATCATGGGAATATGGGAGGCAGACAGTGCTCCGAGTCCCACCAGTGACATAGGCATATGACAGCTGATGACAGCTGACATCATTATTATCTATCTCACCATTGGTTATCAAGTAATTTCCATGATAAAACATTAATCTCATAAAATATTGGTCATTTGGGCCAAAGTCTTCCATGCTTAATGTTCAGCAAAAGGCAATTTTTTCTGGAGAACATTTGGGGAAAACAAAGCAAAACAAAAAAATCTACTGAGACACTGTAGCCTGTCCTGTGGCCACAGAAGCTGGACGAATGCCGGCTAGCTGCTTCTGGTGTGTGGCCGGAGGAGACCACGAGATCTGCCACTCCCAGGTTCTTCTCAAGAACCCTGGGTAGTGGTGCCATCTGTGGCGTGGGTGGCACAGGAGAGAGTGTGGCTACGAAGTCCCGAGGTTCAGGAAGGAGAGACTGAACACACGTGTGGAATGCCAAGGCGCTTGTGACAGGAGGAGACACTAGGGGACCAATAAACAAAGCCCAGGGGAGGAGCGTGGGACACAGCTGAACCAATAAGTATTGCATAAGGGGGGGAAAGGCTCTGGAGGCAAATCATATCTCAAGCAAGGGATAATTTACACAAAAGGTTCTCGAAATGGGGGGGGGGGGGAGGTGGTTACAATGATAGACAGGGGAAGTGGGCAGCACCAGGAGGGAGGAGATAAACTTATAAGGGCATAAAGGGGAGGATCAAGGGATCAGTCGCCTTGACAGACAAGCCACTGGCAGGAAAACAAGGGAAAAACAACTCAGGGAGAAACCATTGTGAGGGAGGTACATGGGGGGAACCGAGGACCAAACCATATTTTTAACTTGTAAAAGGAATAACCAACTTTACAACAAAACTCATATAAATATCTTGAAACACACGATACCACAAGACACCTCTGAGATATCTGAGATCCTGTTACAACAAGGCAGCCTTTCCACTGGATTCCCAGAGGAACTAGTGGAAACCAGTTGCCTCTTCCCCTGGATCTTCCGGGGAAGACTACACCATTTCTACAGGATCCCTGCTCCAACAGAACCACACCTGCTACTTCAGGAGGACTGCATCCACATTTCCAATTGGATTGCTACCAACACCCTGATCAACAGGGTGTCAGGTTGTATTCTGACTCTGTCAGTGTTGTTTTGATTTACTGCACTGTGGTGTTTTTTTTTTTAATTTTATTTTATTTCCTAATAAAGAATTCTTATTCTTACTCCCATATCTTTGCCTGAGAGCCCCGCCTTAATTTCAAGTTTATAACGATTCAGAGGAAGGGGGTTCACATTTTCCATTTCAGGGGAGGCTCTTGCATTCCTTAAGCAGACACCTCTCTTTCCAAACCAAGACAACAACAAAACATAAGACTTGGCATTTGAATAGCCTCTAATGAGCAGTGCTTGTCTGGATAAACTGGGAGGAGGAGGAAAGAGGAGAACGATCACCACATATGGCTTGTCCCACCAAAACCTTGAAGACCAACATGAGGGAGTTTTCTGCAGTTTCTGAACTTCATATTTTGTTTGTGAAGCTACTGTTGCCTCCCCTTTACCACTAAGTGAAAATGAATTCACACCCTGGGTCACTCTTCTGAGCACCAACTGAATTTCCACTGTTTAACAAACTCCTGGAGCCTGCATTCATACATTGGTGATGATTATAAATGAGTTACCACAGGTCACTGTCTCTGATGTTTTTATCTAGAGGAGAGGCTTACCAGACACTCCTCCAATCAATCATTGAGAAGACTTTTTGCCAACAAACCAGTGCCTCACTCTCTGCTTGGCATGTTGGCTGTGAGCACTGTGGGTGCATGGCCATCCCTTTCAACTGCTGTCATTTTCTTAAGTTTCTAGCTACTTGTTGGTATCTTAGACCAATGTTAATATTTTTCTTTTAAATCTCACCCAAAGCTTCTTTAGAAGTGCCCATTTTACATAAATTAAAACAGTCTTATCAAATCTCTGCTTTTTCCCCCTTCAGGCTGGCACCCCTTGTTGCCACTATTTCAAACACGATCTGATATTACTTTGAAGCAGGACATTTGCATTACTAAAACTGTTATGTTATTTCATTTCCAGTAAGAACAAAAATATTTCATAACTCAATGCTAATTTCTCTCAGTTCTATGAAAAAACCCCATGCTCCCTGCATCTTCAGTGTTTTCCCTCTGCTCTTCTAACTAATAGATATTGCTTTATAGATTGCTTTTTTTCAGTCTAGAAGATATTTTGAGGTAGGATACAAAATCTTCAGTGCAATCACACAGCAGATACAGAACAGCCAGAGGATCAGGCATGGGTTTAGGAGAGGCAGGTCCTGCTCAACCAACCTAATCTCCTTCGATTACCACACGACTCTCCTAGTGGATGAGGGAAAGGCTGTGGATGTTGTCTAGCTGGACTTCAGCAAATTCTTTGAAAGTGTCTCCCATAGTGTTCTCCTAGAAAAGCCAGCTGCCCACAGCTTAGTGCACCCTTCTCTGTGTTAAAAATTGGCTGGAAGGTTGGACCAAGAGGATGGTGGGGAATATTCTGCATCCAGCTTGTGTCCAGTCATTAGTGCTGTCCTCCAGGGATCAGTGCTAGGATCAGTCCTGTTCAATATCTTTATTGATGATCTGGACATGGAGACCAAGTTCACCTTCAGTAAATTCATGGACAACACTAAGTTGGGTGGAGTGTTGGTCTTGAGGAGGGTAGGAATGCTCTGCAGAGGGATTTGGACAGGCTGGATTGATGGGCAGAGGCCAGTTGTCTGGGGTTCAATAAGATTAAGTGCCAGGTCCTGCACTTGGGTCACAACAACCCCGTGTTACAGACTGGGAGAAAAAAAGTGGCCTATTGGAAGAAAACCTCGGGACCATTGAAAATCTGGTCAGCATTGGCTGAACATGGACCAGTGTGTGCCCAGGTGGCCAAGAAGGCCAATGACACCCTGGTTTGTATCAAAAATAGTGTGTCCAGCAGGACCAGGGTAGTGAGTATTCCCCTGTACTCGGCACTGGTGATGTCGCAGTTCAAACTGTGTTCAGTTCTGGGCCCCTCACAAGAAGAAAGACATTGAATATTTTGAACATTCCGAACAACAGAAGAAAGACTCTGGGCGTTTGTCCAGAAAAGGTCAAAGCTGGTGAAGGATCTAGAGGGTAAGTCCTATGAGGAGTGGCTGAGAGAGCTGAAGGTTGGTTAGCTAGGAGAAAAGGTGGCTCAAGGGGGATATTTTTTCTCTCTACAACTACCTGAAAGAAGAGTGTAGCCAGGTGTCAGTCTCTTCTCGCAGGCAATGAGAGACAGGGCAAGAAGACAGAGCCTCAAGCTGTGCCAGGGGAGGTTCAGGTTGGACATCAGGAAGAATTTCTTCATGGAAAGGGTTGTCAGGTATCAGAATAGGCTGCCCAGGAAGGTGATTGAGTTACCGTCCCTAGAGGTATTTAAGAAATGACAGGACATGGCACTTAAGTGACGTGGTCTAATTGACAAGGTGGTGATCAGTTAAAGGCTGGACTCAAAGATCATGCAGGTCTTTTCCAACCTTAATGTTTTATGACTCTATGAAAATACACTGGAAGAGGACCAGGCTATATTCACATTTTCAACATCACACAGCAGATGAAACAAGAGTCATTGATGTGTGAAGGTGTGTCTGTGGTTAAACCATTACCCTACCCTGGAAGACAAGGTTCTAGGCTGCAGAAATGGGACAAATTTGGCATAAACCACAGACATTTGTTGTCGGAACCCAGGGCATCCCTCTGGCAGTCCTGAGCAGCCAAGATCCCTGCCAGGGCTCAGAGCCCAAGATGCCTGTGGTTTTGATTATGACCCGTAGAGCAAGTTACTAACCTTAGATGAAGATCTGCAAGCCATGACAGCTAAGTAGAATAATAGTGAATCTATCATGGGGTGAAAAAGTAGATTTTGGGGTTTTTTAGAATGGGGGTTCAGGGGGCAAGATGGAGGAATTGAGGCATGTCCAGCCTTTCTCCTTCTTCTTCTTGGCCTCCTTCTGCTCTGATGTTGGCACTTTTAGATTGGTTTACAGTAGAAGCTCACTGTCCAACATAGGTGATAGGTATTGGAAAGTAATTTTAAACATTGTATATGTAGTTTTTAGTATACAGACATAACACCACCCCGGGGGCAGGCAGACTTCCTGGACTGTCTTGCTGAATAGACCTCAGCTGGACAGGAGAAAATATTTTATAGATAAGGAACAATAAACAGCCTTGAGACCAAGAACTGAAGAGCTCTGACTCCTTCTTCAAGCGCCGGGCTGGGAAAAGAGACTTGCTAACATTTCTCAGGGTCACTCTGACCAGTGAGAGGCCCCGGGACAATTTGTCTGCACTCTATATGACAATAATGCCATACCACATCAAACCTCTTTTTATTCCCTGGGCTCTCCAAGTTTCTGTGCTGCATATTGTACATATACATTACAGTACTGGGTGAATTTATAATAGATATCTGTAGTCACTTATACATTTGGCTTGGCTGGTTGTACAGGCTTCCTCTGTAGTCAAGGAAGGGATACAATACACCTCCAGGAAACTCACCAGTTCCCAGCATAGATGGCAGAGGTAATTTGAATAATTGCCTTCTGGAACTGTTTATCTGCTGACCCCATGAAAAGACTACATGTGGAGCCAGCCTAATGGTCTATATTGTAAGACATTTCATATTAGCTGAAACAAATATTCACCAGCATGTTGGTATACACACACAACAGAAGCACCATAGAAACCTTATTAAGCTAATTTCACTTAAATCCTGTATCCTTGATGGTCAGAATATATCCAGCTTTCTAATACATTCTGAAAGACGACCACTGGCCAATGATTTCTTTTTCCAGGAACATCCTTACTCTAGCTTAGAGTGGAATCAGACTAACACTGCCAGCAGTGAGTGGCAGAAATATTTATTTTGGCTCCTAAATACGAAATATAGCTCATTCAGCATTCAGGGTGTTGGCAGGAGAAATGATATAGTGAAAGCTTTGGTTTTTAGAGTGTCTGCTCCACCTGACACAATGGAAAATATAAGGATTTTCCTTGTACCTATGAGCTTTGAGCAAGAACATTGCAAAGTTCAGTAATGATTTAACAGAATCTGAGCTGTGAATACCTGTACATTTGAAAAAATGAGGTTGATAAAGAGTGCTACAGAGTAAGTACAATCAATTGCTTTTGTATGGAAAAATATATTGTCAGTGACAGGATAGTACTTATGTGTCTGCCAGCATAATTCTCAAATTCATTGAGGCTTCTGCTAAGATATGGTTTCACTAAGTATTTCTTTCTTATATCTTATCTGGCAAATACAAAAATAATATGAATACTCCCTGCAAGACAAGCTCCCAGATTATAGCTGAATAATTCAGACACAAGGAGAAGATTCTGGCATGGTCACAGAACCAGCCATACAGGTCAGATGTTCTCAACTGCATGGCTGTGCATCTTGCAGAGAGCCCTCTCCCCTTCATTGCAGTGTGTCCATCAATGCCATTCATATGCTTGGTTCAAAATCTCATGGTATTTTTTTCTCTGCTATTATCATGCCTCACTACCTACTCTACACCTTCATCACCTTTATTTTGTCCTTTGGACCTTCCCTGGAGCTTCACTGCAACTTTGCTCTCCTATCCTTACACAGAGCTGCCAGTGGCTTTTGTGGTCCTGAGCAGGCAGAGAACTCCTTTCCTCAGGTTGTTTTCAGATCACTGCAGAGGGTTTAAATGTTATCATTGTGCTCAGGCTCAGCCACAGAAGGCCTTAAGTTCTTTGGGCATACCACCAGTTACAAACCTCTGCCCTCACAAACTGTGAAGGCCTTGGAGATTTCTTTTGCCTTTGATGAGTTTCTCCTAGTCTTTTAAGACATATAGACCCCATTCCTTACAATGACATAAAGATATATTTTCAAATGTTTGCCTTTGAAAAGTATCAAGTTTCTTCTGGATAGGAGATCACATTTTCAAAAGTAGGATACTGTTCTCAGCATTATTTGCGCAACAGTTATGAAGCTGTTGGGGGTCTTATTAGCAGAGCATTGGCCCGAGACCTCTATCCCTGGAAGGGACAGAGTCCCGGAGTCCAGCTCGCTCGGACCCAAGCCAAGGGGCAGCCTTCCAGCCAACAGAGTGATAACAGCTCTTATAGTGATTATCAGCTCTTTGGGATTTCAGCTGCTGCTAGGCTTGGCTTCCCTGGGCATAGGCTTCAGGCAGACGGAGAGAGAGGAGAAGGGAAGACACCGGCTGTTCCACAGAGATGATTTATTCGGAGGGTTCGTGAAAGGACCCAGTTCTTCTTCTTCTGAGTTACTAGGGTACAGTAAGCTACTTTTATACCCTTGGCCAGGCTCCAAACTTGACCAATGGACAAAGGTTAGAAGGTTTACAAGTGACCAATAGTAGGGTTAACAAGACTTTTCTCCTTATAAGGGTACAAAGATACATTGCGAGTCTGGGGTCGGAACACCTCTCTGCTGCTGTGTCAGCATTCTTTTTAGTTAAAGCCTCCATGGTGCTTTGGGAAGGCTTATGGCATTTACTACAATTCCACTTTCTCCTTTTACAAAAAAGGCGTTCTTTTGAAACAGTGGACAAGGCACGAGAACATAGCTAGTACAATAACAATTACAAGAAGAATTAACAGCATTCCCTTAACCAAAGATGCAGCCCATCCTGTTAATCCCCATTGCCCAAAAAGTTCATTGACCCAGTCTGGGATTCTTTCTACTTTCAAGTCCTTCACGAGATCTTTAAGTTTCTGGATATTCGCATGGATGGATTCCGAACGCGAAGAGAGGTTGAAGAAGCACAATCCTTCAAAGTCCTCACATCCGTGTCCGTGGGCGAGCAGCAGGAAGTCGATTGCTGCTTGATTTTGGAGCGAAGCCTGTCTGGTGGTTTTTTCTTCCTTTAAGAGATCACTCAGGGCTGCAGATATGGCATTAGCTTGTTTGCTGAGCCAGCACCCAAGGTGATTGATTTCACCGAGGGCTTTAGCAGCAGCTACCCAGGGTAAAAACAGTGAGACAGCAACCCATTTTGGTTTGTTCCAATCATATAATTTAGGATCACAATTTTCCTCAAATTCAGTGTAGGACCTTTTTAGGCATTTTGATTCATTTTCCTTTTTCCACTTATGTAATAGAGTGATATTTGGAGTAAGGGTAGAAAGTCTTCCAAGGGTACAGGGACCTCCCTGGAGTTGGGAGGGGATCCCAGCCCATACTCTGTCACCACAGATGAGAAACATTCCCTTGGGTAATACTTTGGGATGGAGGGAAGACACAGAAAATGCATGAGCCGTGTAATTGCACCAATCATGAGGGTTATAGGCTTTGTTAATTGGTGACACATCTTTTCGATATGTGTTTTTGTCAATTTTTTGTGTTTTGGTCAATTTCTGGCCAATTGTTTCTTGGACGTCTAAAGTAAAATTTGACACAGTATATGGCCTTGGAGGACCCCAACAGTTCCAATTCTTGGGGTTCCTCTCGAGCATTTGATAGAATTTTTGTCCACTCGTCCCAAGTATCAGCCACATTGGGTCTCTTACCTGTGGTGCGGAGGAACTCTGTGTTATAGACAGGCCAGTCATCTGCTACAAAGGGAATTCCTACTAGACATGTAGAAAGTGGATTATCAACGCTTCCCATGGACAAGCACATGTTGTCCTGTTTTAATGTTTTTGCTAAGGTTACCCAAACATTATGGCTAGGCTGTGGGCTAATCCAGCCAAAGGCACACGGTATGGTGATGAGCATCCAGGCGACGGTGAGAACAGCACCGATGGAGATATTTTTCATCTTTGGGCAGGAATAGGGCTTCTGATAGGGAATATAAGCAGAATTGTTATCTTTATGATGAGAGGGATTTCTACCTTGTTCTTTTCTGTGTTCCCCCCCCCACTTTTTCTTTTGGTTTCTAAGCTATGCTAAGGGAGGAGGAATGGGTTGGGGGTTAGGGGTTTTTAAGGGTTAGGAAGAGGGAAGTAAAGGGATTTTTAAAATACAAATACACAGTGTAATGACACATAATTCAGAGAACACTTCAGTGTTAAGGCTATCTATGGCCTGATAGAGCAGACTATTTGTTAGCTCTCTGGCTTGTCTGCTGTCTTGTAATGGGGCGGTCTGTTCGTGTGTTTGTGGATGTTCGGCGACGTCTTCATTTCCAGGCGGAGCTGGTTTGGTTTTGAGGTGGTCTTGTGTTTGCCTCAGGAGAGTTCTTGTCTCCATCTGCAGAAATAGTGTTCGCAGTGCCTAAGTATGCATATTACTTAGGTTTCACATATTTTCCTGGGTACCACCTTGGACCGGATGGTGGTAGCATGCACGCATACCCTCTTCCCCAAATAATCAACTGGTGAGGCCCAGAAATTTGGTGTGTTTCAGGGTCCTTCCCGAGCACAGGTGGCTTCTCAGTGAGCTTTGCTTGGGTGGTATTTGCAAAGTGGTGAAGAATTGGTGGGTCAGGCTCTGATGCTGTACAGTTCAGGAAGTTGATGACATAGAGAGCCTTGCAAAGTCTTTCCACTGGAGTTGTGGCTTTTGTGTCCCTGTTCTGTTGATCGAGGACTCTTTTGAGGGTTTGATGTGTCCTTTCCACGATGGATTGTCCTGTGGGGTTTACAGGTATGCCGGTCTTGTGCACTATGCCCCATTTATTGAAGAACTCCTTTAACTTGTTGGAGGTATAGGCTGGTCCGTTATCTGTTTTAATCTCTTTTGGTACACCCAGGGTGGCAAAAGCTAGGAGAAAGTGTTTTATTGTGTGCATGGTCTTTTCTCCTGCATGTGTTGATGCAAATATTGCTCCTGAAAATCTGTCAACCGATACATGCACATATTTTGACTTCCAAAAGGTGCAAAGTGAGTTACATCTGTCTGCCACAGCTGACAGCTACTCAGACCTCTGGGGTTGACTCCTGTCCCCATGGATGGTATTTGGTAGCTTTGGCAATTCAAGCATGTAGCTACAATAGCCTTTGCCTGCTCCTTCGAGAGCTTAAACATAAGGGCAGGTGCATTTTGATGGAAAAACGTGTGAGACAACTTGGCCTGTGCAAAGATGTCAGGAACATTAGCAGTTTGTACTGTCATTGCTAATGCATCTGCTTTTCTGTTGCCTTCTGCAACAAAACCTGGGAGGTCCGTGTGTGACCTCACATGCATTATGTGGTGAGGTTGCTTTCTGTTGGAGATCAGTTGTATTAATTTAGAGTTCAATTGGTACAACCTTGGGTTAGAAACTTCTTTAAGAAGAGCATGTTCTGCTCTCACAGCTATTCCCGCAACATAAGCAGAATCTGTGATTAAATTGAAAGGCTGTTTTTTTTATTTATCAAAGGCTCTCACAACAGTTGCTAATTCTGCAATCTGTGGTGATCCTTCCACCACTTGTACATCAGACTGCCAGTCTTGTGTTTGGGGGTCTCTCCAAGTAATCACTGATTTGTGAGAAGACCCTGAGCCATCTGTAAAGAGGGTTAGAGCCTTGAGAGGCTTTCTACTTTGGATTTGCTTTGGAATCAAATGAAAAGTTTCATTCTTGTTAGAAAGTTTGTGTTCTGGGATATGTGCTGAAATTCTACCCATATAACTGTCCAAGGCAAACTGCAGACTCGCATTGGTCTGGAATAAATCCTCAAAGTCTTTAAGAGTTATAGGCAAGTATATGCATTCAAAATCACATCCTGAAAGGGAGAAAAGGCGAGTCCTAGCCTTTTTTATTAAGTGTTCTATAACCTCCTGGTAGGTGGTAAGAGTCTTTGTAGGCTGGCTACTTGTAAAAACCCATTCCAGTATCAACAAAGGGTCTCGCAGCTGCTGGTCCCATTGGAAAATCAGTCCATGGAATCGGAGTGCTTTTCCCAGAACGACGAACTGGAAAGGCAGACTGGGCTCGTAGGGATGGGCTTTGCGTGAAGACAGGGCTTCCTGGACTTTGACAATGACACCTCTGGCTTCTTCTGTGAGAGTGCAGGGAGAGTTCAGGTCCTTGGATCCATGAAGGAGATTGAACAAGGGAGCAAGGTCCTCTGTTGTAAGTCCTAGCAGTGGACGTACCCCGTTGATTGATCCGCACAGGCTGTGTAAGTCTCTCAGGTTTTTTGGGTCGTCTCTGATTACAATCTGCTGGGGAACAATGGTCCTTTCCCAAATCTGGACTCCAAGGTAAGTCCATGGCTCAGTGTACTGGATTTTGTCCTCACGAATCTCCATTCCTGCCTTTTCTATGGCTTCAATAGTCTTTTTAACTGTAGTGTCCAAATAACCTTTGTTCGAAGCGCACACCAGAATGTCATCCATATAATGGTATATTATAGCATCTGGAAATTATTTCCGAATGGGAGACAGGATGTGAGCCACGTATTGCTGACAAATACTAGGGCTGACTTTTAAACCTTGAGGAAGAAAAAGCCAATGATATCTTCTAAGCGGGTGCTCCTTGTTAATGGAGGGAACGGAGAAAGCAAACCTTGGAGCATCCTCAGGGCGCAGTGGAATGCTGAAGAAACAGTCCTTAATGTTTATGATAGCGAGTGTCCAGTTCCTAGGCAGCATCGATGGGGAGGGCAGGCCAGGCTGAAGAGGGCTCATGTCCTCGATGACCTCGTTGATTCTGCAAAGGTCGTGGAGAAGCTTCCACCTGTTTGTCCCAGGCTTTGGTAGAACAAATACAGGAGAATTCCAAGGGCTGTCGGATTCCATTATGTGGCCCGTCTGGAGCTGTTCCTCCACAAGTTCATTTAGGATGCGCAGCTTGGCTTTTTTTAGGGATCACTGTGTTCCTGCCATAAGGGGTGTGCCTTTTCCAGGTGAGACGAGGCGTATCTGGCAGTGCGCGTACCTCAGTGGCTCCAGTTAGAAATCCTGGGTGGGAATACGTAGAGAAGCTCCCCACTGGGATAGAACATCTCGGCCCCAAAGGGTGATGGGGGCCCTTACCACAAATGGTCAGATGGTTGCTAGCTTGCCTTCGGGTCCTTCAACGATAGTGGATACCGTAGTTCCACCAATCCTGGTAATCATGCCTGTGACAGGTTGTAGATCCCAGTGTGCTGGCCAATCTGAACGGGTGATGATGGTCACATCAGCGCCTGTGTCCAGCATCCCTGGCAGGTGGGTCTTCTCTCCTTTGCAAGTGATGCCACACTCGATTGTAGGCTTGGATGGTCCCATGACTTGTGCCCACATAGCTGTAGGGTTGAGAGGGATCTGTTCCCTGTGATTCTTTGGGAGTAAAAAGGCCTGTGCAATCGGAGTTCCCTTAGAAAGAAAAAATGGTGAGTCTATGCAATATACCTGAACCAGGATCTCTTGACCTGGCTGCACTATCAGCACTTCCGGAACAACAAAGATTTCCTTTGGACCATTAAGAGAATCACCTATAATTAAAATGTCTGAAGGACTACCTTTAGGTCCATATTTGCCTGTGGGAACACCGTGAATATTCTTATTATTAAAGTCAATGGACAAAGCAGTTACCAGTTGCCGCTGTGTACTGCTCTCGGAGGTCCTGTAGGCTGTTCCGTGGGTTGTCCTGTGGGTTGGTCCCTCCTCCTTGCGTTTGGAACAGTCCGGGTTGGTTTGGGATTGGGTCTGGGTGGCCTTTGATTTGTTGTCCTCGCCCGGGGCTCAACCGAGCTCCTCCAGGCGTTTCCCTGATGCGGCTGGAAACGCTGCTGAAAATGGAGCTGATTCTGGGGTCTTTGATAATAATTACGGTGGTATCGACTGACCTCTCCGGACAGTCCTTTATGTAATGTCCAAAATCACCACAGTGATAGCATTTAGCTTGATCTTTAGAAGCCATTACTGCATATGCACCAGAAATTCCTTCAGCAATACCCTTAGCAACTGCTTGTTGCCACTGTGTTCTCGGTGGACATGTGGCGTGTACAGCATTCCAACAATTGCTCGATAGTCGGGTCTGATTCCAGTGTTAAGGACCTCAGAATGGCTTTACATTTTTCATTTGAGTTACTCAAAGCAAGCTTACATAAAAGTTCTTTTCTAGCCTCAGTGCTTTCAATTTGTTTCTCAAGAGCAACCCTCAGCCTATCAACAAATTTTATAAAGCTCTCGTCTATGCCTTGCTTTATAGTAGCAAAATGCATGGTTGGTATAGCATCATCTTGCATAAGAAGTAGAGAGGTTTTTGCGGCTAGGGCAAGGTCTTGCAAGGCATCTTTAGTCAATGTTTCCATTTGTTCAGCTGGCTTTTGCAAATTACCTTCACCCGCCAGCTGCTCTACTGTAAAGCTAGTCTTATTCTCATCAGCAGTATATGAGTCCGATAACGTCTTTAAATGTTTTTTCCAATGCCTGTCCCATAACAAGCATTCTGCTGGGGACAGGAGGCATTGTGCAATATTCTTTACATCATGAGGAAGCAAAACATATGTAGAGAACATAGCTTCTAATAGATTTCTAAAGATATGTGACCCACGTCCATGATCTTTTGCTATGTTCCGTAATTGCACTAGTGATTTATTCGAAATGAGCTTCCAGAACTTATTAGAGGACTCGCCTCTGTTACGTCCGACCCTGTATTCAACGGAGAATGCAGTTATTTTCTGTGCCAGGTCCTGGCACAGACCTGGTAGCTTCTATCTTAATAAATGCCCATGGGTCTTTATGTATTATATCAGAATCAGAATCATTGGAAGAGCTGTTATCATCTGAGGCAGGGTCGGCAACACTGACAACGCACGGCTTAGGTTTTTTTACTTTAGCGATTTTTTTTCCCAAAGGTTTCGGTGGCTGGCCAGGCGGTGGTGGCATAGGAGCAGGGATAGAAATGCAGCAGGGATGGGATCGGGTGGGAGGATCGATATCGCGGGGTGTCCCTGGCTCGGTCGGGTGACAGGGGCGTTGGGGGAGGGGTTGGAGGGGCGTACAGGGGCAGAGGTGCACACAGGGGTGTTTTGGGGAGAACAGGTAGGCAGAGCGGGTGGAGCAGGATTCGTGGCAGGGGTGGGGGGAGCGGGGGCAGGGGGCGTGAATGCAGCGGGGTGGGATGGGCTTTGGGTGGCTGGTGAGAGTGGGGGGGGCTGGGCAGCAGCGCGGGACTGGGGGAGGGGTGGCGCGGGGCTGGGGGGGGGTGGGCGGGCAGCGAGAGGGGCATGGGCGGGGACAGCGATCGCAGCGGGACCGGGATAGGGGGTGGGCAAAGCTGACACAAGAGTGGGAGGGGCCAGGGCAGCGGGGAGCGACGGGGAAATGGCGGTTGGGGGGTGTTGTTCCCGGGGAGGGGTGGGGGCAGCGGGGGCTGAGGCGGGGTGCGGTGGACCAGGGTGCAGGGGAGGGGAAACCGATATCGGGGACAGGTGTGCAGCAGGATATGGGAGCCCCAGGACCTGGCCTGAGGCGGATAAGGTGGATAAGGGGGCCGTTACACGGGTGTCAGGGTCTGTGTTAGATAAGCTACATTCCTTGCAGATCATATCAGTGTTGGTTTGCGATTCAATAAGATCCTCAGTGTTAAACCTTTCAAAGGTTTTAGTTATAATGTGAAATAAAGGTAAGTAGTTAGTAACAGAAAAGTCCTGTTTAGTTCGAGAAAGGTAAAGAGCGTTTCCTACTTTTTCCCAGAAAGGATTTTTGGTAGTTGTGGATGTATTAATATCGGGAAATTGTCTAACTATCCAGCCCACGAAGCCTTTAAGATTTCTTTTTGAAAGCCTACCTCTGGAAAAGCGGAATTTCTTATCAGACAAGGTTTCTACAATGGTTAAATATAACTCTCTCTCAAGTGTGGTTAGCTTTAGGGTACTGAAACAAGACCCCATAGTAAAGTATCACCCTTCCTACAGAAAAAACAGAAAAAAAAAGGAAAAAGAACAAAACAAAAATAGAAGCTCAAAGGATTTGCACGCAATTTTAAATCATACTTACGTCCTTCAGGCTGGGCTTCTGAGGAAGGGGAGTCTGCCGCTCAATTCTCCTTGAACATATCTTGTTCCGGTGTAAGTTTTGAGGGTCGAATCAAGCTCTCCATGGAGACGTTTTTCTAAAACGAAAAGTCCTCTTACCCGGAGCCAGCATCCTGAACTGGCAATTACAGAATACCCCCTGGGGGGATTATTCGTTGGTCTGCATTGGCTAAACCTTCGGCAGGGTCTGGACAACGAGTCGTAGCGCCAAGTTATGAAGCCGTTGGGGGTCTTATTAGCAGAGCGTTGGCCCGAGACCTCTATCCCTGGAAGGGACAGAGTCCCGGAGTCCAGCTCGCTCGGACCCAAGCCACGGGGGAGCCATCCAGCTAGCAGGGTGGTAACAGCTCTTATAGTGATTATCAGCTCTTTGGGATTTCAGCTGCTGCTAGGCTTGGCTTCCCCGGGCATAGGCTTCAGGCAGACGGAGAGAGAGGAGAAGGGAAGACACCGGCTGTTCCACAGAGATGATTTATTCGGAGGGTTCGTGAAAGGACCCAGTTCTTCTTCTTCTGAGTTACTAGGGTACAGTAAGCTACTTTTATACCCTTGGCCAGGCTCCAAATTTGACCAATGGGCAAAGGTTAGAGGGTTTACAAGTGACCAATAGTAGGGTTAACAAGACTTTTCTCCTTATAAGGGTAAAAAGATACGTTGCGAGTCTGGGGTTGGAACACCTCTCTGCTGCTGTGTCAGCATTCTTATAGTTAAAGCCTCCACGGTGCTTTGGGAAGGCTTGTGGCATTTACTACACAACAGCACACATGGTACATGCTGCAATACTACATCTCACTCTTTCAGGCACAAAGATTACACCATTTTTGGAAAATATCAGTTTCCAGTTCTTTCTTATTCCTTCCTCCTAAAGACAATCAAACAAAACTAGATGAGGCTCCAGAAACAGAAGGTTTACTACTGAAGCAGCAGAGGATCAAATAACATCGTGTTGCCTGGAAAACAGAAGCACAACATTAGAAGAATGTGCTTCTCTAAACAGAAGAACAACATTAGAATGTTGTTTGAATTCTCTAATGTTCAAACAGCATTAGAGTGAAAATATAAAAGTGAACCTTTACTTGAAAGCTTTCAGGTACAATATGTGGTACAGTAATTCCACAATTTGATAAGATAAGTTATATATAATACCTATTATATATTGTCCAATTTAAAGGTGAGTTGGTTAGCTAATAATTCCCTGTGTTCTGACTCACTGGAAATGGTCCAGGGGCTTCTTTGCCCACTTTATGTCTGGTCCAGATTCTCATTGGAACACAGAATGTCCTTGTTGCTTCTCTTCTTGGAATAAGACTAAACAATATTTTAGGAATGTGTTTAGAAGGTTAGCTTATTGTTCCTAAATGTAGGGAAAGATAGGAAAGTACTAGGAGCTACAGCCATTCATTAGCAATCTACAAAGATACAGATATATGAAAAATATTAAAAAGTATCAATAGACATTGGGACATTAAACAGCCTAAACAACATCTGTAAAGTTCTAAGTTGATAACAGATAATTTTTTTTTTTTTGTGAGATGTTCTCATTAAATAGACGTTGCACAGCAAACTCTGATGAGCAGTGTAGAGACAGGAAGCAGAGCTTGTGTAACAAGGACAGGAGCAGCGCATGTTTTGTATTCAGCCAACAGCAGCATTGAATGATGCTGCTTGGAACCACATCCAGACCTTTTTGGCGAGGAAGGCTAGTTAGCTGTGTGCCAATGTCTGCAAAG
This sequence comes from Geothlypis trichas, assembly GCA_009764595.1. NCBI lineage: Eukaryota > Metazoa > Chordata > Aves > Passeriformes > Parulidae > Geothlypis > Geothlypis trichas. The sequence continues at coordinate 20,909,323 of CM019902.1, forward strand.
CTAAAGTAAGAGGGAATAGAGGGGGCTCTTAGAGACCTGAGAGTTAGCAGATAAATATCTGGAAGAAGGTAAATTACTCCCTTCAAAGAACTGTAACAAGTGTTCAGGCTCAGAGAAGTAATGTAAACAGAACAGTGGAGCTCTTGCAGATGGAAAATTAAGCTAATATCTCTCACTTTGGATCAAACCACATCCTATTTTCAGGATTATTGAGCCTAACCACATTAGACATGCATCTGGCCTAAGGTACTCTTCTCAGCCCAGCAGTACCATAGCAGACACACAGTTTAGCTCACAGAAGTTGTTATATTCCAGTTTTCCACCATTAGGGACTGAAAAATTAGCATGAAAGGACAGCCCAAAATGAACAGATAGGCCTTAAATGCACAAAAGCCCTTTAAGTCTCAAACAGACTTGATCTTTAATCACTTAGATAGTTTTGATCTCATGCTCAGCCTAGAAGATATCAGGCAGGCCAAACAGACTAAACAATTGCAATCTTTCTACATAAGTATTTACATCTTCCCAACTTTGATTTGTTTTTTAGACTGAAAACCAGTAATATGTCATTTTGCTTTCCTAATTTACTTTTTTTTTACTCAATGCAAAGAACAATCTTCTCCTTTAAACAGATTTAAAGCTATTTAAATCTATGTCCATGATAATTCCTGAATCCTATGTGCTGATTTACTGCATACAGATACTGAACTAATATAATAGTGGCACAGTCAGGCAGGAAAATTACAGTGAGGGTAGATTAAGACTCTTCAGACACCTGAGACATAAAGGAAAAGCCTGGGTTTTGTTGTTTTGTTTTGTTTTGGGTTTTTGTTTGTTTGTTTTTAATAGAATCTGTAACAGACAAATTGGAGTTGTTTGAGAGTTTTTGTTTTGTTTTAATTTTTTTTGTTGATGGGTTTTTTAAGAGATAAGCAGTTGTTTCAGGGAGAGTAGGAATACAGGGATTCAATAATTTTTCAAGAAATACGCTTGAAAGAAAGTGAGAGATTATGTCTTGAGACTGAGAAATGAAACTCTTTTGTATGAGAATTTAGGGAAAGATTTAACTTCTAGAGACCCCAGGAAGAGGAAAGTCAGGCCCTTGTCAAGGTGAACTATGTACAGACCTGGTATAATTTTAATATCATGCTTCTCTAATGTTATGGTTTGCTGCTGCTGTTATAATGATACAACAGTTTAGCTTAAACAGACTGGCATTTTTATTCCCACTCAGTCACAAATCTGCTAGCCCAAGAGAAGAACTATGGTAACCAGAAATAGGAGAATCTACTGGGTAAGCTCAACTGATTGACAGGCTGCTCTTCTGTGAGAAAACTAAAAAAAAAAAAAAAAAAAAAAAATGGAAGCATGAGGACTTAAAATTGCCTAGGGGGTACTTGTAGAGACACAGAAAGGACCAGTTATGTCCTCTCTCCTTGAATTTACCAAGCTTTTCATTCCTTTATCAGCAAACTTCTTGTTACATGGAGGAAGAAGACAAAGAAGGAGAACATGAAGGCAAAGGAGAACATAAAGGAGAAGAATAATAATAAATAATGGAGACATGTATATTCCAACATGCAGATACATTAACCCCTCCACCTCTTACTCAGAGGTGACTGCTGCTTATGCGAGTGAATTACGTCTGTACAAATGAACTAACAACTTTCCCTGTCTCTTATCAAACAAGGCCCTCCACAATTTAGGACTGCACCTTTTTGCCTGATTGTTCTTGTTTTAACATAAAACCTCATATGTGCAAATCATAGAATCATAGAAAAGGTTGGGGTCTAAAGGCGACCTAGCTCCAATCCTCCTGCCATGGGAAGGGGGGACACCTTTCCTTAGACCAGGTTCCTCAAAGCCCCTGCCTGGTCTGGAACACTACCAGGGATGAGGTATCCATAGTTTCTCTGGTCAACCTGTTCCAGTGTCTCATCACTCTCACAATTAAGAATTTCTTCCCTATATCTAATCCAGAGGTCCTCACAGGAAGTTCCTCTCCAGCTTTCTTGCAGGCCCCCTTTAGGTATCGAATGCTATAAGAGGGTCTCCCCAAAGTCTTTTCTTCAGGCTGAACAGCCCCAGCTCTCTCAGCTTGTCATTAAATGAGAGGTTGCTTCAACCGCTGATCATTCATCTTCCAATCCTCCTCTGGGCCCAATCCAGCAGTTCCTCATCCTTCTTCTGTTGGGGGTTCCAGAGCTGGATGCAGTACTCCAGGTGGGGTCTCATGAGTGTGGAGCAGAGGGTGAAAATACCTCTGTTCTGCTGGCCACACTGCTTTAGATGCAGCCCAGGATGTGTTTGACTTTCTGGGCTGTCAGTGCACATTGCTGAGTTGTGTTGTGCTTCTGGTCCATCAACACATTAACACCTCCACATCCTTCTCCTCAGGGCTGTCTTCAATCCATTCTCTGCACAGCCTGTGTGTGTGCTTGGGATTACCCTGACCCAGGCACAGGACCTTGGGCCTGTTGAAGTCTGTGAGGTTTGCACAGGCCCAGCTCTTAATCCTGTCCAGGTCCCTCTGGATGGCAGCAGTAAGTCACCACAGCTCCACAAAATGGACCTCAGTGTCTCCATGCAGCTCCCTACCTCTGCATTCAATGACTCCCACTTGAACATAATCGTTCACAGAGTGTGCAAACACAGCCAATGCTGTGCAAATTATGTGAAATACTTATTTTCTTATATATTGCTGACAGCACCAGAGAGGCTGAGCACACAAACCAGTGTTTCTACTGTGATTCAAGCAGTGGGTTTCTCCTGTATTGCAAATGCTTAAAATTTCGTAATCTACTTTGATGCTGCATGTGACAACATAACTTGAGTCATTTCAGAGCAGTGTTAGGTCTAAATCATAATAGAAGCAAAATGCAGTAGAAGGTTACTTTTTTCCACTATGCCTTTGATAAACCCAAGCTAAAGCTCTGCTGAATAAAATGAAGCTAATGTTTTTGTGTTTCAAAGCTGAATCACAATTGAAAAGGTTTCTATGGAAATGAATGAAAGAGGCCAAAAAAAAATTGTGTGTTTTCTTTTTCTCTTCAAATGGACAAGCTTTGCAGTGGTTATATGATATTTAAGTTACTGAATATGGAACATTACTGTGTTCAAGAATAAATGGTTCACATATGAAGAATGATTCAGCCAAATTTACATTCTGCAAATGAAATTATGAAATTACACATGCAGCATAACCAAAATGAAGCAGGGACAGGCTAGGACAGCTCTTCTAATATATGTACTATACCAAATCTTTCATAGAGCTACTTAAGTGGCATATACATATTCAATGCGTTGCTAAAGACACAAGAAGCAAGCTGACAGACAAGAAACAAATTTCTCACTACAGTGTTCCTGCTTCATCTTTTGCAGGCCATGGACAAACTAGGTGGACCTGCAGAGACATTATGTCAAAACAGGTTTTCTGAGACACTGGTGAGACAGCAGAAAAATAAAGAAAGAAATAGGATAAATGTTCAAGCAAGCTGCCTTCTAGCTTTGTAGTTAGGGCAGCATGCTAATTCAGACCAGAAGGAAAAGCAATGATTAACAGCTCTAATAAAGTCAATATAACTGGAACCTACATAAAAAAAAAACTTGCAAAACCATGGCTTTCTAAGCTGCTGGAAAGGTTGAATAAGTTTCTCAGTGTGAAAGCTCCAAAAAAAAATTTCTTCGATTTTCGCTTGAATGCATATTTCTTTGAAACTTGAGGACAGAGCCACATAGGAAAACTTCATGGATTATACTGAAACTTACTGCACTTCCACTTTGCATTATATAATGCGTTAACTTACAATTTACCATGGTAGACTCCCTAGACCTCTTCATATAGCAACACAAAAGGGCTAATAAGAAGAGTTTTGCATTAAAAAGCTGACAGGCATTATTTTTCAGTCATCTGTGGGGTTTTATGGTTTTGTTTTAATTTCCAGGTAAGAAAGCAGAGACTGAAGAAGCAATTTCCCTGAAGGTAAAGAAACAGCTAACATATGGGGCTTAGAACTTTGCTTATGGTGGAGCTGTATCCTGTTTCAGATGCCAGTTCCTTCCTCACACATACAAACCTGTGAACCCATATCCCTTCCTGAAATTCCATTTTCCCACCTATGAAATGGTTGTAATAACCAGTCTAAAAAGATGCCTATATACTTCTGTTAATGGAAATATTTGTACGTCCAGGTGACAACTAAGTGGGAAACAGAACTTGGGAGCCTTCATTCTAACACTTCTTCTTGTATTTCTAAGCCTCCTAATTGAGCACATCAGCAGCACCACCAAAACTCATGGGTTTCCTAAGTGTTTATGAAAACATGTTAGAGTTTTAAAGAAACTGTAAGCCTTAAATTGCACAAAGGCATGCTGCACTCTGAAAATCAGAGCTCAATATTACAGAAGGAAGACCAACATCAAAATACAAAAGATGAAGAATATATTTCAAAAGAGCTATAGTTGTTCCTTTCCTTTTGCAATTTCCAACAAAGCTGTAACAAAATTTAAGTACTGACACTGCTAAAGCACAGTATTTCCTATGTCCTTGACACTGCTTGCAAACATTAGGGAACTGAAAAATCTAGGCAAGTGGTTATAACTTTAAAGCCTATTTTCAAAGGTTTGGGACTCAGTGAGACCTATAAAAAGGCAAGTTATAGCATATGCAGCTAAATTACTGTGAAGATAGGCACATGTACATTTATGTTTTGGTAGGAGGAATAAAAGCATTCTTTGTTGAGGCTGTGGTTTCTAATACTTGGCATGAGTATGACTTAATAAAGGGTGGATGTGTTCTGTTGAAAATCTCCTGACAAATTTTTTGCTTGTCTATAAACAAGAATGTAATATTTCTGCTTGAGTGTTCTGAAAGTTATGACTATCTGAAAGAAGCAGTTTGCTGAGCTACAAAAATAATTGAACTTTTAACTGACACCATCATCACCACCCTTGTTCTCATTATAAAAATTCTGTGCAAACGACAAGTCTGTTTAATTGATCATTACAGAAATTGCTGCTAGCTAAATGATTCTATCATGATCACATATGTTCTTATATGTTATTTTGATTAGATGATGTTCATAGTGTGTAAGCTGAGCACTTCAGTGGTAAAAGTAGTATAGATAAAGTTTATCTAGGTATACTTTAGGTTTAAATAAAATTAATATTTGATTTGGAGTAGCAAGAAAAAGGAAATAATTTTTATGGATGCCACACAGTTACAATTTAATGTATGATAAACATTTTTATGCAGAGATAGAAAAATTTTCAATGTTGCCAGTGGAAGGAAAAAACGTTTTCTGAACTGCTTTTGGAATCTTGCACATATTTAGTGAGCTTGGTCCATCTGACACTTTACAAGCTTGGACAGCCTTTGTGTAGATTTCTGTACATGTGAAATACTTCAGTTCTATTCCAAAAGACTTCAGAGAAACTGGATCAGTGACCACACAAGGGTGGGGTTTTCATTCTATTTCAATTTCTCTAGACAGCATATGGCAAATACATCTACTCCTAAAGGTTTGAATTTACAGTCACATTTTTCACCTACAGGTCTTGATCTCTCTCATAGATAAAATATCATAACTCCTCTTTTACAGCTGAGCCCAATATAAGGCTGAGAGAAGCAACTTCCTTAGAGTCCTGTGGGAGTCACTGTGATGGGTCCCCAGGAATTTGTTCAAGCCTCTTGTCTTGGCCAAAATAAACAAGATCATGTATTAATAATGTAAAGTACTAAAAAGTCTCCTCCCTGTGAATGGTTACAAGAAAGACAACCCCAGCAATGAAGGGCAGTGTGCAAAAACATACCAGAGGAATTGCCTAAACTAAAGAGAGCCTATACGAGGCACTGCATTACACAATTGTATCTGTGCTAGTCATCGAATTCAGAACCATCAAAAGTCTGCAAAACTGAGCTGTCCTGCTACTGTAATACCTCAGACATTTCTGGGAATTTCAGATTTTTGTAAGAAATACAATAGAGTGCTTATCAGTCACTATAAAATTAGTGTGAACTGAGACAAGAACCTACAGTATTCAGCAGTGCTTGTCTTTCTCAGGGCCCTAGACCCAAAATATATGTTTTCTACATATATTGCAGCATTTGTTAAAAACTATGAAAAGTATATCCCATATGCATCTACGCAACAGTCAAGCAACCACACTTTATTGATTTCAGCTCTTATAACTAACAGATAATAAAACAGATATAGAACTTAACATAAATACAGCAGCCTGATAAGAAACCACAGCTCTCTCACCATGATTAGGAAAAAATGCAATCAATCACCATGACAGCCAAGAGGACTATGACTCCATTTCATGGCAGCCCTCTAGAATACCAAAATAAAATTTGCCTTGCATATAATTAAAGCAAATTGATGTTTCATTAAAAAACAGAAGTAAGCAAAGCGTTGCACAGAAATTTTGATAGGACTTGGAAAGTGGTTTGTTTTCTTTTAATTTGGTCTTTCAGTGCTGGTCTCCTGACTGCTGCACTCTCTCTGATTTTGAGCAGAGGCTTCATTCAGACAAAATAGGGACCAGTCCTTATATAAAGTCACTCTTCCTTCATCTTCAAAGTTTTTCCAGGGAAAATTTTTGTTGAAATATAGATATTTCTGCGGTGCTTCTTGAATGACAGGGACACTTTTTGTTCAGTTTCCTATCACCAGGTCTAGCCTCCTAGGACACGATTGGAGTGGCAGGGGCACATCCCCATCCTCCTGCTGCTCCGTGCCCCTCCTCTGACCTGCAGGACTTCAAGCCGTGAGGGTGCTAGGAGGTTGGACGTATCCATGGGGAATAGCTAGTCTAATAATTTCCTACACACACACCCTCCCCTCCCTCCCGCTCATGAATTTGTCTAGACACGCAACAATTTTCCCCAGGGCAGATCATCCTCCTCGGCCATTCCTGCCCCTGGGCCGGACTCAACGGCGAGAGAAAGGCGACGCAGGAGGCAGACACGCGGTCCTGGGCGTTTTCCCCGGGGACAAGCCCTTTGGGACTCTGGGAAGCGCCTGAACGAGCTCCCCGGGACACGAACCCGCGGTCCCCCGACCCAATGCGCCGCCTGCGAGCGGGGGACGGCGCCACCTGGCGGGGCCACGGGGAGCCGCAGATGCGGTGCCCGGGGCCAGCACCGCCCCCGGATCGGCGCTGTCCCTCCCCCGACCCAGTGTCACCCGGCGCTCTCTGGCTCCGTTTCACCTCCTTTCGCAGGAGATGCCGCTCCTACTCCTCGGCTTTCCGCGGGAGGCGCCTGTTTCGGTAGCAGGCGGGGCTGTTTGCGTAAATGCCTCTCCCACGTGTACGGAAAGGCGACTTTTCCCGTATGACCAAATGCTTGGGTAAGAACAGGGGAAGGAACAAATTCAGCCCGTCTAGTTTACATAGCCCCACGCTGTCCCCGTGTCTGTGAGGTGCTAGGGGACAGGTATGAAACTGCTTGCGTGAAAGTCTCTCTGAACCCCACCGGTGACCTGGCCTTGATGGGTGGCACCGGAGATTTGTGAGCCACTGACATGGCAACGACTTCTAGACCAGCCAGGCCTTCCTCTGCGCCTCCTCTGCCCCCAAATGGTACTTGTGGCAGCATAACACGCACCTCCAGAAAGGGAAGATCTCTGTTGAAAGGCCACAGTTTTAACCCCGAGCGTCCTGTATCGGTGCTCCACAGCCTCCTTTCCACCGCCCTTCACGGCCAAGTGCTGTCAATAAGCTGGTGAGCCTGCCTGCAGCTGATGCTAAGTGAAAATTAAGTCAGCATGCTTTGATTCCCTAAACGCCATTGCAAACTTTTCATGATGAGCTGCTAAGCTCCAGTGAAACTGGGAAATTTTGAGGCTATTACAGCATCAGAAGGGATGTTTGCAGCCTCAGGTGCAGACAAGTGTGAATTTGCATTGCCTGTCTTCCCAGATGCCAGGATGTGTGCTGCTCCAGAAGATGCTTGGATGCACGAGCATGGGCCTGGCACACGAGCCACCAGAACACAAAACATGCACCAAAATGGGTGCCCTCCTGAGCTGTCACCAGCCCCTGTGGCTTGCAGATTGGGTGGAGCTACCATCACTATGCAGATACACCCCAAAAACTTTGTAGCTCAGCTGTGGTTTTTAAAACATTAACGGGCGAGGGCATGGGGGGCGCGGAAAGCAGCACATTTGGGTTAAAAAACAGAAGTTTTTTTTCTCTCAGTCACTGAAACCGCTAGGAATGCTCTTGGGTGGAGGGTGAATGATGAGCAGCACTTGACCAAGTGACTGCTCACTGCACTTGTATACACACTGCAAGAACTCCACAGACTTCATTGGATCTGTTCATTTAGCACTCATAACAAGAGGATGGGTACCCATGTCCTAATCTTACAGATACCTGCAGGTATGTGAGCATGGATTTCTGCTTTACAGCCTCTCTTTTTCCCCATGTTCAACTTAGACTTTTTAACATTACTTTTGCTTGTTATGTAGCAAAAATTGTTGCTTACCATGCAACATAGGCATATTAAGAATACCTAAACTGTCAGGAAAGTTAACTTCTGTTATGCAGTGGTTCTGGGAATCAGGCCCTAAACCATGAATATAGCCAGACCTGAGCGCATCTTAAAGCTAATTCTTGTCCTGACTGGGCCATTGAGGGGTGGGCTAAGAAAAGGTTCAAAATGGTCAATGTGAATTGGCCCCCCTCAACTGCTCCTCTAAGTGTTGGACTGGTTTTTTCCCTCCTTTTGAAAAGCCCTCAGAGAACAAAGTTCTGTAGGAGAGGAAAAGGAAGACTAGAAAAAACTCCACACTTTATTTATGCAATCCTGATAATGGCAGAAGTTTGTGTCTGAAGGATGAGGGTAGAGGTTTTCTACTCTCATTTTTTTTTTAAGACAATGCATCCTCTTGTTTTAGATGACAGCTTATGCACATGTGCAGGCTAAAGGAGCTGCCAGAAGACAGCATTTTTGGGAAACATGGGGCACAGGATAGCAGGGAAACCAGGCTTTGCTGTTTCTAAGGATTCAGTATATCAGCTTTGTTGCAGATGGAATAATGAACTCATTTCTCTCTTTAATGCATACAAAGTAATCCGTGTTTAATCCCAAATGGCATCTGTAATTAGACAATAATCTGTTTTATTGTCTAAATGGGACAATCACTTTAAAACAAAAACAAATAAAGTAATTAAAAATGTACAGTAGTCCCTAGATCTAGAAAACATGCCATCTGGACTATAAGATTTCAAACAATACAGTTCAGAAAACACATCTTGAAAAGCACAGGGTATAAGAATCAATGGGGAAAGAAATTAAAAAGAGCAGGACATTCAGTATCTGTTTGCAGCTGAACATTTACTTCAAGGTTCTTGCTTCAGGCAATTTGCTAGCTAATAAGTATCAAATTTTCCTACTGTAGGGTCACCTTTAGAGAGAGTTTTCTGCCTGTGTGCCCTGCCATTACCAGTCACACAGCAGCTTGTAATATTCTAAGAACTTCTCACTTGATCTCTATTTATTATTTTTTTGTCTCCCCTGTCTGAATGTGGTCACCAGATGCAGTGATAGTTAAAGAAAAATACCATATAAAAACAAATCAAAGAAAGGTCTAGCTAAATGCAGTATTTCTCAGTGGCTTATTTTCTAGTGGATTATCGTTGCTGGAATGAGTATGTAACAAACTCTGCTAACCAGTGGAAATTCCAGAGATATGTTCATAGCAGAGATACCCAGCTCCACATAGTTATGGGCAACTGTTGTGCAACAGAGAATCTAAACATTCACTTGAATAAAAAACTACTAAATGCACTTGGCAGCTTTTGTGTGTGTGTGTGTGTGTGTGTGTGTGTGTGTGTGTGTGTGTGTGTATGTGTGTGTGTGTGTGTGTCTCATTTTGCTTGTAATTCATGGAAGCTCATAGAAATAAATATATGGCCAAGAGAACAATCATGACGGCAAGGTTTTGGAGATGCTTGTGAGAAGGCAACAGAAACATTCACGTATCATGCTAGAAATTAATTTTAAGCTCAAGAATTACCCATTCAAGACCAAGCCTCCATGTTGTCTGGCAATACATCTTTTTGCAGACTCAAGAAACAAACCTTCTTGATTCTCGGAGGAAATTATTTGGAAACAATTCATAGTGTGGACAATATTTAACCACCTGAACTATTGACTGAGCCCTTCAGAATAACCAATTCATCCTTAACTGTATTTTTTTATTGATAATTTCAAGCAATGCTGGAGTTGAGTTGTGAAGAGAATCTGCCTAGGGACTCTCTAACAGCGGATAATGTATGTGAAGGGAGGACAAAGTGCAAGGATACCCCCAGCCTTCCCATTCAGTGAAAAATAATTTGAGTAGGGGCAGTATCACCAGCCATGCCCCTGAAAGGAAAGCCCTCAGGTGTGTGATGAGAGATCGGATCAGTTATGTGATCGGAGAAACAGACTGGAGAACACTTAAGAAAGAAAAGCTAAACTACAAAAGTGGAACAGGTAGGAACTATCATGTAACTTCTCTGTGAGGTCTGTCACTTGTCTAAGGCTCAGAAGTATCTCTGTTACACTCCCATGTGATGCATTTAACACCAGCTCTGCAGAACTGCCAAATCATATGATGAAACTACAGAAAACACAAGCTAAGGGACTAAATCTCACATCACTTCAAGCTGCATTTCAGGCTCTTTCCCTCCTCCCTTCTCCTTCTGGAAATGTTCTTTTTGAATACTTGTTTCACATTCTAAAGCCCTGGGGTCTTGATATGCCAGGCAGGAACTGATACATTGTGCATCTGTAAGTTGCATGCCTTGTAGCTCCTTATTCAAGTGGTGGTGCTTCATTAGCAACAGCTTAAAAATTGATTCAAACATTATGTTCATTGCACACAAACACTTCTCACAAAGCCTTCTGTTCCCATTGAGGCGAAAAAATTCCATTGTATGCGTAATCTTTTATGAGTGCATTCTTTGAATACTTTATTTCTTAGAACTGTAACAGTTCTGTTTATAAAAAGAAATTATATTGATAGCAATGTTAGGAACTTTCAGAAGGGACCACTTATATCTTTAAATTTCCATATTAGTCCTGTTTCAAGAAAAATAGAAAACAAAACAAAGAGCCTCACTTACATAGTTTAAATTCTTTAAGAAACAGCTTCACATGCCAGGCTAAGAGGATAGAAAACCCAATCTTTACCCTCTTTATCAGATCTTGCAGCTTTCTAAGGACAGATTCACACAGGAGTTTTTAATTTGGCACAGGTTTAACGACCAAATCAGGTTTTTATATTGGACTGGGATATTTAGAGAAAATAGCAAGCTGAGGGCTGAGAAGCAGCACAGGGCTGACTGCTTCCTGAGTTTCACAGGGAACAGGGAAAAATTCCCTGGGGATTCTATGTATGTCAGCCAGGATCTGTGTCCAAGGAAACAGATGGAATGATGTCCTCTTAATATCCACATACTTTTTAACATGAGTTACTCCTACTGAAACAACTGCAGTGCGACAGGACCTTGGAGACTAATCTGACCACCTGAGTGCTGTTCAGAAAAAATTGCCACTGAATCCTCTCACTTTGAGCACAACAGCTGTGGAAATCTAGCATGCAAGCAGTTGGTTTGAATTACTTCTTTTAATTTAGAAGAAACATTCTTCTTTTTAATTAACATCCTGTCTCTCAGTTTAATGAATAACAATGATAAATAGCACATTGCTTTAACTATTAGCGTTACCAAATAATCAATCTCAAGGAAATATTTCCTCAGGGAAATATTCAGTTTCTCACAGTGACACATGTTGTGGAAAAAGAAGTCAGCACTGCCATGGGTGACCCATTTTTGTGTGCTTCACTCTCCTGCTGGTAAATACTGTAGTCTTGTACAAATCTGCTGACAAATGAGGACACATGGGAGGATGGAGAAAATGCTTTCCTCTATTCCTTCTGCAGAGGTAATTACGCAGTGTCTGAAAATCATTATATTACTGGACAGGTAGACAATTTCAGAATTCAATACCTCAACAATCAGGGAGAAGAAATAGATCTGACACCCTTCTTTACAAAAAAAGCTCTTCAGTGCCTCAGTCCAACTTGTCAGAATTAAGTACAGATTTAAGAGTTCTCTTTCTACAAAGGCACTGCACTAGATTAGAAATAAGGGCATTAGAAGTTTTCAGTGTTCAAAGCCTCTGTTGTTATGGATCAGCACTTCATGGGCAAATTAAGACATTGCTCTACCTGATCTCATTCTATAGCTTTTATTTTATAATACTTTCTTCATGTTTGCTAAAACACTATTTTGAAGGAAAACAGCAAAATATGCTGCTGCAGTAAAACCTTGGAAAGAGTGTCTGGACAAAAGTACCCATAGTGACTGAAATACAGCATTTGAAGAGCTTTGCTAAAGCTACTGCATGGACAATACATGGCCACCTTTTTGCCACAATGTCTCAGTCATGGCAAAGTTAATACATCTTCCATAGCAGAGAAGTAAGCCCCTTTGACCACTTGGTTCTCTTGATCTGCTTGAGATCCCTCTTTAATCCTCACTCTACCTTCTGTTTTCTTTCCACATCAAGCCAGCTAAAATACAATTATTAATCACTGCATAGTTAAACATTGATATTTAACGAGATTCCCTCCAATGAGCCTGATTTGAAAGCAAGCATGGACTCTGGAGATCCAGGTGGGACTGAATGCCTCTATTACCTCCTAATCCAACTTAGAAACACCCAACACTCCATTTGAATTATCAGTTGTTGTATGATGCATAGGAATCTCACATTAGATGAAGCAACTGAGTGGTAGCTCTAACATCATGGCGTGATCTTTTTAATTAATCTTGGTATTTGTGCTGCCTGTAGCTGAGAGAACCTCACTTTTAATTTGCTGCTCCTTCTCTTGCCATTTTCCTGGTTCTTCTCTTCTCTGTTGCTTTGGGAGGAAATCACTCCTTAGTCACATCATCTGTTAATCTTGGTAGCAGCACAGGTCTTGCCCATTTCCTTCCTTTCACTTTGAGTGCTAGTCTGAATATTAATAAGTTTAGTTTATTTGCAAAAGCACTTGCTTCTTTTTCCTCACATTAAAACTAGTGCAAATAAAAAACATAGCAGAATTTATAAAGTACTTAAAATACGTGAAGTAGTCACCTGCAGGTGATGCCCAGGTAAAGCTTCAAGTGTCATGCATGAATACATAGGAGCTTGCTGGAAACAGTTTGAGAGAGAGCAACAAGAACAAGTGGATGTCTACACAGTAAGACTTCCACTTTCCTGTGAGGAAAAACTGAGTAGGCCAAAATTGTTTTCTTCACTGAAGAGAAAACCAAAGTGAAGAGAAACAGAAATATTTCAAAATGTAAAATAACTGATTTTTGTGCTCACTGGAGATAGCATTGGTAGAGGGGCAGGCTATTTGTTGAGGGAAGGGAAAGAAATGTTGCGGCGCGCTCTGAGGCCGCTCCCCCGAGTTTTATATCATTTGTTAGGTTTGGATTTATTAGGTTATAAGTAAAGTTCAATTGATTTAAGATGGCGTTTGCCTCAGGTTCCCTCCCCCTCTCTCCCCAGCTGCAGAGCTGCCAATCAATGTGGTTGCTTAGTTACTCCCACTCTTTTGTAACTTGTAGTTCCCTCCCCGGCTCCCTGAATAGCCAGCCTGCCTGCCTGTCACCTTCTGTCCCTGCCTTCCCTTCCAGAACACTCTCCCCAGGGCAGAGGGTGATTGGGCTGGGAAGGGCTGTCCCACCCCTAATATGATTTTATTTGTTGCGATCTTAAGTCAGTTACACTATGTGTCAATATTATTGGCTAGGGGTGAGTTTCACCTCCCCCCTGGTTTCCCTTTATAACCTCATGTTCGACCCGCCCCTCGGGGCAGTTCCCTGCAGCTTCCCTTCGTCTCATGTACCCTTTCCCTAAATAAACCTACTCCTGCTGTGGTGAACTGTCGCCTCCTTCGACTTATTTCACCTCGCCTCGTCTCTGCGTCTGCTGTGCTGGCCTGGAGGAGCTGCCTTCCCCACCACAGACATGAGGAGAGCTCCAGAAGGGACTGACTTCCCTGTTGCTCCTGCTGGGAGGCCAGGGTCCTGCAGCTGCCAGTCGCCCTCAACACAGGCTGTCGGCGTGCCATTTCTGTGGGGCTAGCCGGGCCCAGCTTTTGCACGGCAACAGCTGCTGGCGCCCAACGTGGGGCGGAGCTTGGACATGGATCCCTTTGGATTACGTCCGTCCCACGGATCGAGGACTTCGACCTCCTTGGGCGCGGCAGCACCCCCGTAGAGCAGACCCCTGGGCACTAGGGGTGGCGCTCCGAGGGAAAGGATCGTTGCCCTCCTGCACCCGAGATCGATCCTGCGAGGTAGTCTTCCCCGGCACCCGGATCCCTTCATCTCCGCTCGTTTTGTGAGTTTTTTCTTGCCCCCTCCGTCTTTTTACCAGACCCCCCAGTGCTGATCTCTATCCACCGGGAGCCCACCGACAGTTGCCAGTGGGGAAGCGGTCACCCTTTTCTTCCGGCGGGGGGTCGTGTGGAGATCTTTTTCACCCATCCCCATTTCAGTTGTCCTTTAATCCCCGGTTTTGTTTAACGGGTGTTGAGTCGAGCTCGCACTGCCAATAACATCAGAGCCATGGGTGCTAGGCTCTCGGCAGAGCAAAGGGAGGCGGTTTTTGTTACTGGGAGTTTTTTAGTTCAAGGGGGGGGTTAAAGTTAAAGAAAAGAAAATTCGGAGCCTAGTGAAATGGGTCTCCTCCCAGTTTAAGGATGTGACCTCCGATTGTTTTAGAGACCTCCGGTTTTGAGAAGAGGTCTCCCGGCAGTTATCTAATTTGGCTCGATCGGAAGAGATAGCGATCACTAAAAAATTAAAATTGGCAAGACACCTTCATTGGGTGACTCAGCTCCTTTGAGTGCTGAGAGAAAAAGAGGCAAAGAAACTGGGAGAACGCCCACAGCACCAAAAGTCGTTATCCACCCCGAGTTCATCCCATGTATGTGTCCCTGCCCCACAGTCCTTTCCCCTTGCTCCTGCTAAACCTGGGATTCTGAGGAGGGCAGCCCCCAACCACAGCAGGCAGGAGCCCCTCCATCGCCCTGGTCCCCCTCAGGATGCCCAGACCCCCCGCGGTCGGAGTCCTGGCCAGACTCCGACTGATTCTCCCTTCCCCCCATCTTTCCCAAACCCCTCGTCCCTGTCGGGATTCAAGACATCCCTCTGGCTGTCCTGAGCAGCCAGGACCCCTGCCAGGGGTCTCAGAGACCCTGGCACAGAGCCTAAGATGCCTCTGTGGGTTTGATTATGGCCCATGGAGCAAATTACCGACCTTATATGAACACCAGCAAGCCACAAGAGTTTAAGTAGAATATTAGTGGATTTATCACAAGGTGAATTATGCATTTTAGGATTTTGGTACAGGGGGGTTATGGAGACAAGATGGAGGGAACTGGGTGTGTCCAGCCTTTCTTCTTCTTCTTCTTAGCCTCCATGTTCTGTGGTGATGTTGGCACTTACTTATTGGTTTAGAGTAGAAGTTCACTGTCTAGCATAGGTGATGGGCATTGGGAAGTTATTGTAAACATTGCACACGTAGTTTTTAGTATAAAGACATAACACTGCCCCGGGGGCAGGCAGAGTGCCTGTGGCTGCCCTGCTGAGCTGACCTCGGCAGGGCAGGAGAAAATTTTTTATAGATAAGATAAAATAAACAACGCTAAGACCGAGAAATGAAGAGTTCCGACTCCTTCTTTAAGTGCCGGGCTGGGAAAAGAGACTTTGGAATCTTTCTCGAGGTCACTCTGACAAACAAATGATCTCGACACGTCCCGAAATGCTAAATCTCCCATGTTTAAACCTAAAGTTTGCTTCGCGGCTCCCACCCAAGATGGCTCCTATGGAGCACAAGATGGCGGGGACCGCGTGGCGCCACGGCGGGAAAATCCCCCTCCCCCTCCTTATCTTTCCCAAAACCCTTCCTGTCTCCCACCAAACAACCCCTTCCTTCCCTGCTACAACCCCTTCCTTTTCCCGGATCCCGCCTCCACTTCTTTGACCCTTCCTCCAGATTGCGCTCCACCCTCCTCCATGGCTCCTCCCCAGGTCCCGCCTCCACCTCAGGCCTTGCCCCCTTGCCCATCCCACTGGGCAGGCTCTCCCCCATCTGGCTCCACCCCGGGTTCCCACAGCACCCCTGTCCCCCTGCCCCTTCCTGCCTTTGTCCCCACCCCCCGGCTTCCGGTTCACACGGTCCGCCATCTTGGACCACTTTTTCCCACGGGCCGGGAGCCGGGACGGAGGGGGGAGAGGGCAGCCCGGAGCCGGCCGATTCCATTATGGTGGCTCCGGTGACTTACCACCGCACTAGGGGCGGGGGAAACCCACGTATCCAGTGGTCCCCGGTCCCCCGGACCCTCATCAAGAGCTTGCAAAGGCTCAGAAGGAGTTCGGGGAGCAAAGTGAGTACTTCAAGGGATTGCTAGAAGCCTCCCTCCTGGAAACTGAGCTGGTTCCTGCCGACTTACGGCAAATATTTAAATGTTTGCTGAACGTGGCTCAGTTTTCCAGGTGGGAGGCAGCGTGGAAGAAAGGGGTGGCCGACCTCCTGCCACATCTTTGGGAGGACCCGGAAGTAGGGGAAGACACAGATGGGGAGAGGCTTTCCGTTGACCACCTTTGTGAGACGGGTGACTGGGGCAAGGGCCAAAAACAGGCGTCCAAGATCCTGACCGAAGCCCTCAATCGTGGCACACAGGTGGCCTTGCAAGCCTTTTATAGGGTGGCCTCGGGGGTGCCGCCGGTCCCGGTTTGCCATCTTTTCCAGGGACCGACAGAGACCTTCGACGACTTCGTTGTCCAGCTGCAGATGGCGGCAGAGGCGGAAGAGCCGGACGAGAGGGCGCGTGCGCGGCTAGTTACAATCTTGGCCGCTGCTAATGCCAACGCGCCCTGCAAAGCAGCGATTCTCAGCTTACCCCTGCACCCTCGTCCAACATTGCAAGACCTCCTGGAGGTGTGCGCGGCAAAAGTCACCATCGTGCAAAGAGCACCAGAAGGGAACACCACTCCAACTGCTCGCCGAGTGTCTTTCGCAGACCTCCAGGAGGCAGCCGCCGCCACCGCGTCGTCACCATCGGCCCAGAGACTGGGACCAAACACCCCCCAAGGCCAACGCAAGAACACCTCAGCCTGCCACCTGTGTGCTTCTGAGGATCATTGGATGCCGGACTGCTCACTCCGGAAGGAGTTTTTAGCCTTCCAGAGAGCTGGAGCGTTGTACAAATTAAGTGACCAGATGGGCAATTGGCTACTGTGCGCCCATTCGTTTTGGATTACGTAGAGCCTCTCTGGGGGAGAGATACCCTTGCCCAGTGGGGAGCCAAGATTGACCTTCCGGCTCCCCAGGTTTTTCGGGCAGCGGTCACTGAAGAGCACCCTACCTGGAAGCTGAATTGGAAATCTGATAAACCAGTACAGGTAGCGCAGTGGCCGCTGAAGAAACAAAAATTAAAGGCGCTCTCGGAGCTCGTTGAGGAGCAAGTCAAAAAAGGCAACCTTGTCGAGACCATGTCAGAGTGGAACTCGCCAATGTTTGTCATCCCTAAGTCATCTGGCAAATGGCGGCCCCTCACCGACCTTCGAAAGATCAATGAAATTATTGAAGATATGGGTACCCTCCAACCAGGGATGCCGTCCCCTGCGATGCTCCCCCAAAATTGGAATCTGGCCATAATAGACATAAAAGATTGCTTCTTTCAAATTCCCCTGCATCCAGATGATGCCCCATGCTTTGCGTTCACGGTGCCCACCTTAAACAGTGAAGCTCCCGGGAAGCGCTACCACTGGAGGGTGCTGCCCCAAGGGATGAAATGCAGCCCTGTTATTTGCCAGTGGTACGTCGCTTCCTTGCTCGATCTGATAAGAAGAGAGTGTAGTGATGTCATCATTTACCACTACATGGATGACGTGCTAGTCTGCGCCCCCGATGACGATCTGTTGGTCCACGCGCTTTCCCGCGTAACCGATTGTTTAATTGCTGCAGGGTTTGAGCTCCAAAGCGACAAGATTCAACGGATGCCGCCTTGGAAGTACTTAGGCCTTGAGATCACCAAGCAGACCATTGTGCCGCAAAAATTGGCCATTCACCACCAGGTGAGAACCTTAGCGGATGTTCACCAACTGTGTGAGGCTTTGAATTGGGTGAGACCCTGGCTAGGCATTACCACCGAAGACCTAGCCCCCCTTTTCAATTTGTTGAAAGGGGGAGAGGAGCTTAGTTCTCCAAGGGAACTCACCCCAGAGGCCAGGACATCGCTCGAGAAGATCAGGGTTTCGATTGAGGCGAGGCAGGCCCACCGCTACCTTCCGGGCCTGTCCTTCAAATTCATCATTTTGGGGAATCTGCCACATCTACACGGCTTGATCTTCCAATGGGACAAGTCCCGGAAGGCCCTCAAGTCACCCAAGGGAAGGAGGACGGACCAAGGCTCGAGTAACCCCCTCTTGATTATAGAGTGGGTGTTCCTCAGCCACCATCGGTCCAAAAGAATTACAAGGCCACATGAACTGGTGGCGGAACTGATCCGCAAGGCAAGATCGCGGATCAGGGAGCTAGCAGGTGTGGACCTTGCATGCATACACATTCCAATTGAATTAAAATCAGGTAAATTTAGGACAAAAATTATTAATCAACTTCTTGAGGAGAGCGAAGTGCTGCAGTTTGCTCCGGCCGAATACACCAGGAAGATTGAAGTTGGTCATCCCCCGCATGCACTGTTTAATCAGGACATACAGTTCAAATTTTCTCTAAAAAAGATTCAGAGTCGAGTCCCACTCAACGCTCTGACAGTTTTTACGGACGCGTCCGGAGGGTGCCACAAGTCGGTTATGACTTGGAAGGATCCTCAGACTCAGCAGTGGGAGATGGATGTTGCCATCGTTGAGGGCTCCCCTCAAGTTGCTGAGTTGGACGCAGTCGTCAGGGCGTTCGAGAAATTCAAAGATAGACCTTTTAATTTGGTTACGGACTCGGCTTATGTAGCCAGTGTAGTGGCCAGGGCAGAGAACGCTGTCCTTCAAGAGGTGTCTAATTTGGCCCTTTTCAATTTGCTCTCTAAATTGATCTGACTCATCTCCCACAGAGAGCAAAGTTTTTATGTTATGCATGTGAGGTCGCACACTGATTTGCCCGGGTTCATCGCGGAGGGGAACCGTATGGCCGATAGCCTCGCTTCCCTGGCTGAGTGGGCATTTGCCCACGCGGTGCGATGGGCCCCGCTCCCGGATGTGTTCCGTCAAGCTAAGATCAGCCACCAGTTGTTCCATCAAAATGCGCCTGGTCTGGTCCGCCAGTTCCAACTAACGTGTGATCAGGCCAAGGCCATCGTGGCCACATGTCCTCATTGCCAGCGGTACCAGCTACCATCTTTGCCCGCTGGCGCGAATCCCCGAGGGTTGTCGAGCTGTGAGGTGTGGCAAATGGATGTCACCAAGGTTCCCCAATTTGGCCGCCTCAAGTATGTCCATGTTTCCGTGGACACCTTCTCGAGCGCTGTCTTTGCTTCTTCCCACACAGGGGAGAAAGCCAGAGATGTTATCAAACATCTGCTTCAGGCTTTCTCCGTGCTGGGCATCCCTAAGGTCTTGAAAACGGATAACGGGCCTTCGTACGTTTCCAGGGAGCTCAGGAGCTTCCTACAGCAATGGGGAATAGAACATAAAACAGGCATCCCCTATTCCCCCACGGGACAGGCCGTGATTGAGAGGACCCACCAGAGCCTAAAAAGGGTTCTTTCCCATCTTACCCGGGCGATGAAGGTGGAATCCCCTCATTCCCAGTTATCTCGGGCGTTGTACACCATCAATTTCTTAAATTGTTCTTTTGAAAATTTAAATCCGCCCATTGTAAGGCACTTCGGGCAGCACGGCAGTCTGGGCCTGAAGGAGAAGCCGCCTGTTCTGGTGAAAGACCCAGAGACCTGGCGGTTGGAGGGACCATTTGACCTTATCACCTGGGGTCGAGGGTACGCCTGTGTTTCCACCCCCACAGGCCCCAGGTGGGTCCCTTCTCGCTGGGTCCGGCCATTCGTGCCCAGGACGGGAAAGGCGATGACAACCCCGCCACAGGTTAAAGTCGCAAGCTGGCGGCGGAGGATGAGGGATCAGGAACCCCTCTGCTCCCTTTTTGACTTTCTATTTATCCCAGGTCCTTAAACTTTCCTTTCATAAGGCCAGCTTTTCCTTTCTCAAATGTTTTTCATTAATGTTTTAGTTGCCTGAAGCCCAAGACATGGCCCTGCGGACAGGAGCAGCGCTCCGGATCGTCTTGAACATCATTCTACTCAGCGCGACTCCTGGATGCCCAGACTTTGTTCCTCAGCCAAGAAACAATTTGTGGAAAACTCTTGCACGCTCTCTTGGCCAGGACCACATCTGTCTCAACGCCGAATCAGCAGGAGACCCTCTATCGTCTTGCCTGGTGGGGATCCCAATTTCATTCCATGACTGCCCCTCCCTTTGGGGAAGCTCTCTGGGCGGACTGAGAGAGGACCAGGATCCGACAGGGGCCTGGAGAGAGACTCTCAGCCATCTCCCAACCGCTCCGGAAGAGCCCTTGGAATTCAAATTGCTCGGTTCCGCCAATGCCTCCCAATGTGTTCAATTTTCTATCCCTGATAGCCTTGCCAAGTCCATCCATCCCAACAACCCGCAGTGGACCCGGATCGAGGAAGTTTCTGGCAACCGGTGGTGTGCCAGGTCCTTCATCATCCGTGGTCCATCTGCAGCAGATCTCCGACCCTGCAGTTTGCCTCATGGTTTTTATTTCATTTGCAGGAACCGAGCTTGGAATGGCATCCCCTCTCACCTGTTCGGAGGACCATGCACGATAAGCCATGTCTCGCTGTTCACTCCCAGCACGCCTAAAATTGAGAATTGGAAAGTCGAAAATGGTGAAGTAGAAGTGTTTAGTTCGAAAAGAGATTTATCAGGATTTGGCCCGGACTGTGACTCCAAAATTTTTCATTGGAATGAGAGTAAAAGGGTCGCAGTCTCACTGTTTCTGCCGTGGGTTTCGGCCGGGAAGGCCATCAGCGAATTGGGTAAGCTAGAGTGCTGGTCAGTGAAACAAGCCAATTTAACTTCGACAGCCATCGCGGCCCTCCTAGCAGATGAGAAAATTACCAGGCAAGCCGTGTTGCAGAATCGAGCAGCGCTCAATTATCTGCTACTCCTCCACCACCACCGATGTGAGGAGTTTGAGGGCCTCTGCTGCTTCAATTTGTCATCTAAGGCGTGGAATGTGCAAGAGATGTTGAGCCAGATGCAAGGCCTGGTCAACGACATCAAAAGAGAGACGGAAGATTGGCTGGAGAATCTTTTTTCTAACCTTGGACTATCGGGCTGGGCAGGGTCATTGTTAAAGGACATTGTATTTGGTATTTTTATTATTTTAGCAGTGGTTCTAGGATGTTCCGTGCTCTGGGCATTGGTGAAGAGGTTGATCGCAAGGCTGGCTTCACCAACGGTAAACATGGTCAACTTCCCTGGAGGGGACGCCAGCTCCGACTACCTCCCAACTGCCCCGTTCAGCCAAGAGAGTGCCCCTCCTCAAGAGACTGAGGAAGAGTTTGCAGAAGAAGAAGTATAACGTTTAAAGGACTTTTGCTGTTGTGTTATGGACAGTTGTATTCTCTTTTGCCTGGCCTTATTTTTTTTTTTTTTGTGTAAAAAAGGGGGAGATGTTGCAGCGCGCTCTGAGGCCGCTCCCCCGAGTTTTATATCATTTGTTAGGTTTGGATTTATTAGGTTATAAGTAAAGTTCAATTGATTTAAGATGGCGTTTGCCTCAGGTTCCCTCCCCCTCTCTCCCCAGCTGCAGAGCTGCCAATCAATGTGGTTGCTTAGTTACTCCCACTCTTTTGTAACTTGTAGTTCCCTCCCCGGCTCCCTGAATAGCCAGCCTGCCTGCCTGTCACCTTCTGTCCCTGCCTTCCCTTCCAGAACACTCTCCCCAGGGCAGAGGGTGATTGGGCTGGGAAGGGCTGTCCCACCCCTAATATGATTTTATTTGTTGCGATCTTAAGTCAGTTACACTATGTGTCAATATTATTGGCTAGGGGTGAGTTTCACCTCCCCCCTGGTTTCCCTTTATAACCTCATGTTCGACCCGTCCCTCGGGGCAGTTCCCTGCAGCTTCCCTTCGTCTCATGTACCCTTTCCCTAAATAAACCTACTCCTGCTGTGGTGAACTGTCGCCTCCTTCGACTTATTTCACCTCGCCTCGTCTCTGCGTCTGCTGTGCTGGCCTGGAGGAGCTGCCTTCCCCACCACAGACATGAGGAGAGCTCCAGAAGGGACTGACTTCCCTGTTGCTCCTGCTGGGAGGCCAGGGTCCTGCAGCTGCCAGTCGCCCTCAACACAGGCTGTCGGCGTGCCATTTCTGTGGGGCTAGCCGGGCCCAGCTTTTGCACGGCGACAAAGAAACCCTCTGGTTTAGTTGTTTTCTCTATGATTCATGAGAATTTATTTCAACTTTGGTGCACTCTGTCCTTTTCACTACAGACATTCTCTCACTAGACTTTGTGCAGATTCTTTTACTTTATAGTACCAATTATCACCATTGAACCATCTGTGTTGCTATACTCATAGGAGTGAGCCAGCATTTTCCTGGATTTCCCCTGATTTTAACTGTAGTTAATTTTTTCCTTCTTTTTCAGACCTCTTCTCCAAGATACTGGCTAGGAGTACTCTTCTGCAAATTGGAAACCAAATTCCAGTTCAGTGAGGGTGATTATTTGAAATATGTTGCTGTCCTCACACAAGAACCTTTGTATTTAATGTCTATGCTATATTCTGCCTGGCTGCCAGCCTGCTGAGCAGCACTCCCAGAGGTAGCCAGGTTACTGTGCACCATGAGTGACACTTTGGAAAAGAAGGTATATTAACTCAGATTCATCCCTATGGCAATGAAACCATCTAACTTTGAACTGGCTTGAAGAACTGCAAGAATAAGCACATCATGGCCCACAATATATCACAGAGAGGTTGTCAGAATTTCAGAACCTTTGCTTCCATTCTTGAGCCACTTCCCTGAACGATTCTTTTAGAACTAGCAACCTAAGCAGTAAAAATTAATGTTCAGCACTAGCAATGGCATGGCAGCTGTTCCCTGATGGTCTGAAGTGAAAGACATGCTGTACAGTGTGTCTCTGTGCAAACGATGGCACACAGAAGATTCTATTAGGGCCACAGACTCATTCTTTAGCGGAGCTAGGACTAAAACATAAAATTCTCACCTTTACAGAATAGCTTACACAAAAGTGCCCAAAACCTCCATTCGTTAAGATTTCTGAAGAGTCACAAAATATATTTTGTAATGACAGGTTTTATGAGAGAAGTTAAAATTTTACTTTTATCTTACTTCTCTAGTTTGTTGTGGGGTTTTTGTCCCAGCCATTTGAAATTCAGGCAGCTATCAGCAATGTCTGAAATACATTTTAGCAAATAGCTATTTGCTGTTATAGGAGACAAAAGTAGCCAAGAAAACCAGACATCCTGATGTTCTTTTTGGTGGTAAAGCCTGACTATATCGTGGCAAGGGTGAAAAGGTCTTTCAAGAAGGTATTCTTTAGCTCAGAGGTAATGAGAGGCATGAAACATCAGTGAACTGCCAAATACCAGCAGGTCAGAGAACACTGTAAGAAAAAATAAAAACTTGGTTTTCACCCAAGTATTTTATGTTCAATTTGTAATTGAATTTAGAAAGTGAAATTAAATGGAGGAGGGGGAGAGAAGAGACAAAGCTGCATTTTACATTAAATTTATGGAGTTATTTGGAGAGTGCTATCAAACCAAAATTTCTAGAGTTTCCCAGAACACTGTGGCAATAAAAAAATCTTTGTATAGGAGAAAAAGCTAACACCAGCAACCCAGTTAGTTGACAAGAACAGAAATGACAGTATCTACTGCATTTTTTACCCTTGTAAATCTCATGCCACCCTTGCACAAGGCATTCCTACCCAGTAAATGCAATCAGAGTACTGTAACTATTCTGTTATGGCCGCCAAACCTACGTCCCGTAGACACTCTATTCTGGTACAATTATTAAGAGTAATTATTTCAAAATGAAGTTGGTTTTATTCCAGAGCACAATGTCCACATGAGGAATAACACTGAAGTAACACCATTTCTGCTGTAGCAATGCTGATCAAATCTCTATGTAAACAAACCCTTTGACTCTGATACCAAATTACTTTAATACAGATGTCTCCTGAGATTAAAGTTCTGTAGTCCAAGAGAATCAATATTCCAAACCTAAGAGTATGGCTTCAAAAAGCTGACCATAAAAGAACCCAGAAGCACATTAATTCACTGGTTTGTGCATCATAAGTCATGTTGTGTGAAATGTTACAGAAATAACTGTAGTATTAAGCAACTCTCTCACACACGCATATATACTTCAGATTGTGTTTACTATAAAATTACTAGAAAGTTGGATGGGTGACAGGAGGAGAGGTCAACAGGATAGGTAAATGCTACACAAAGATGCATTAAAAGTTCAGTAGTTGCTGCCCTGTGCTATAGATTTGCAAAGGCATAAATGTAATGCCACAACATGTTGTAGTCATTCCTGACTGCCATAAAATCCTAAGCATAATCTTAGAAGGAAGTATTGATCCTTGTTCCTGTATTTCTACTCATTCTGTAGGATGAGGATGGGGAGAAAGGAAGAACTGTCTCTTCTAGGGAAAAAGCATTATTCTCCCATCTCAGGATAGTAGAAGAGAAGCTTCCTAATTCTTTTGATGGAAGCTTACCTTACCATAAAATGACAAAGAGCAGGCTCTAAGACTCTAAATCCCATGTGCAAAAATGTGCAACAATGGCATGAGAGAGAGTTTCTCCGGAGCTCTTTTCATGCATTAGCCTCCTTCTGAAGGCTTTGTGAGTCCAGAAAGAGAACAGCCTCTGGTTTTCCCTCAAAGGCTGAAAGGTTAGCTTTGCATTGTTCACAAACCTGAATTATGCCAAAGTGACAACATTAACTTATAAGGAAAAGAATATATTAAGAATATTCTTCTTTAACTATCATCCCACCCTACAAAAAAAAAAAAAAATTTAGAGCTATGTTTTTCTAAGCACATTCAAATGCACAAAGCCCTTTCTGGCAACTATCCCACCAGATTTAACATTCTACCCACACCCACCTCAGGAGTACATCTGGTCTAAAAGACTGTAAACTTTTACTTTAAGAATGAAAAAATTAATTTTCTTTCATTCTCAAAAGGGATTTGGTTACTGAAGCTGAACATTATCAAATAGATTCATTTGAGCATTTGAAAAAATGTTTTCCTTCTCTCCATAGCCACAAACTGAGGAAGTCTAGGAAAGTCTGAGGCCCTAAGAGAAAATACAGCACAGATGTTTCAGCCAAGGTTCAAACAGCTGTCTGCACTTTTCCTTTTATAAAATGAGCTTAAATGATAGTTCCAACAACTCTCACATGCAGGTAAACGGCATTCACAAAATCATACACAGTAATGCATCCAGTGTAAAAAATGCAGATTTTGTTCATACAGATCCATTCCATCAAATTCCTGCAGTTTTTCCCTGGTTTGAAGAAAAGATGAAAACTTATCCTTAGTAAGAGAGTGAGGGTATAAAGGTTACTTCATTTACAGAAGCTGCAATTGTGTGCTGGTAAATCTTACTGCTCCTCTCTCACAGTGAAGAGATATATTATATCTACAGTCACTGAGTGAAGCTCTCACTGCAGCCACTTCGCCTCGTAAGAGATGACCATAAACAGGTTGTGAAATTGAGACTAATGGAAAACACTTGAAAAGTGTTCAAGGACTGTATATATTAAATCAATCCTGGTTTATTCAACAAAGCTGTTAAAGTTATTTATACAGGGGAAGACACATACAAGACTTGTATTTGGAGATACAAGAAAGTATTTGCCAAGACTTTCATCCTCACATAACACAAAAAGATACCCACTTGAAAACACCACACAGAACTTGTCTACCCCAGTGGGGACAGATTGACCCAGCCTCACTCTGCTTGTACTCTGAAACAGGAGGGACAGAACCTAGTCCTGGTCTGAAATCCTTGCACCTTTTAAACATTGTGCTCCATCTACTGGGGTTTTTTGCCTCTCAAAAACAAACAAGAAAACCCAAAATCTAACAGTCTACCCCACCCCCAACAAAAAAAACCCCAAAACGAACCAAAATCCATCTGTCTACCCCAACACCCTAAAACAGTATAAAGAAAGTAATCTGACTTCTTCTGGTACTGTTCAATAGACCACTTTCTACCTTGTGTCCCATTAGGAATGGTATAGTGGTTGCAGAGAAAAATAGATCACCAGCTTATAGATTAGTCTTATATGGGAACTTTGGCTTCTTTTTAGTTGATGGTAAGTACAGAATTCCAGTTTTGGTCAGCATCTGCGGTGGTTCCACCGGAAATATGTTTTTTGGGATTTCTGGGATATGCTGTGGTCGGGCCAATGGGTGCTCAGATTTTAATATTAGCACCTGGTATGGCCAATGGGGATGTTTGGACACGCCTCTGAGAACACTCACCCAGGGGTTAAAAGCGGTGCTCTCCCGCTCGGAGCCCTGTTTGAATTTCTGGCGAGAGGTGTTGGATCTCTTCCCCCGACCCAGCTGCTAGCTGGGCGGGGGGAGGGGAAAAGCCATGTGGCCCGGGAAGGTAGGCCTGAACCCCCCCAAGGGTGGAAGAGAGAGAGAAAGATGAAGAGAGGGCGAGAGAGGGAGGCAAGGCGCAGGCCTCGCCCCCGGCCTCTCCCCCCCCCTCGCAGACGGCTGTCTACAAGCTCCCCACTCTCGGAGCGAGCCGCTGCGGCGGAGCTTGTCCTCACCAGAGCCATGCCGCAGATGCAGTGGCGCGGCAGAGAGCGAGAGACAGTGTCGAAAGCACGGCAGAGAGAGATCCCAGGAGCCATCGGACAGACCCCCCCCCCAGAGAGAGAGCCGTGCCTGGGACTGTTACCTTGGAATGTGATACCCTGTGCGGCCGCGGCGGAAAGAGGGGGGATGCGGCACGGCGAGGAGCCCAGCCGCTTGTGAGAGCTTTTAACCCTTTGTGGACAATGAAAACTTTACAGAACATTAACTCTTCTTAGAAGAGAGATAAGAGTAGAGGATGAAGAAGGAAATGGGCCAGTGAGGAGGTCTGGCAAGAGAGAGAGAGAGAGATGTTGGAGTAATGGAGAAAGATGGAGTGGCATTTTTGCTGGACGGAGACAGAGTGAAAAATCCCCCAAAGCAGAAATCCCTTTTGAATTAGGTTAAAAGTCTAAAAAGGTAAAAAGTCTGTAAGCCAAAGCTGAAGGGAAAACTGCAGGACAGAGATACTGAAGAGATTGATAAAGAAAAACAAAGACTAAAACAAGACCAAGACAACCTGACCTAGGAATTCCTTTTGATAAAGAGGAACTAGCGGCAAATGTCATGCGAAGTCCATAAAAATGAATATGTATGAGCCTATTGTGAAACTGTATGCATATGTATTTGGAAGAGAGATAAAAGGAGACCTGATGTTCTCGGAGGTACGCATGCCCTTTTAGTACCTTTGGGGTATGCATGCGTCCAGTGCTGCAATAAACACATACTGGTTCTATACAACTTTGTAAAAGTTGTCTAGTTCTCTTCTTTTCTCTGCAAAACAGGCCTCTTTTTTTGTATAGCCATGTACTGTTTCCTTGTAATACAGAGACTGCATCCAGGGGGAGGCAATTGTTCAGAGCCAAGAGAGTTCAGTGTTGAGACCCCTCAGCCCCAGGGGGTGTAAAAGAAATCAGGGCGACAAAGGTCCCAGAGGTGAGACTGTGCTTTGTTTGGAATGGGACGAGGCATCCTTAAAAAGACCACCCTCGAGCAGCTTTGCCCATGCCGGTGGTGAGAACACCAGGCGTGGAAGGAAGATGTCACAATGGCAAAGGATCTCCAGGCGGTGATACATGTGACGAGAAGTCCATGGCACAAGCAAGTACTCTGTCTACTCTTGATGAACTGAGGATTTGATTATCTAAAGGGTGGTTGCCTGACCAAGGGTTGATAATTTTCAGGAATGTAAATGTATTGGGAATTTGGTGGGAGGAGGAGGGGGAGTGTTTCAGTGCAGTTTTCATTTTCCTTGTGTGGTTTGTTTTTTTTTTTTTCCTCTCCTCCTTTGTAGTTTAGTTTTTGTAGTTTAGGTAATAAAGTTTTTTTTTTTTTTCTCTTTCCCCTAAGTAAACCCCTGCTTTGTTTATTCCGGGTACCATCTCACAGCAGACACCAGGGAGAGGATGTTCTCATGGGGGCATTGGCATTGTGCCAGTGTCAAACCATTACAGCATCACTATGCATTTTGACATATCTAACCTGAAGAATACTGATGGCATGTTTTAGATCATACAGAGAAAGCAGATCAGATGACATATTTTTGACATGCCTCGGACACCTGCACTTGGACTCAAACAGAAAACAAGAGTCTTTGCCCTCAGAGATTCCATTTGGTTTCATGTGAGAAAAGGAATGACAACAATTAAAGTATAAGGAGTTACAATTTCCTGATTTTCTTTCTTCTAATGATAACTGTAGTAAATCCTGTTGTAAGTCATTTAATGTCTTTTCCTAAAATATGTCCATTCATTTTGAGGGTCCCACTTTGAGACATCTTAGTCCTTGTGTTTGTACCAAGAGAAGGAAACCAATCCTCAAAGGGCAAGTACTAAAGTCTTTGGAATACAAGGCAATGTAAAACTGCTTGCTTTTAGACTCAAGTATAGGGATTGCCAGAATGTAAAAAAATCTGAAATTTTAAGAATGACAAGCATAAGGTGTTCATCACTGTTAATACTAACTTTAACTGGAAATGGAACTATATAGGGTTTCTGAATAGCAGCCTGGAGAGTCTGGAACTGAACAGGTTGAGCAGGTAGTGGTACAGTCTCTTCAGTTTGTTTTCCCAAACCAGTGAAACGGAGGCAACAATCTTCATGAGTTGAAACTGTTTTAAATTGGAACTAAGATTTTGCCACATTCTCAAAATATTATGCTACCTGTACAAATTACAGAAAAACATTATAAATCCCCTGCCTTTTATTTTGTACCGTTCATAATGTGGCTCATAAAATCAAAGTTAATATTAATTGGCAGTAAATCCAGCTCCAACTCAAGATAAACAGTAGCAAAGACCTTCAGGAACTATAAATATGTTTGAAAGCTGCTTGAATAACTTTCAGATTAAATGAACATGCTTTTAACAAAAAAAGGAAAAAATACAGGAAGAGGATACCCTAATAATCTACATCATGAGAATCCAGATGAGTCTACGTGGATATTCAGACACTTTTAACCTCTCTCATGGTGAGTCCCTGTGTAGGAGCAGAAGGATGCTGAGATAAAGTTGATTTCTTCCTGACTGGGGACTTTGTAATCAAAGTTACTGACCTCAGTAAGTGGTGTTTTAAATAGATTGAATATCCTACAAGCAATGCAATGAAAATCCAGATGTCATAGAAAAAGTAAAAAGATCAGAGTAGGGATTTCATCCCTTTGAGATGTCAACCTAAGACCGTTCTTAGATGCTGGCTGAAGAGATGGAAGTGCAGCTAATGATTTTAACTTCTTATTTCGAATTGTCCAAATCAAAAGATCTCAAAACCACCCAGTTTCACCTAATAATAAAGCTTGGTGACCACTGTGAGATGCAAACTCTAAGCTGAAAAGAAGTAAACTCAAAGCACCTTCTAAAACAACGGATTTTATTTGTTTGATAAATGGTTATGCTTTCTATGCTACCAGAATGGCTTTCCATGTCTTTCCTTATATGGGCAGATTTACCTTCCTCCAAAACTTCATTGGGATGCATATATCCTGCAAGTCATAAGGAAGGGGGGGAAAAGTCAGCAGATCTTGGAATTCAGGGCTCCCACAGACACAAAACAATTGCTATCTTAAATGTGAAGAAACAAAGCAGAATTTTTTTCAGTTAAATTCAAAATTATTTTTGCTGGCAATGGGACCAAGACAGAGCTAATATATATCTATAAAAAATAAAATTGGCCAAAACATACACTGAAATATCCTCCAGACCAAATGATAATATTCAATGCATACACTGTATTTTCCATTTCCCAATGTTGTAAAACAATTAACAAATTAAATTGGCTGACAGTTCCTGAAGATACACAACAGTATAGATTATAGTGGTTTTAAATGGGAAATAGGAACATGAACATCATAAAGCAAGGAGGCTGTCCTGACTTCTCTTACAAGCACAGTCTTGCCTTTGCCCATGTTCTCTGCATAAACAAAGGTGATCTGATATTTATGAACTCAGTTCATCTATTTACTAGAAAAGGAACACAGTTTGCCTTTCTGAAACATGTAACTGCCTAAATTTAAGTAACTTGCATTTGCTGTTGCTTGTAATGTACTGAGAAACATTCCAAGAACCTGCAAATTGTCATGCATACAGAAAATACTGAGAAAAGACCAAGTAGAAATCAGCATTTTGGGTGGCACATGATAATGAAAGTCACTTCAGCTTCCGTTTTACAGCGAAAAGGCAGCAGGGGTTTCGGGCTGACTTGCTTTGGATAAAATATCTTTTTTCCATTCACACGCTACAGGGTTTTGAGTAAAAAAAGTGCTTGCAGAGTTTGCAAGCCCATGGCCAAAGAAACCTCTTGGCCTATGTCTGATGAGAGCTGCAGATTTCTTCTTGCAAGTTTGTTCTTGGTCTGTGCTTGCCACAGATTAGTGGTTATGTTTCAGACTCCCAGATATAAGACATTCAGCTATGTTCTGCAGTGCAGAGTGAAATAGTGGCATTATGTTTTTTTTCATTGGTTTAGTTGTCAGGATTGAATTTAAAAGCTTTAACAGCGACACAAATCTTATCAAAGGCAGAGGTTTGACCTAATAAATTATTTTTTAAAATGCAATAAAATTCTAGGATTATTGATTACAGTGTCCAGAATAGGAAGAAATACACTATTCTCAGTACAAAGATAAAACACTGCCAAAGGAAAATGCCAGAATCAAATCCTTTCCACTCAGAATGGAGAGCTAAGAAAATTTCAGTCCTCTTTATTCAGCATTTGAAGGCTGTCTTGTATTCCTTTCAGATGCTGGTACCATACTTCTCTCTTGGCAGTGGGTGCCTGGCAGGCAGACCTTGCATGGCTGCTGGCATGAGCAAATGGGCCCTGAGTTTTGGAGGTCATGGCTTTCACACAGCAAGCTCATGAACAGTAAGAACTGCTGGGGTTACTGCCATTGGTGAACTTCCTTGTGAAAACAGCACATTAGAGAACCCCTGAACAATTGAAAGCAGTAACTGAAGTCATTGGAGTTTACCAGCCAAATTAAAAGGAATCTTTCCATTCCTATCTACCATCATAAAAAGTTAGAACTTGCAATGCAATATGTATTTTCTAGGAAAAACCTTTTTCATAATAATTGACAAGTAGGTCCTTCTCTCAGAAACTCCAGATATCCCCTGCAAGTATGTGCAGCCCTCAACACACTGCCTTGATTTACAGGTGAAGCAACAGAGGCAGAAATAGCCAGATTATATCCTGTGTAAAGGAAATACTTTAGTGAAGACTTTGAAGTGTCTGTAAGTAGTAAGATAAGGATTCAGTCTCAAAAACTGCTGCACTCTGGAGCTCCATACAGGGCAACTGTGTCATTGTGTATGATACTACCAGAGCAAGAACTTCATTTTCAGAGGTTCCCACTACAATTTTTTCCCCACTGACACTGGAAGCTTAGGCTACCTTAACATTTACCCACTGATCCCATAAGAAGTATGTGCTTCAGTTTTTATGGCACAAGACCTGACCTGCAGTAATGAAAATTATAATGTTGGTTCAAGTGTCTGAAAGCCACTGAACCCTCCACTTGGACAGATTTCACTGTGACAAGAACACTCAGGTCTTGGTGACAGGTATTCTGCATGTAAAACTATTCCCAGTAATATGAATTTTAATTATGAATGTATTCTTAATGATTATTTAATTCATTCCTCAAAGGGAAATATTATCTTCAGAAGAAAAAATGATGCAATGAATAGAAGGGAGTTTTGGGAATTGAAACAGAAGCTGCATGCAAAATCAAGATGGAAAACAGAAGCCAGATACAGAATTTTCTTCTGGGATCATGAACCCTTCCCTAGAATTTGATCCAACAATTCATATCACCTACATGTCAGTGGGGATCTGCAGATTTGCAGTGATATTAGTAAGAAGTTACACAAATAAAAGGATCTTCTTGCAGGAACAGGCTGGAGGCTTCGAGAGCTCCCATGATACTCATACATCTAATTAAGAACAGCAGATTGGAAGGGACTCTTGGGTCATTAAGTTCAGTCCCTTGTTTTTGTAGGCAACCATGCCATGCAGTCTTTTTCATATGATGGCTCTGCTTATAATCAATTAGATTTTTTTGTTTGGGGGTTGGGTTTTTTTGGTGCTTTGGCTCTTGCTACTCTTAGGGGAGAGCTTCATAGAATCTCATTTCTTTTAGAATCAGAAACCTTTTTAAAAAATAGTTTATATCCACTTGTTCTTGTGTCAGCATTTCCCTTAGCTTAAATAGCACTTTTTCTAATGTATTTATAGAATACAATCTTACCCATCTTTTTATTTTCCCTGAACATGCTGGCTAAGCTTTCTTATTCTTCCTCATAGGATCCTTCCAATCCTGGGAGCACTTTTTTACACCTGTTTGTTTTTTAATTAAGATATCTTAAGTAACAGGTAATCTGCCTGTACTGAGTATTCCAATATAAAAACTATCAGCTATAATGTTTCCCAACAATGTTTTTGGAACTGAAACAGCATGAAGTCCATTTCTGTCAGACATACTAAATGGAAATTTCAGAAAAAGTCCCACTGCCTTCAATGGGTAAGCCCTGTCTGCTTTTTGTTTTCCAATATCCAAATATCATTTTCCAGTAAAAATATAATTTTCACCAACTATTTCAATTTTGGATAATAACAAAATCTAGCAATATGTTTTTGCAAACGTTTATGAAATAAGAAGCAGTAGTACTTGTACCAGCATTGGAACAAATATTTTTCTGAGAATGAATGTTAAATTGGTTGAGTTCAAAAGCAACAACAGTACTTTCAAATTATTTGAGGAATAAATTATTTGAGCAACGTTTGTAACAGTATACACAGAATATTTATCACAAATAAGAATTTTAAAACTCCACTGTAGTTCACATGAAAGAATTCGGTCTTATCTCACTGCTGGATGCTATATTTGGCAAGAATTCCAAATTTGCAAGAAACAAAACATTGTGAAATATTTGATCAAAAGATCCAGAAAATTTACATGGGTAGCCAAAGTCAATCTGTTTGGCAAAACATGCAGATGATGTTTCTCTCACATTGCTTTGGTATTTTGGAAAACTTGCAGTATCAAAGGAAAAGTCTGTCTTCAATGGACTGAAAGCAGTAATTAAAAAGTGTTTTCTGAAGGAGTAAATAAGCATAGAAGATGTAGGATTTGAGGCTGCAAACAGTTTTTTTTAGTACACTCATAGTACAAATCCTGGAAATTCAAAATTGTGCCTCCATCTTCTACACTATCCACTCTTTCAAAAATCGCAGTTGATAATTTGTACTGACGATATACTCTGAAATGATATACATTTCTTATTCTGCTGAAAACTGTGCTCTTTGGAGTAGGTCCTAAACTAAACCACCTCAAAACACTAATTTCACGTGAACAAGCTGGTAAGCATCTTCATATATTATATACTCATTGAGAACAATAGAACAATAATCCAGCTACAGGATGGTCTAATGATGAACTCTCATTTATGTGTAGTTTTCTTTTTCAACCATGTTTCAGTTTTGGAACATGGACTTAATTGATTTGTAACATTTTTTGGCCAACTCATGCTTCCAGAGTAATGACACTAATCATGTTGTAAATCAGAACTGGTCCTATATTTACTAGATGTGCTTGCAAAAATCTTTGAACACTTTTAAAAGACAGAGTCTTAAGCTGGAAGTCTTCCCACATTTCCTTCTTGGTCACCCTATTTAATCAACATGCAGGATTAAAAACTTCACACTTTCTTCTAAAATGAAGTTGCATTTGTTATTGGTGCAATTGCTAATGCAAACTAACATTTCTATCAGTCAGGAGGAGTCTCCATTTAACAGGAGTGATGCTCTCTTGGTCCTGGAAAAGTGCTGAGATAAATTAGCTGTCAAGATAAAACAGACGTGTTCAAAAACTAGTTCTAATTTTCTAATCTAAAAACTATATTTTCACTACAATTATCATTATTGCAATACATGAATTTATCAATACTTCCAACATGATAAAGGAAGGATATGTAGACATATTATTCTTGTCAAATATCAGGCAATTTTAAAAATGGTATCAAGAAACCCATTTTCATGTAATTACTGAAAGTCATGTGAAATTTCCAGTATTATCTGCAACTAAGTCTAGTCCTTCTCTAAGGCCTTATACTAAAGTGTGGTTGAACTGGAGGACTGGAAAAGTGACAGCTTATTTGCCCTGGCTGTCAGTGTGTCTCAGGACAACTCTGATATAAAGCAAGCCAGCTCTAACCCCAGCTTTCAGGAACTGGGCAGTGAAAGAAGAACAAATAGTTTCGGCTTCTGCTTATCCAGGAACTCCAGAGGAATGAGTTATGCTGTCAGTGAAAATTGCTTAAGTCAAACAAATTTAATTTTTCATCTGTATTTGAGTGTAGACATGCACAAAATTGACACACAAAAGGCAGAGGAGGTGTATGTTATTTCATTAATCATTTATTGTTAGCAGTAGCACTGAGCTACCCCTAAAAGCAATTTGTGGGTGCTTTAAATAAACTCCAGCACTTGATCAGAACAGGACTGAAAGGTAGAATGATTATAAAATCAATCAATGGTACCCTTCTGTCCCTCCTTGAAGTCTGATTTCAGCGGGAGCAGAGTCAAGCTAGTCCATGGCATAGTTGAAATCTCTCATAAGATTCAGATCTGTCTGGACTACTGCTGGATTAGTCATGGATCTCTCTGGCCTCCCTTCTTTCCTCTTCTTCTGTGCCCACCCTGTCAGAGTTTGTGTTACTGTTCAAAGGCGCTCCTGAGGTCTGTTTGCTTTTCCACAGGCATGGCTCTTATTGCAATCAAATCCTCCAAATTCAGTAGAACAGAACTGAAGCTCTGGGAAGTCAAGGAATACTTCTGAATTTCCATCATTCCCTGAAGCAAGCACCAGAGCCCAGCAAAGAAACATTTCTCACCTCAAAAGAACTGGCCAGGGAAGGGAGACCTAAATACCACAAATTGTCAGAAAACTCGAATCTGTAGTACCTGGACTATGGGAAGGA
This sequence comes from Geothlypis trichas, assembly GCA_009764595.1. Classification (NCBI taxonomy): domain Eukaryota; kingdom Metazoa; phylum Chordata; class Aves; order Passeriformes; family Parulidae; genus Geothlypis; species Geothlypis trichas. The sequence goes on from CM019902.1 coordinate 20,944,705, forward strand.
AGAGGGGAAAGAAGAGCAAACTGCTTCCTCCCATGACAGGATGATTAGAGGTGTGCACTAAGGAGAAAGGAGGGCTTGATGCTTAGCTAGGTTAATCAGCTCTGATTAAAACACTTGGATGTACAGTCCAATGAATTCTGAGTGTGTCTGCCCATTTGTATGTCCAGCTCTGCCTGAGGTTACATCACATTAGCACAGCTGTCCAGCTGAAACTGTGCTGCACAGCAGCAATAAACAAAGCCCCTGAGCTTTCCAGTCACTTGGGCCAACTGTGCCAGTTCCAACCCAAACAGAAATAGGCTGATTTTGCATGGGAGGTGTGCATCAATTTTGTATATTAACAGATCATATCTCACACTTCACATGGCTGTAAAATAATGTTAATAATTTATTTAGGGTACTATGTTATTTGATTAAGGAAAAAATGCATTTTGATTCTATTTCTGTAATGCTTGTTTGCTGGTACACTGAGTAGCTTTAAGCAAAGAACCAAGTTTTTCTCAGAGCAAAAATAATGAACTAGAATATCTTTTTTGATGAATATGATCTCTTGTTGCCAAATGCTTCACATTTAAGTAATGGCTTAAATCTTGGCCATACTTCCTAGGTAAGTCTTTTCTCATAACCTCTTTAGAAAGTATTTTCAATCAGTCCTTTTACCATATCAGAACTTCACATGTAGTTGTGAGACCAGATATTTGATTTTTGGCCACAAAATTCAAGGTCTCATTGTGGACTTCACATTATGTAGGTGCATTTAAATACAGGGGTTTAGTTTGGCACCCCTTCTATTTTTTTCTTAAATCATTTGTCTTCCTTGTTTTTCTTTAAAGGCACTTTGCTACTTTTATTTCTGTAGGCACAGGGTAAAGCAAAAATGAGCCTAAACATGGTCAGAAATAATGAGGGATGCAATGAAATGCCGTCATGAGAGAAAAAAAAATGAAGAAACTCTGTTTCAGGTTTTCTCTTTCCTTTTGTATTTAAACTGAAAATATCTGAACAATTTGGTTAATGTCGGTGACCAGAAGCAGCTGAGTACTGCATGCAATAAAACAATGAATGTAAAGCTAACTACTCTGCAAAATAACCAGCAAAAATCATATTCCACTTTAGCTCTTAAAACAGGACTTAAATGAAATTCAAAGGGTACATCGGTTTGTGGAAATAGTTCAATAGCTGTCGACTTCCTTCAAAAATCCAGGGGACAAAAAATTTAAAATCCTATTTAATTCCTTTCCTGTTTATAATTTTACCCCCATATTACTTTGACTTTAGAGAGACAGAGGAACAGTCGAGTTGGAGTCTGTAACTGTAGGTAGCACCATCGCAGTATTTGAAACATAGTGCAATGCAGAAGTACCAACCTCAGAGATCATTGTATCAGGGAGCTCTCATACAGATGTAAGAGCTCCTGGTCAAGGCTGTCCCTTTTGCAGTTGCTGGCAATTAAAAACAAAGTTACAGCATACCAATCTAAAACAATGCACGTCTTCAATTTTTAGCAAATCAAAAGGATGATGTGTTTAATTTATTTTTGTTTCTTTTATTTTCACTTAATTTATTTTCAAAACAATGGTTTCGAAAACATACTTCCAATAATTTAGTAGGTTTCTTTTCCTATCTGAAAAGCTCTGTTTCAAAGTGTTTCAAACACGAAACTTCAGAAATAAAAGACTACTTATTTTGAACAGAAAACCTTACCTATACTAACATATATTTATGAAATGGTTTTTTTCACAGTTTTTGTGTGCAAAGTTCTGACCAAGATATTTTTTCAGCTCTGTTTCATTTTCACTTACTGCTTTCTGTAGATGCACAGTATCAAAATGTCAATATTTCAGTCCAAAAACCATACAAGAGTGCTAAGATGAAAGGATTCCTCTCTACAGCTCGACAAGTCACTTGCCTCTCCCAAATTTTTATTTAATGAGGCAAGTATTTGCTCTCTTGCATTGCACACAGAGTTTCAATAGGTGCTTTGGATCTGTAGAGCCAGACTGGGAAGTGGAAACCTGTCAGAGAAGTTAGATAAAACCATAGGATAGAATCATAGAAACATTTACATTGGAAAAGACCCTTAGGATCATCAAGTCCGACTGTTAACCAGTACTGTGATGCCTTTGACAGATTTCAAAATCTCTGCTCCAAGAGAAAGCATACAATGAAGGAGAAATTTTGAAAGACAGCAAGAATGAAGTTCCTGTGTGTCACTTATGCATATAAAGAAACTACTTCATTAACACCATGTCCTGCTGAATTTCTAATACTGCAATTAAACACCTAATGGCATAACTCTATCTGTAACTGTTACCTCAAAACAAAAATGAAATGTAGTTATACTCGTTACCACATGCCTTTTACTTTCTTGGACAAGACTATCTAGCACAAAGAGATTTATTAGTTTCAATTAGCTGCTGCTTCTCTCCATAGCTACCAACATTTAGCTTCCTGGTAACACAGCTTCATCTTCAACTTCATTCATCCAACAGACACAGGAGTGAAAAATACTGCTACTTTTGCTCTAACTGACATGACCCCTACCTCCAGACTAGATATCTAAAAATGTTTTGTCCTCCTCTGTCAATGAAGAGATGCTCTATTACAGTGCAGGCTCTGTAAATGTTACTCAGCAAAACCAAGATGGTAGATAGCTTTTGTTAGGTAGGATTTTTAAAATAATTAACTGGTTTTGGATCACCAACACCACTGACTTTCACTGGGATTTAGGCAAAAAGGAATACTGGGGGGAATTCCACCTCGATTGTTTATGGGTTTTTTTTCTGCTATGCTACAGAGTAATTTTGAATCTTTTGGGGGGATGGGGGAGAAATGTGAGGAAAATGTGAGAAAAGTCAAGAAAAACAAACTAGCAAACAAACAAGAACAAAAGTCCCAGGAGACTTTTAAAGAAAGCAAGCTGCTTTGGGAATAGCTGTTCTGAACACTTAACTGATTTAAAAGTTTTTTAATACCACCTTCAAAAGTTACCATTTAAATGTCTCCTTCCAGTTCTAAAAGAACAAAAGCCTGCATCACAACATCCACCAAAATAAGTCTGCCAGAGATGGCGGGGATGGCATGAGTTACAGACATTTTTCCTTCCTGGCAAGGTGGCTGCACAATTCCAAGAAGTGTGTGCAGACAGCATTTCTTCCAGCATCTGCCTCCTTGCTGGAAGAAAACCCCTAATGCCCTACCCATGCTGAATCTCCTTGATAGTGCCCCAGTGATGCCTTGCAACTGCTGAAAGATCTCCAGGGAAGATGCTCAGATCTGTGAAGTATGTCATCATGCCTCTTTCCGTTTGTTATCTGTTTTCCAGAAAGTGTCAGGCCCTGATCTACTTTATGAATAAATTAAAAAAAAAAAAATGAAAACCACTACACCATAAAAAAACCACACCAAAAAACCAACCAAGCAAAACGCAATTTAAAAAAACGCAACCAAACAACTTACAAATTAATCCTACTACCATCACTTGTCTATGTTCTGTGAGGGTTTGAGGCATTTTGCAAATTACTATTATATTATCATATGGATGGCCTAGGCTGAGAAAAAACAACCACACCTCTTTTGTTAAAGAGGAAAAGATATTTATGCCCAAATATTTTGTTGTCAGGAGCTCAGGCAAACACTCACATTATGCATTTTAAGAGAACACTATTTAAACATTGAATAAATTACTCTAAGCCATAATGTATGCACACCCCTTCTTAGATAATGGAATGTCCTTTGTAATCAGCAGGTTTAAGTCCTCTCTACCCCATTTACACTTTCATTAATTGAGTCTACTCATGGCATACAGATGTGAGAAAACTTCTGCAAGTGTGAGGGCCACACGACTCATTTCCATGTTTTACACTTTAGACATCCAGCACTCTGACACTGTGCTGATGTTGCTGAACATTTACTTTTGCAGTTACTCAAAACAGCCTGCTCTGAGATACAGCAGAATTTGATCATCTTTCCCTCCACATGTGGGAAAGGGATACAGATGACATTCCTACAAAGCTACAGGTCATATGAAGTCTAACCCTAGAAGGCAAAGAGAATCCAAGGAAAGAAATCTTGTGTCCACTTGGATGTCCAAAAAACAAGGTTTCAATGTGAGATTCAGCAATTGATCAAAAGAATTGTTTTGTTGCTGTTTGTGTTGAAGGTTAACATGGCTGATATACAGAGACTACAGTCCAGTGACATGCAACTTCATCCAATATTTTGTGAAGAGAAATCTAAATGCTGGTTCTCTTCTTAGTTCAATCAGTAGCTGAAAATAATTTCTTTATTTTCTATCTAACAAGATCCTTCCCTTTGTCCTTCCCCAGCTGCAAGAAGATAGTGGCTGGGATGTGGGTATTTTATTTCACTCTGTAACAAGTCTAAAAGAGTGCAATTTCTGTGCTCTTAGATATTTAGATTACTAAATCTGTCAAGATTTTTAAATTTCCAGTGGATGTTTTTTCATATTACTATTTTTTGTACAAGGCAAAGAACAAAGAAGATTTCATCTAGCTTAAGGAGTATAGGCATTATTGTAAAACAAAAAAACCCCAAACATAAATCTAACCTTTGCCACTGGCACGTGTCTGTACTGAGGATGCAGCTATTGTGGAAGCTGATGAAATCAGCAACAGCGGCAGACTCTGCTCACTGAGGGCTTAGAATTTGACACTTGTGACAGACAGCCAGTGAGCAAAATAATGGAATGAAAGGGTTACACCACCCTATGGTGTTTACTGGACCAGCTGCTGTTCTCATGTAAGTAAACAGTGGTGAGGGCAGCAAGACGTGAACTGTGCCACTTCCTTCCACCGGAGACCTTGGGAAGGAGTTCTGCTAATGGTAACAGGAGGGAGCGCTGCTAGAATATGGCTGGGAACAAGTCTGACATCCCACTGAGTTCTTTCCATCTGCTATTTCCTTCATATTCTATTTACACTTCTAGATAGAAGAAAAATCTATAGCACCCATACAAAAATCAGAATCTGATTTTAACACATAATTATTAGCCCAAAGTGCTAAATCAACATCATTAAATACAATTCCATTTTTATCCTGCAACAGATACTCTTTCAGACATTTTTTTAAAGAAACATTTTTTTGCCTTAAGTTCTTGTGTTTGGTCTGTAGCCAGAGGAAATTATTTCGGGAAAGTTTAAGGCCACTTGGACAAGAGATCCATGGGAAAGTGGACTTAAAAAAAAGGGGGGGGGGTGTTGTCACTTGTCACTTCAGAAAAAAGATTGCTTTTGCTCACTCCTTTCTTGCTTACAAGCATATCTTCAAAACACGGGTTAGAAGACAACTCTAAAAATTACCTTTTCTATTACGTAAGAATGTACAGGATTCTCTCTCATAAGAGAAAGCACAACTTTTGGAGATGATCACCAAATAACCCAGACTATGACTTCTCCATCATGGAGTGTTTTGTACCTACCTACCATGCCACTCCTGTATATATAATTTGGAATTAACATCGAAGATATTTTCACTCACAGATGGTTTATTATGCATGGTAACACCCCATATTAATATCCAGCTATCAAGACAACAGAAACTTCCTAGAGAAAGACCTCTTCCACATCCACCACTGTGTTACAATTCTATCGCACAAGACAAAGAAATTTCAGTTTGTTCAACCCATTTCACAGAAAGAGGGCAAAAGTAATCACATGTCTGAAAAGTATTTTCATGTCCTCAGACTAACCACACATGCCTTCTATCACCTGTCTGTCTCTAGCATATGTAGCACAGAGTTTCAGCTACAGTCAATACAGTGTAATTCAAATTTACCTTGACTGTGCCAGATATCAGCTTTCAAGAACCATCTAAAGATTTAAGTGCCCCTCAGTCCTCTGCAGGTTTTTATAAACACTGTGCCTGAAATATCTTCCTTTATGGCCTATTTTAGACCAACAAGGAAAAGAATGCAGAGTATTTCTATTTCTTACCCAGAAGACACAGAGTGCCTAGTTAGTCCTTCTGCAAGAAGGGTCAGCTTGATGCCTTCACTTGGTGGCATCTATGAAGGAAAAATCACACAAGGAAAAAGTCATCTTTTCCTTCTAATCATTTACAACCATTTGTTTTGTTGGGGCTAGAAAATTGAAGCTCAATGTAGAAAAGGGCAGCAGGCTCTCAGGGATTTAAACAGCCATGGAATCTCTGACATGGAAGGGATTTCAGCGCAGGCAAGGAAGGATGAAGGTACAACATAGATCAAGGCATATTAGCATCTTAACTCTTTCTGCTGTTTTCCTAGCACATATGAAAAGGATAAAACAAATAACACTTCCAAGTCCCCTGAGGTGAATCCAAGTGACAGACCTACCTCCTCCCACAGTGAGGGATCTCACAGGTGCCCAAGTGGACAAGCCAATACAGCTGGGAAAGGATCCCCTGTTATTCCCAAGCAACAGGGACACATAGTTCTGTCCAGAGCAAGGCCCATTGAGAAGCCAGGGTACACTCAGAGAAATGTAAAACATTATTTATTTTGTAACTATGACACAATATTACATCATCCCCCTTACTAACAATCTTATATTGCCCTGAAATATAATTTTCCTACGTGCACAGTTCTGTGGTTCAGACTCAGCAGTGAATATTCATAGCTAGGTGTACCTGCACTGCAGCTATGATAGAAGCTCTGCAAATAATCCCAGTGTATACAAGTTCAAGTATTTTTCTCTCTTCACATACTCACAGATTTAACTATATATTCAGTGACATTTTCACTATTGTAATGATTCCATAAACACATTTTTAGGATTCTTGCCAGGGCTTTTCCTACTCTAAGTGCCTGCATGTGCATCTTTTTGTTATACTAGTTTTTTATACTAAATTTTTCAGTGTACTATTCTTTCTGACTGCCTGATGGTCAGGAATGGCAGTCCTACACCGAGGTTTTTTTTCTATGAGGCCTTCCAGTAACACAAAAAATTATATCCAGATGAATTAATTGACTCTGTGTTTGTTTAGTCAGCTTCGCCCCTACCTTAATCAGGCCTCTACACACATCACTTTCAAACAGAAACTCCAGGTGTAAGTCAGAGTACATGCCCCAGGCCACTTCACGAGCGTGTGATTATATGATGCAGGTATCCTGGACTTTGGCTCACAGACCAGGATATTTCACCTAGAAAGAAGTGGGTATTGGGTGAGGCCCACAGATTATTATCTGGGAAGAATTACAGCCAAGAAGGGTTATAGTAGTGGCCCATAAAATCATGACTGTTACATGGAAATTATGATAGTTCTTTATTGTCTCTTCCACACAAGAATTATAGGGCAAAGTTGTTGCTCAAATTCAAATTCTTTGGGTGGTTCTGGCAGCAATAAGAAAAGTTAAAAGCATTTGGGAAAACCATAATCTGTTTGAGAAATGCATGTACAATGTGCTAGAAGCTTTCTGGAGAAAACTGATACAGTTCTGCCCAGTCACTACATAGAAATGCTTCCTTACAGCTTTTCTTTCACTTAAGGGAGTCAAGACTCCAAGCAACAGGTAATATTACAGAATTAGATTCAAGTCCTCAATAGGTACAAACAGAACTTGACTTGAGAGAAAGAGCTTAGAAATGGCTAATCAGGTGGGAAGACTGTGCACATCATGAAAAAATATATGAAGAAGCTAGGAGCACAAGCTGCAAGAAGACAGCTGTATTGCAGTAGCTGTATTTGAGATCAGTTGCAAACAAGAATGGCAAAATGCATCTCATTGTCTAATTTATGTCTTGCAAGTATTTACACAAAAATAATCAAATTTAGACAAGCAAGCCCCGAGTCCACCGGACAAAAAAAAAAAAAGAAAAAAGAAAAAAGAAAAGAAAACCAACCAACCAAAAAAAAAAACCAAACCAAAAAAAATCCCAGCCAGCAAGCCCCTCCCCAGTCCGAGATGTCTGCTCATGGACAAACTGAGCAGGTAGTTCAGTATTGGAGCCTTCCACAGCAGTTAAAGCCCTGTTGTACTCCTGGACATGTACAGTAAGATCTGGACCGTATCTCCATAGTTCTGTATAAAGATTTTTTTTCCCCTCTTTTCACTCATTTAATCACGATTTCAGAAATTTTAGGAAGTTATTTCAGATTTTACTCCACAGAGTGCAATAGCAAACGCAACATTTGTTTGTGTTCTTAGGTAGCACAAGGTATCTTTCGTGATGTGCGCAAGAGGGACAATGAGAGCAACAAAATGATGGGGAAGGAGACAAGGAAGGAGGAAGTTAGAGAAGAATAAAACCCCTCCAAACAGATGGACAAACCATTGGAATTACCAGCCTTTTGCCTAATATACATTCAGTTCTCTCTTAACTACAGAGTCTGGACTTAGCATTGCTTCAATTTCTATATGATGGTTTATTCCTCATCTTCCTCTCTGGATTTTATGTGAAGACTTCCTTCTGTCTGGGAAGAATCATTAAGGAAATAGCTGCCCTTCTTTTAAACTATCCAGAAATGTGATCTGTAGTTACAGTTTCCATCACATGGGGAATAAGAATCTAGATTTATACTTTCCTCACTGGTGCCCTAAAAAGCCAACAGGATGCAATGTTCTCTCTTTGGTCTCCTTTCTTCCCTCTGCAGAGGCACCTTCTGGATGCTATGGAATAGGCTTGCTGTCCCAGATCCTGAGATGTGACCCCCTCTGTATGGCCTGCATGTTTTTCTCAGGCCATAGGGATCCTTCTGAGCCCCTGCAGCAAAGAATAACTCCCCTGAAACACATGTGCAGCCCAAATCTCTCTTCTTTAACTGTATTTACACGAATTTTAATTTACTATCCCTTTTCCTGTGAGTACATATCACCTCTCCCTAATAAAATGCTAAAGCATCAATTTTAAGTGAATAAAAAATTGTATTGCAGATACAACTGAAAGTTCAAATATATTTACAAATAACGCAAGTTTGAATAGGGGATGAGATGGATTCTCCAAAGAAATGTCTAAATTTATGGCATAAATAAAGATGCAACAAGTTTCAGTTTTTAAAAAATATTTCCTTCGCCAATGTTTGATTGGCAACAGTCAAACCATGAGACAGTTCAATTTAAAGAAAAATCGAAACTATATTTTTCTGCGAAGAGATGTCCACAAGCAGTCACACACATGCACACAGTAACTCTGAACTGAAGTAGTTTATCATTTGGTTTATTCTAAAAATTAAGAGAGTATTGGATCATGATTCAGAAACAAATACAGGGTTCTGTAAAAACTTCTTATAATAGTTTACTATCTTCTGATATTGGACCTGATTCCCCATTTTGCACCTGCATGCCTCAAAATTAGGATATAATATGAAAAGCCTGGTTTTGCAGTACCCTTCTCATCTACTGGAAGTCTGCACATTACCTAAGACCCAGGACTTGCACAACAAGCCTGCTTTCTACTCTTGCTAAAAGCAGCAATGTGCCATCAGTAGAATCAAACTTATTATATGGAAGGTTAATAAGTTTCTCTCCTAACATCTGTTTTCTTAACTTACTAGGATAGTAATCTGATTTTTCTAATGAGTGAAGTCACTTCAGGAAGAAAAGGGAAACTGAAAGGTAGGGCAAAATGTCATTTAGAAAGTGTAACTTTTTTTTTTCTTCTTAGTATTATGGGATTTATCTGATTTCTATGATTCTGAAAGATAACGTGAAGTGAGTCAGTGTTTCTGTAATATTTTAAAATATAATTTAGGAAAGACCTTTGGCACATATTTTCTTTTTCCAAGAAACACATTATTCTTTATTAACAGCTCTACCAACAAAGGGCATAAACTGGAAACAATGGGCGACTGGAAACACACAAGAAACATACAGAAGAAGATGGACATAGGAGACAACAGAAAGCAACCACACTTTTTAAAATTATGTCCATATGAGAGGAAGTAATGTGCAACATGAGGACTGAATACATGGGAAAGCCTGGAAATATTAATGCTGAATGATTTACAAGGAAAAAATACTGAATTTGGCTGGACAGTTCATAAGAATAACTTAGGTCCTTTTAGTTCATAATTGATTCCTGAACAGATCATCATTCAAAATTGTTTAGGTAACTTTCTAATGTGAGTATATTCCACTTTATAGACTGCACACAAAATTTTCATAATCACAATGGCCCTAAGTACATACTACTCAATTTAAGAGTGTTTGATGCTGATTCCCACACTGTATAACTCCCAGTGCAACACAGAACTCTCTAAAGTTGACAGATGTTCCAACAGAATCCATCAGACTAGTTGAGATCCTTCTGTAAATGAAGAATTGATAAGGCAGCAAACTCCGCCTTTTGTTAAGCCAAATTTTCACCTTTTATTCATTTGCCTCTTCTTTGTAATGTGTTTCTACATACTTCAGAAGGCTTTTAGTGTCCCCCCCCTAAACTTTCTGTTTCAACCAAGCTACCCAAGCTCTTCTACATTTCTCATAGGTAAGAAGTCACAGACCACTGTGATAATTTTCCACTGTATTCTGAAACATCTGCCTCTGTATAATCGTATCTTTAGAAGCTGGGTGCCTGAAGTGGGCCCTTGTCAGCTGTGGACAATGTGAATAGTTTCTTATGCAGAAAGACACCTTTTTGCAGAAACAGTCATGTTTTTAAATTACTGTGTGTTATGTGAACAAACAAATGCAAAAAGAGAGAAGGTGGCACCCCAAATATTCAGATGGTAAAAGCCAGAACTGGTCTTTTTTAGTTTAAATAAATTAATTTTCTGTCTCTGGATATCCATAATCTATGTTTCTATTTAGGTCAACCTGTGTTAAGCACCAACTGAAAGACAATGAATAACCAATCAACAGGAACACACTGAACCCATTTAACTGCCGCACATGCATCAGTCCATGCAAGTTTCATTGGAAGTTGCTGAGCAAAAATTCAAATACTCCACTTAAAAAATAGCAGGGTGTTTAATACTTGGGGAACTAAATTAAGAGCTGTAAGCCGCCTCTCTAATGACTCACTGTTAAGTCTTTTACATCAACCCAGTATAGCACAGCTACACGTGTACAGGCACACGTAAGAAAACGCACTCCCGTAATGCTAAATCAAATAATTACATGGAAACAAAACTCAAAACTTATGTTCATTCTTATTAAAAGGTCACGGATTTTTTCCTCATATATAGCATAATTTATTCTCAATTGTCTTAGGAATGTGGAAAATATTGTGACATGAATTGCAATTTGGGAGCATTAAGAAAGTTAAATGTTTATATTCAGGAAACACCCTTGATCCTTCTTCTGCAGCCCGTGGGCACAGTGCATATATTTTAAAACAACAGATTTAATTATAACTGCATTCCCATTTAACTGACCAGCCAATCTACCGATTATGACTTGAAATAAACAGGGCAGGAGACTTTCCCCTTTTATTGCCTGTATTAAAAGTGATCAGCTTAGGATGGAAAGCTCGACGAGTCTGCAGTCTCCGTCGGGTCTCCCAGAGTGGCTCGCAGGAGGAGGATGTGCGCAGCTTTGTCCACTGGGAGCAGAGCCTGGGGGCCCGATCCTCGTGGGAGCGGTTTTAGCCGTGGTCCCCAGATAATACTGTTTGCAGCTTCGCCTTGTCCGCTCCCGGTTTCACGACGAGTCTCGTGCTCAGGGTGAGGGGCTACAAAGGTTTTCAGCATCTCTGCAGACACAGCACTCTGCTCCTCACGTCTAGATATTACTCTAATTTCTCAACTCTATATTGGCTCGTTGTTTTGGGGCTTTTCTCAATACGTTTGGAGCAGTAGCCTCTCATGGCATGCTGGTCTCAAAGTCATTTTGCATGCCCCCTCCCACGTTTCGTCCCTTCTCCTCATCCTCTCGTCTCGGAGAAGTGCTATCAACTCTGCTCCGGCGCCAGAGCCTTCACCGATACAAAAATAACCATTAACTACAACGACCGCAATTATCATGACAAACAAGCAGCACCCCAGCAGCAACAGTGGTTTGATTAGTTTTTACAACTTTTCTCACAAAAAAAAATTGGCAGATTTTGGTTCATAACATGACTGGTTCCCAACTTTCATTTTTAAGTAAATAAATTAATACATATGTTGGAAGTTCCCCCACCAGACAGTCACACTTGGAAATACACTATTTCCTTTCCTAAAGATCCTACGTTCAGTCAAACAAGGGAAAAAACATCTCTTGAGGACTTTCCTAGTGTGGCATTATGATGCTTGTATCCCCAGTCGTCTGTTCTGTTGGATATGTTCTGTGCCTTCAAGACTAGCTCTGAAAAGCCAAGTTTTGTTCTGTTATCAGCCTGCTCATTCCCCCACTCTCCCTCTGTCTCGGCGGGACACAGAGACGGGGCAGTACAGCTTTTGCTTTTTGCTCTTGCTTTGACTTTGTTCTTGCTTTTTCCTTTTGCTTGTTAGTTAGCTTAGCTAGGCAGTCTGAATTTTCCCTGGACTGTTTTTCTTACCCTTTTCTTGGAACCACTCGAACCTGCTCTGGACTGGGACCTGGGAAACACCAAAAGTTAGGACGTTGTAGCCTTCAGCAGCCATTCCCAGCTCTGGAGGGACCGATAAAAGAGCGACCACTCCCAGGAGAAACTTTCTGAATTTGTAATCTCTTCAGAGCGGTGAAAGAGTCTTGTCATCTGGTATTGTTCATTTTGTGTGCTGGGGGGTGCTGTGCGTGCTAAATAAACAGGTTATTTCCACTTCTCTCTGAGGAATCCTTCCCGAACTGATTGGGGGAGGGGCTGTGTGGGTGGGCTTTCTGGAGGTGCCCCCTTTGGAGGCTTTCTCCCAAATTTGCGTTAAACCAGGACAAGGACCCTCCTATTTTCCCTTCTCATAAGTCTGGAAAAAATATGCTGAAGGAAAATGAGCTCAGAATTGTACATGAGACCTTTTTTGATTGACAATGAATATTATACGTTAGTGTTAGGGTATATGTTAGGCATGTTAATGTTAGGGGTTTTTGGCAGAATTTCTACACAACCTGTTATACGTAATTTCTTCCTGATACAGCTTTATTTAAGGGAAAGTGTTGGAAGTGCTCAGTGCCTTTCCAAAATTTGGCCTTTTGGTAGTTCTTAGAGGGTTAGGTTTGGTTTTTTTTTATGTAAGAGATCCATAAATTTGTTAACAAAGTTTACCACAATTTTAGCAACTTCAGCGATGGGAGTATGACCCATTGTAGGGATCTCATTGACAAAAATAATCCCCAACAAAAAAGAACAAAAAATGTTGTCTAATAAGAAAATAAATTATTAAGACATTTCTGAAGAATAGCCATTATTTGAATCCTCAAGTTGTAATTTTGGAAAGTTGTGAACTCCTAAAAAAAGTTACAAAAAATGTAACAGAATCGGCAAATTTCTGCAGTGTTAGATCTGACATTCACTCTGTCTTGTCTCCTCCTGTGGATTATTCCACAGGCAGAAACTTCGATCAAGTTCACCTCTTTACTAGTTCTCATGAACTTCACCCTGAAATTTGCTGCTCCAGAATCATAAAGTTGGCCTACAGAGGCACAGTTTGGAAAGGCCTAATGGAAACTGGTCCTCATAAACTGAACACCATGAAAAAATAAATCACTTTTTGCTGTTACCACACTGTGGCATTTGCTATTATTGTACAACTTCACCACCTGCAATATAGAGGGAAAAAAAAAATAAAATGCTTTTTTCTGGGCAGAGGAAGTGAGTTTGAAGGTAAGAATCAGAGTAGAGCGTAAGACAAGAAGTGGTGAAAAACTTTAAAACAGTCTTAAGCAAATGGACAAACCTAGATTTCATAAAAAAGAGTGCATTACACAGCCTTCAAGCTATCTGCAACTTCACCTCAGTTTAATTTGTTTACCATAATTAAAGAAACAAAAATTTTAATTTGCATCAGGCTACATGACTGGAATTTCAAAATACATTCAAGTGCACCCTCAGTCAGTTCACAGACAACAACAAGTTAGTGAGTGTTGTACTACTGGAGGATAAGAATGCTCTGCAGAGGGGCTTGGACAGGTTGGATTGACGGCTGAGGGCAGTTGCATGGGGTTCAATAAGGTTCACTGAGTGCCAGGTCCTGCACTGGGTCCCAACATCCCCAGGCAGCACCACAGGGTGAGGGAAGAAGCCTGGAAAGCTGTCTGGCAGAAAAGGACCTGTGGGTGCTGGTGGCAGCAGCTGAACATTGAGACAGCAGTGTGTCCAGGAGGCCACGAAGACCAATGGCATCCTGGCCTGTATCGGCAATAGTGTGGCCAGCAGGACCACGGCAGGGATTGCCCCTCTGTACTCAGCACTGGTGAGGCAGCCTTGAGTCCTGCATCCAGTTCTGGGTCCCCAAATTCAGGAAAGAAACTGAGGTGCTGAAGCTTCTCCAGAGAAGGGCAATGAAACTGAGGAAGGGTCTGAAGCCCAAGTCCTATGAGGAGCGGCTGAGGGAGCTGGGGGTATTTAGCCCGCAGAAAAGGAGGCTCAGGAGGACACCTTATTACCCTCTATAACTGCTTTAAAATACGGCGTAGTGAGGTAGGAGTCAGTTTCTTTCCTCAGATAACTAGTGATGGAATGAGGATTTTTGGGGTCCAGCAAGCTGCCTGGGGCCTCAAAACTGGGTGAGTGCCGTCGGGTGCCCTCCTCGGTGTATGCCACCGCGAAGGGATCCAACCGCGATCACGCGCACTCGCAGCCCCGGATGTTTCAAGCCGACACAGCCGGACAGCGAGGTCTCGGGAGGTTCTGTGAAATTCCAACAGGCTGTATTTTCGGGAAGTCCGAGGGTGCCGACGGGGGAGGAAAATGGGTTGCAGCTCTATTGAAGGGTGCCAAGCCCCGCAACCGAGCGGGAGTTAGGTTTAAAAAGAGGAACGGAGTAGGCGGGCTCGGGGTTGCCCTTTGACTACTAGTACTGGTGTACAGGGGTGGTCTTTTGTGGGGTGACTTGAGTACACCAATCGAAAACTGGGGAGGGGGTGGTCTTTTGGGGAGAAATCCAATGGAAAGCTGGAGAGCAGGGAACTTTCTAGCACAAAAGTTATGTTTTACATTTGATTGATTGCTTCATCCCAGGGTGTCCCAGCTTCATAATCGTTGCCCCCTCCCCCACATCGGAATAAAAGGAAATGGACGTAAATGTGTTTAGATTGGTTATTAGGGAAAAAAAAATCCTCATGGAAAGGATTGTAAAGCCCTGGAACAGGCTGCCCGGGGAAAAGGCTGAGTTGCCATCCCTGGGGGCATTTAAAAGATGTGTAGATGTGGCACCTGGGTATGTGGTTTAGTGGTGGGCTTGGCAGTGCTGGGGTAATGATTAGACTTGATGATCTTAGAGGTCTTTTCAAACTGAAGCCATTCTGTGATTCTGTATTCTTCTAGCAGTGCATCTTACTCTCTGAGATGTCAGAAGAAGAGCTCAGTACATGTTGTGATTTTCTTTCTTCCATAATACTAAGCAAACAAAATAATATGAAAATGTTATTAAAGAAAGATCATGGAGAAACCAGCTGATAGTTCCAAATCATTAACAAAGTACATATCACAATGCCCTCCTCATTCAAAACTACTCATCATAACAGCCTGAGAAATAATGCAGTCATGGTATTTCCTCCAACACCAGAAAAGTAGAATCCTCCTCTGACTTCTGCTGGCTATCCAAACCAATAAGTGAACAAGGACTTACCCCTAGAGTTTCTCTGGAATGTATATCTGATTAGACAACATTTTATCATGCAAAACTGCGATAAACCATGGCACAGATATAGGGGTGCAGCACATTTGACAGCATTTTTCACCAAATTTCTCTTCCCTGAGTGGTTCTTTGTTCAAAGCTGCCTCAGTTTTCTTGCATGGTAAGAATATGCAGAGTTGTCAAGCAGCAGCTGACTTGCCAAACAAACTACTTCCTTCTATACTCAACTGTGTACGCCCAGTTCATTTCTGAACATCTCTGGGAAGAATTACTCTAGAATTGTTGCTGGGAAGCCTAATGGAGCTACAGAGAACTGACTCCATCAATTTAGAAAATCAGAACAAAGCACAAAAAACCCTACCCAAAAATATGCAAATAGAAGGCTTCTTCAATTCACATAAACTTCATTTGATGTCTGTGGGAAAAAATGATTTTGGCTTAGAGCTTGTTCAAAAGTTAACAGTAACATAAAAACATTCAACTGTTTGAGAAAACGTAACACTTGTTCACTCCATGCAGTCCAACATAAATAGAAATAAATGCTTTAAGATATGAAGGGCCTTTGCATTTGGATGGAATAGAAAGGCTTTCACATAACATGGTATGCTGAGAATTAAAGCTTCAGTAGTTCAGCCTGCCTTTTCTTGTTGCAAGTGCACGAATGACACATGCTGGAAGAGTTCCTGTTCTTTTGTAAAATAAACAACCTTGAACAGAGTACTCACAGAAATAAAACAACGTCAAGTTCTCTATACTTTTAAAAGTTTGTGATGTTGAGTTTGGACACAGAGATGGGACTATAAGCAGTTTGATAAAAGAGTCTAAAAGTATTCTAGTGCAAAAGAGCCACACTGTTAGAATAGCATAAGTCCACATATCTCCCAGAGGAGAATGTAGGGTCTGTAGGAAT
This sequence comes from Geothlypis trichas, assembly GCA_009764595.1. Classification (NCBI taxonomy): domain Eukaryota; kingdom Metazoa; phylum Chordata; class Aves; order Passeriformes; family Parulidae; genus Geothlypis; species Geothlypis trichas. Next base: position 20,961,248 of record CM019902.1, read on the forward strand.
GTAGGACACGTTACTCTCCTTCTCTGGCAGTGGAAGCACACTGTTATTAAAAAGATAATTATGGATGCCTCACCTCCCTGACATTAATATAACTGGCCTGTACTAGGAGAAAAATTCTGTGAAAGAACATGAAATGTTCTCTCTTTTTACTGATGTTCCTCTTAATATGTTGGCCAAAGGGAGATTGGAGATGAAGAATACTGGAAAATCCTTTCTGCAGGTTGGTTTCTAGGTTGCCACTGAAGTCTCTCAAAGAGACAAACACAAGTGAAAAACAAGCTTACTAGTATCATCATAAATGCAAAAGGTCTAAGTTAAGTAAGTGGTGAACTTACTCTCCTGTCATTGGTCCAGCATTACTGAATGCATTAATGAAGGCTACTAAAAGCTTTGGATAGATTAAATTAAAATAGTAATCACTGATCTAACTGCTCCACCTATATGAAAAGGATGAGAATGTGTCCATTACATAAAATGAGACAAGTTTATAAAACCAAAGAAATTGTTATGGACTTAGAGTGGTCTGAATTTCAAGAGTTAGGAAAAGGCCTTTGTCCAGAATATAATACATAGAAATGACCATTTTCTATTCAATGTTTCAAGGTAATATTTTGAATGGTCACTAGAAAAGAGGGTTTCTTTCCAGATGAAATGCCACAGCAAAAAAAGGAGACAAAAGTATTAACTAGGGAATGCATGCAGAAATGCTGATGTGTCATTAAGCATTTCTTTTTTATTCCTTCTCTCCTCCTGGTGAACATGGTGACAAGCAAATTTCTTACTCAATAAAAAAACTCAAACAACTTGAAAAGTCTAAAGAGTGCTGAAATTTACTTAAGTGTTTTATGTGCTTACTAACAATGTCAGAAAAACTTTTCATCCACACCAGAACTTTTGCTGTAGCTGCTGCCCAGTAGCAATGATTTCAAAGATCAGACACACATTGGGCAGAAAACTCATGTCTTCTTCATCATATTGCTAAGATAACTCAGAGGATTTTTTTTCCATAATTGACTGCTCTTCTAGAAGCTCAGTAAAGTACTTTGTTCTTAAAAAAATAGGAGGGTGGGGGAGGGCAGGAACAAAACTAAAATAGGGGAAAAAAGCTCTGTAGGGGTCCTTCAGTTCATGGAAGAGCCAGCCTATGGTTCTTTGGTATAGGTTAACATTATTTAATGTCTACACTAACAGAGAGCAATGGAAACACTGAACTGTGAGCCAAAATCAGTAACTTACAACTTAACTTACTGTAACTTAATGTATAATTTAAAAAATGGGACTGATGAAAGGTCTGCAAATGGCATTGAGCTGACAGGCGCTTTGCTGAACACTCTGCCATGCTCTGATCTATTTCAGCAAAGTAAGAAGATTGAAATAGAATGAAGAATTGAAAAGCAACTGTACCAAAGTCTGTGAGCACTGCCAACCAAGTCTCTGCTCAAGCTCCTATTTTTCCACAGCACAACTGAGAGCAGAAGCTGCCCTGCTTCCTTCATAACACATTCTCAGGAGTTAGAGTAAAAAAAATACTGTGTCCCCCAGCACTAAAGAAGAAAATGAGGGATGTTGCTACGAGATCTACTTTTGCCAGCAGTAAATATACAATAGAACTATGTTTTCCTCAGCCCTAAATAAAAAAATTGTAATGATGCTTGGAATCAAATTCTTATTAGTGATTTTATCATATTAGGCAGTTTGAACATTAATGAAGATTAAAAGTTTATTTCTGCCTTTATACAGTGGGTTTTGGTTTTGTTTTTCTTTTGCTGAAAGGAAAATAATATTTATAAATTATGTAATCAGGATATCGAATTAGTCTATTATTTCAAAAATGATAAATTGTGTAGTTAGGAAGTGAGCAATATCTGTGAGATTAAGCATAAGACCCAAGCAATAGAGATGGATGAGAAAACATGAGCATTCTTATTCAGGTTCTGTTTCATTCCCTTTTCAACCTCAGTGTCACTGGGCCAAGTGTTTCCTTTGATCATAAATTTATTTTCCCAAGGATGCTATTTTTCATTTGAAACAGAGCACAAATTATCTTTCTAAAATAATTTTTAAAAACCGTACACAACCTTTTGGCAGAAAGTTTTCAAAGAATATACATATCTTACAGACAAAATGTGTGCCACTTGGTTTCATTAAATAAAATTTCAGGAAGCTTATATAAAATATTAAAAATACACACACAGAATGCATAATACTGCCATCAAGCACATTCTGGTGGAAGGGAACACAAGTTTTATTTAATCCTCAATCGTGCGTTAAAAGGTTATGACTTCCATGTTTTATCTTGGTTACTTCTTAGAAATGGACAAACACTAGGTTTGAGTACAGGGACAATTTATCAGGTTTATCATCATCTAGGCCAATGTCCCAATCTCTGAAATACCAATGAACTGACACCTATCTAATCTGAACTCCTGTACAATATCATCTGTGTGGAAAATCAGTATTTTTATACAATGACATAGCAATACAGCATCATTAGGAATATCAGAAGATCTTTAATGGAATCAGTTCCTGCTTGAAGAAGTCATAACAAGCTTCTCGAGGTTTATCCACTTGGCTCTTTAAGCCTCTAAGGATGGAGCTTGCACAGCATCACCAAAAACCAGTTCTGCTGCCTGATTACTTTTGAAGGGCATTGTCATTATATTGTAAGTTCCATATTGCTGTCTCCTTATTGCAAGAGTTTCATACCTCCTTGATATTTCTTGTAGGCAGCTTCTCTAAGCACTTCCTTCTTCTCACAGTAGCCAACTGACTCCAATTCCCCCCTCAAGCAGCCAATCCACTCTTTTATAACACTCTTCTTCTTATTGGCTACAGCTGTGGCCTGTTAAAGTCAGGCCTGCTCCTAATCTTTAATAATTAGCCTAGCTGCAACTTCTTAGGGGTAAGATTACTTTCTATACTACCTTTATTTTCTTATATTCTTACCCCCTACAGAAGGGAAGAAGCTTTTCCTTACATCCAGACACAACCTCCATTTTTTCAACTTAGGTCTGCTTTCAGTTGTCCTTCCACCACCATGGAGCCTGTCTCCACCTTCTTAATAACTTCCCCTTAGGTACTGGAGGCAGCTGTTTGACAAACCCCAAACCTGACTGTTGGGGCCAGGCTGGACAACAGTCCAGCAGCCTGACCTCCAAGGGCAGGGGCAGCAGCCCCAGATAGAACGTCAGTGGCCCCTGCTTACCCTGATGCATTTCACTGGCCTCTTTCTTGCACCAGGAGACTCAACACTGGACATGATCTTCTAAATATGCCCTAGTAAGTGCTGAGTAGAGGGAGATAATCACTTTCCCAAGCTACTGGCTATGCTCCTATGATTACAGTCCAAGATAATGTCCTTCTTTGCTGCTGTGAGCTACTACTGGCTCACGTTCAGTTTGCTGTCTAGCAAGACTCTCCCAGTTTTAGCAGAATTCATTCCCCAGTCAGTGAGCTCACAGATTTTATATTTTCAATTGGGCTAATGCTGTATGCTCACCTTCAAGAAAAACTGTCAGTCTTGAAGTTAACGCTGCAAAGAGTTGCTCCATTAAAAAAATGTATTATCTTTTTTTTTTCCATTTTAGTATGGCAAGGATCAACATTGGCTAGAGAATCTCAGTGGAAATTCCAGAGCTGACACACAGATAAAGGAATTCAGTAAATAAAGGAGATAAATTATGCATTTGTAGACTGGATTGCCTGAATTGATACTAACAGCTTTGGACTGTATTCCCTTTTTACTGGTGAGTGTAACAGAATCAGCACAGTCAAGACATACAAAATGGCAGTAGTTACAGTTACAGTACCGTCTGTATAAATTCTTTTTCTTTTTTCAATTCAGCCTCTATCAGGTGACATGCTAAAGAATCAACTTTGTAATACTGTAGTAAACATTGTTTGAGGTAGACATGTGCTTCCTCCACACACAGTAAGGCCACGGGTGTATGCTCATCTACAATGCAAGATCTGCATTTTCAAAATGTGCCCTGGTTTTGTATCCTACACTGGATGGCATACAGTGGTTTTGTAGCCAGACCATCCCACTGGCACTAATCTACAGATACAAATGTGAAAGGCAGTATTAGACAGATTCTTAGTATCATGCAGAGAAAACTTTGAGAACTGTTCACTCTCCCCTCTAAGTTTATGAATCTACTATTTAAAAAAGAAACCCACCAGCCAAAAATACTCTATAGAAACTGCAGTACTTTCACATCTAATTATTTAAAAGGCAAACTTGCTGGAAAGACTTTGAATAAAAGTTACAATGATGGGAAACATGACAGAAGACAGAATGTTGCCTGAAACCACACATTAATAAAATATACCACTGGTGAAATGGAGACATTGTTGGTGTCTGTGGTCCTACAGTCCTACAGTCAAATAAGATGAAAAGAATATATTTACATGAGGGTTGCATGGGGTAACAGAAATTTACCTGTAGGCTGTTCAGCAAAATTTTATATTAACAACCACCAAAACAAAACCCTGAAATGTTTTCCTCTTTCCTGAATCATGATTTTTTTACATTTATAGCTGAAATTTGGAAGTGTTAACTTTTACCTCACAAGGCAGCTATTGCCTGTGTTATCCCACTTTATGTTAGGAGGCCTCCTTCTCATACTTTTTGGGTTGTGTTTAAAAACAATATTGACACCTTTACCTTGATAGCTAATCTTCTGCCATCACCATGCTATCCAGCTGTCTGGGGGCTACCCTCCTTTGATAGTATTGCCATACGGCAAGTAGCCACCTACCCAAGCTACTGCTGTGATGCTACATAAACAGTCATTTATCTCCAGAGGTTCAACCTCCCAATCTATCCATGGCTATTCTTTTCACTACCAGTACTTTAGGTCACATTATTTTAGCTCTGTCACATTCAGGGCAAACTGGGGGTAATCAATTCCTTTATGGAACGAATGAAGGAATTTTGGTTTATCTCCTTTTAAACTACCTAGAGTGAAATGCATGCCAGTTGTACAGCTATAGTTTTCACCTGTCTCTTAAGGATGACACTACCTCTGTTATTGATTGCTCTTTTGCCATACCCTTTGTATGCCAGAACTAATTTAATTTAACAGAAGACTCTACTAGTAAACAAATTGACAGAAGACTCATTGAAAAGAAAATGTGCATCATTCTCAAAAGTGTCATGAACCATCTATCCAAGTTTGAGTACTTCATTAAATTGATTCTGTTACTAGCAGTTCTGTTCTGCACTATGTGTAAAGTAAAGCAAGCACCTGATACAGATTTTGGAAAGGACAGGCTGCCTCAAACAATTCTTCCAAGTTCTTAGCAAACCAATCTAGATATTTTGAGGCAAGAATGGAGTAAGCAGGCTGGAGCACTGGAGGGTCTTATTGAAAAAGTAGCTTTATTTTTAAACAGCAGATGGAAACTGAAAGTTTGGACATCACTCCTAGTCATAGGAACATGACAACCTTTCCTGCCATGTGTCCACATTGAATTTACTGTCCAGCCTGGCAGTGTGCCCTGAAATCCAGTTGATCCTATGATGACCTAATTCAAGTTTCCCACAGATATTTTGGTAAACTTTCATCTACTAAAACTCTCATTAGGGAAGATAAGAGTTGCAGTGACCAGAAACCCACGGGTCCTGGGACAGGGCAGTCATGGGTGTGTTTACAGACTGGGGAACAAGAGGCTGGAAAGCAGTCCTGTGGAAAGGGACCTGGGGGTCCTGATCAATGGAAAGTTGAAATCTGAGTTAGCAGTGCCCTGGCAGCCAGGAGGGACAACCCTGTCCTGGAGGGCATCAGGCCGAGCATCACAGCCAGGCAGGGGAGGGGATTGTCCCGCTCTGCTCTGAGCTGGGGCAGCCTTGCCTCCAGTGCTGGGGGCAGTTCTGGGTGCCACAATGTAAGAACGATATGAACCTGTGAGAGAGCTTCCAGGAGAGGTTAATGAAGATGGTGAAGGGCCTTGAGGGGAAGCCATATGAGAAATGGCTGAGGTCACTTGGTCTGTTCAGCCTGGAGAAGACTGAGGGGAGTTTCCCAACAAGTGGATATGCAGGGGAAGGAACCAGTCTCTTCTCTGTGGTGTCCAGTGACAGGACTCAAGGGAACGGCCTGAAGTTGTGTCAGGGGAGGTTTAGGTTGGATATTAGGAACACGTTCTTCACCCACAGGGTGGTTGGGCACTGGAAGAGGCTCCCCAGAGAGGCAGTCACAGCACCAAGCCTGGCAGAGTTCAGAAAGTGTTGGACAAGGCTCTTGGGCACAGGATGTGATTCTTGTAATGCCCTATGCAGAGACAGGAGTTGGTCTTTGGTGATCCTTGTGAGTCCCTTCCAATTCAGAGAATTAATAATTCTATGAAGTCTCTGCATAATGTTGTAACCTCATCAGATAATCTTCCATATAATTTCATCATGATGGTACTTTAATAAATATTAATATAGGTCTAATACTTTTTATCCATATTATATGTTGGTGTTTAACACTTGTAAAGTGCTTTAGGATTCCCCAAAGGAAGAAACTAAAGAAAAACTTTAATTATTTTCTTCTAGAAGTATGAAAAGGTAAGGCTATCCTTGAGTCTGCAGTACTCCAGGATATGTGATCAGTGTCATAGTGGGGCCCTGGAAAATGTTAAAGATTGACTCTGAAAGTGTTAAGCTTTGTGTTTTGCCAGATCATTGCACCTGCGTAAGCAGTATGATAAATGATATAATTGTTAGATGTGATGATTTTTTAGTAATTTAATATAATTATTGTATAATCATAAGAAGAATCATGAGAAACTGTGTTAGAAATTTAAGGGGGGCCATGAGGAGCCATGCTTGGCTGAAATCTGTGCATACAATAGAACAATATAAGTTTAATAATTAACATGAAAGTTATATAACGATAGAATATAAAAATGTGTTCATCCCAAACCCATGGCAGAGTCAGATTTGGCTTGGTAACTCCTGACACCCAGAGCTCTTCAATAAAAGCACTAAACATAATCATTCTTGTGATTATGTGTTTCTGAATGCTAACGTTTTGGCGACCCAGATGGGACCCTGTGAGTGCTGCTGCGTGAGTTTGTGACTTGACCAAGCCGGCACCTAGGGATTCTCGGGGGGCTCATTGGCTGCGACCCGCCTCTGCTGCTCACAACGTCCCCAGGAGAGAGGTAAGGTGCTTTTACTTTGGTTTAGTTGCCTGCCAATAAGACGTAGCAAAAGCTACACTTGGTTGGGCTAAAGGAATTCCTGGTGGTATTGCCTAGGTGCCATTCCGTAAGACAATCGTGAAAAGCATGGCAGGTTCGGCATTTGTGGGGTATTTTTGGATGGAGAAGCTCAAAGGGATTTTGGGCAGCAATGCCTCCATTCTGCAAAATTCTCCTTTGGGGTGCTTATTAGCACATCAGAAACAGGGTAATTTTGGAGAAGAATTACATAAGGCTAAGTTGATTATTGTAATGCATGGTGGCCAGAATATGTCTTGGAGAATGGCAAAAAATGGCCAAAGTACGGGACTCTGCAATATAACACCATTTCGCAGTTAATGTCGTTTTGTAAGCAAGAAGGAAAATGGGATCAGGTTCCGTATGTTGACTTGTTTTTCTGTTTACGGGGAAAGCCAGAATGGCAGGATGAATGTGGATTAATGGTGGTTAGGCATCTGCAAGTGATAAGTGTGGGGTTTGTGAGAAACATTGTCTAGAACACTTGGCATTGAAAGAAAGTCTGAGTAGGGAAAATTATGCAGATATTGATATATACAGGTAGCTCCAATAAAACCAAGAGAACCTAGCCCTATCCCACCTGCATCATCTGTCCCTATCCCACCATCTGCCCCTACCTCACCTAATCCTGAACCTGTCTCATCTAATACACCCTTCTCTCTTTATTCTCCTCTCCCACCATCACCTGATCCCTCTTCCTCGGAAGATGAGCAAAACCTAACTGTGATAGAAAGGAGGGGGCGGGATGCAAGTGAAAAAGATAGCAATAGTAATGAATCAGTGACATCGGTATCCCACAGAACTCGAAGTTGGTGAAAGCTTGCCCCAGTTGTGGGCAGACAAAAGAGAACTGTGATTGCCCCCTTGCAACAAGGTGTAGGAGTGGAAGGGCCAGTGTTTGTAAAAGTGCCTTTTTCTTCTGGAGATTTAGTTATTTGGAAACAATCAGCCGGAACTTATAGAGAAAATCCTGATAAGGTGGCACAAGTAGTAAAAATGGTTATAAAAACTCAGAATCCTGACTGGGATGACATACAAGTAATTTTAGATACTTTGATGAATTCTACTGAGAAAGAGATGGTACTTAAGGCAGCCAAAGAAAGGGCAAGGGAGGATATCAGAAATGGGCTCGTAACAGGAACTTTAGATGAAAATTTCCCAATTGAGGATCCAGAATGGGACCCTAATTTATCCTGGGGTATGAGGAAACTACAGAGATATCAGGAGTGGATCCAAATAGGAGTTCAGAAGGCTGTACCCAAAACTATGAATTGGTCTAAACTATATGAGGTTCGACAGGAAAAGAAAGAATCTCCCACTGCATTTTTGGAGAGGCTTAAGGAGGTAGCAAGGAAATACACAGATCTCCAAAAAGACACAGAACAAGCAAATGTTCAGCTCGCTCTCATGTTCTTGGGCCAGTCACAGGATGATATCAGGAGAAAAAGGCAAAAATTAGAAGGGTAGAAATTAAGGAATCTGGATGAACTACTTGAGGTAGCCTGGAAGGTACATAATAATTGCGAAAAAGAAGCTAGTAAAAGGCAGCAGCAAAATCTTTTGGCAGTAATACAAGGAAAGGGGAACCCAAATTTCAGGGGACATGGCAGAGGTAGCTGTGGTAGAAGACCAGTTATGCAAGGGTTAAGCCTGAATCAATGTGCATATTGCAAACAGGAGGGGCATTGGAAGAGAGAGTGCCCAAGCAACTTGGACAACCAGTTTCACCAGGGCAATCAGTTCCAGCAGGAAAACGTTGCCAAGGCAATGGTCTTAGGTGAATATAGCAGCTGACTAGACGTGGAACCTCTAAAACAGGTTCAAGAACCTGTCATAAATATACAGTTAGGTCATAAGGAGGTCAAATTTCAAGTAGACATCGGAGCTACATATTCTGTGCTAAATGATCTGCAAGGACAAATTGGGGACAAGCAAACAACAATAGTTGGGGCTACAGGGAAAAAGGAAAAACGGCCATTCTTGCAACCCCTAGATTTGTGTTTTAGGAGCAAGGTTTTAACACGAGTACCTATATGTACCTGAGTGTCCGATTCCACTTTTAGGGAGGGATTTGCTAGCGAAACTTGATGCGGTGATAACCTTTGAAAATGGGGAACTTACAATGAAAATACCTGAATCAAATGCGGAACAGATTTTAATGATCGAAGAAAAACCTGTTCCCTCTATCCCCAGGGAGGTAGAAGATGCAGTGATTCCCTCTTTATGAGAAACGGATATACCAGGAAAATCTAAATTGGCACAACCAGTGCATGTAGAGTTAAAAGAAGGGGTGAGGGCTGTACAAGTCAAACAGTATCCCATAAACCCAGAAGCACAACAAGGAATAGTAAAGATGATTGATAAGTTCTTGAAGTACCAAATTCTAGAAGAATGTCAACCAGAATTTAATATACCAATATTTCCAGTAAAGAAACCAAATGGTGAATATAGATTAGTGCAGGATTTGAGAGCAATAAATAAAATAACAAAGGATATTTATCCAGTGGTAACAAATCCCTACACATTGCTGACATCCATAAAAGAGATATATAAATGGTTTACTGTAACTGATTTTAAAAATGCCTTTTTTCTGCATACCCCTTGACAAAGAAAGAAGGAAACTGTTTGCCTTTGAGTGGAAAAACCCAGGGAATGGAAGAAAGACCCGGCTCACCTGGACATGACAAGAACTTGCCGACCCTATTCGGAAACCAACTTGCAAAGAAGCTGGAGATTTGGACCGAGAATGGGCAAGTACCAAGAGACCAATACCTGTTGTTGCAGTATGTTCATGATATCCTAATAGCTACAGAAGAAAAAGCGACCTGTATGAAGGTAACCATTGAGATTTTCAATTCACTGGGAATGGGAGGTTATAAAGTATCCAGAGAAAAGGCACAAATTGCTCAACAGACTGTGATCTACCTGGGATGTGAATTTTCACAAGGGAAATGAAAACTAGGTACTAACCGTATCCAAGCTATTTGTGCTATTCCAGAGCCCCAGAATCTTCATGAGCTGCGAGTCTTCCTCGGAATGGCAGGATGGTGTCGCCTGTGGATCATGGACTATGGACTGATGGCGAAACCCTGGTATGAAGCTCAGAAGACACAGCCATACACCTTGGGCAAGCCACAGAAAGAAGCCTTCCTAAAATTAAAGGAAGCACTGACAACTGCTCCAGCATTAGGGTTACCTGATCTGTCTAAAGATTTTCAACTGTTTGTACATGAAAGGCTGCGCCTAGCACTAGGAGTCCTGACCCAACGTCTAGGAAGCTGGAAAAGGACAGCGGGCTACTTTTCCTAACAACTTGACAACATAAGTGCCGGGTGGCCTTCATGTCTGCGGGCAGTCGCAGCCACTGTGATGCTAATACAAGAAGCCAGGAAGTTTACTATGGGAAGGCCCATAGATGTCTATGTACCACACATGGTAACCACTGTCTTAGAGCAAAAGGGGGGCCATTGGCTATCTCCCAGGGGGATGATAAAATTCCAGGTAGTCCTGACTGAGGCAGGATGATGTCACATTAAAAACAACTAACCTTTTGAATCCAGCTTTGTTCCTAGGTACCACAACTGAAGAAGGCCCATTAGAGCATGACTGCGTAGAAGTAATAGAGTACACCTATTCAGCAAGAGAAGACCTGAAAGATGTCCCACTAGAGCAGCCAGAGTGGGAGCTATTTACAAATGGCAGCAGCTTCGTGGAAAACGGAACCAGATACGTTGGATATGCGGTAACAACAGTCATTACAGTAGTGGAGGCAAAAGCATTACCACCAAATACATCTGCCCAGAAAGTAGAACTGGTAGCTTTAACCAGAATTAAGTGAATTAATTAAGTGAAAGGGCACTAGAATTAAGTGAAAGGAAAAGCATAAATACATGGATTGTCTCAAAATATGCTTTTGGAGTGGTGCATGTACACGGAGCACTGTGGAAAGAAAGAGGGCTATTGTCTTCTCAAGGTACGCACATTAAACATCAAGATGCAGTCCTGCAATTGATAAAAGCAGTACAGAAACCTGAACAAGTGGCAATTATACATTGTAAAGCACACCAATCAGGAAACTCCAAAATCTGTGAGGGAAATTGAAAGGCAGACTGGACAGCCCAATAGGTTGCTTGAGAGGTGCAAACAACAATGGCATTGATGCCTTTAAAGCTTAATGTATCCCAATTCAATTTGCCTCCAAAACCAAAATATTCAGTAGAAGATGAGAGACTGGCATATTTGCTAAAAGCACAAAAGAATTCAGAAGGATGGTATGTGACTGCACAAGGAGAGATAGTGGTATCCCCCTTGATAATGAGAGAAGTTCTACAAATCAAACATAACAAATGTCATTGGGGTGTAGAGGCATTGGTAAAATTGCTAAAGCAGAGTTTAATTTCAGTACGGATGTTAACAATGGCAAAATCAGTAATGTCAAAATGTGATATCTGCTTGAAAAACAACCCAGTGGCTAGACGACAGGCACAGCTAGAAAGAATTCGGATAGGAATAGAGCCAGGAGACTATTGGCAGGTAGATTTTGTAGAATTGCCAAGAACTCGAGGATACAAATACCTGTTAGTGGGGGTTGACATATTTTCTGGATGGCCAGAAACCCTTCCCTGTCAAACAAACCAAGCAAAGGAAACATTTAAGTGGTTACTACAGGAGATTATTCCCAGGTTCCGGATACCCCTAGCAGTAGCATCAGACAGAGGACCCCATTTTGTAGCTACAGTAGTAAGAGAGGTAAGTAGATTGCTGGGGATAACTTTGGACCTCCACACACTGTGGAGACCCCAGTCAAGTGGACAGGTAGAGAGGATGAATCAGACACTAAAAAGGCAAATCAGTAAAATATGCCAAGAAGCCAAATTTCAGTGGCCCCAGGCTTTGCCTATAGCACTGTTCAGGATTGGGATAAAGCCTAGGAGTGGGATGTCAGTCAGTCCCTTATGAGATATTGTATGGGAAACCATATGAATCTCCTGAGCCTAACCCTAATGTACACATCATAGTGTATGCATATGTATTTAGAAAGGAGATAAAAAGAGATCTGAAGTTCTCAGACGCACGCATGCCTTTTAAAGGAAGAAATCTCTGCATGCATCCAGCGCTGCAATAAACATACCAGCTGTACAACTTTTACAAAGTTGTGGAGTTCTTTCCTTTTTCTCCCCAAAGCATTATGGTGAGTCAGCCAGGAGTACTCTGTACCCGCAGGGGCAGAGGAGATAGACGGACCTCCAAAGCACGCCCCAAGATTTTCCTAGAAGAGGCTCTGCTCATCTCAGCTTGCCTCCTGCGAGGACAGACAAGGACCTGCTGGCGTGCAGTGGAAGATGGGGTATGTATTGAAGAACCCCCCCAGAGAAAAGAGAGAGATAAAGAGTAAATCACTCAGAGACATCTGAGCGCAGCTGATAGAGCTGCTAAAGACAGGTGTTCATTGTTCTGATAAGGCAACCCTCTAGCAACTCTGGGGGTGGGTCGAGTGAACCCATCTGTGTTTGTGTGTGTGTGTGTGTGTGTGTGTGTGTGTGTGTGTGTGTGTGGTGTCCGGACACTGTATCACTGTATAGTTAATGCATTGTGTAGTCAGTGCATTGTGTTTGTAATTGTGCAAGTGTGTAAGTATATGGTGTATAAAAGAGAGTATATCTACAGTGCTCTACAGTGCAAAAAAGAGTTTCCTACCCGCAACTAGGAAGGCTGAGTGAGCACCGGCCAGAGCAAGCTGTGGGGGCGAGGAGCACCCAGCAGAGAAAAATAGAGAAGCAAAAGAAGCAGCAAAAAATAAAATAACTACTGAAAGAGTCCTAATTCCAAATAGACAGATTTCCCTTAAAAGTAAGCCAGAATATAATAAGAGAGATAGAAAATTAATTGAAGATCAAAGAAAGACGTATAACCAAAAAGAGTGAGCTACCATTGAAAAAAAGCTAGTAATCCCTTCCCATTTATTGTAGTCACTAATAAAAGAAGAACACCAGAAAACACACTAGAAAATAGATACCCTATACACCTACCTAATTGAAAGAATTGTTTCTAAGAATTTATATGCCACTATTACTCAGGTAAACTGACAGTGTGATCCTTGCCTCCAAGTTGACCCTAAAAATACCCCCAAGCCGAAACTCAGTCAAATTAAGAGAAGCCATAAGCCTAGACAGCAGTAGCAAATTAACTTTTCAGAACTCCCAAAGAAAGGAGAGTATCAGTATTTACTAGTATTGACAGATACATTTTCAAAGTAGCCAGAAGCATTCCCCACCAGAATTGTCAAAGCTAGAAAAGTGACCAAGATATTATTACAAGAAATAATACCATGCTTCAGAGTTCCAGCCATAATATCCTCGAATAGATCACTTTTCATTTCCAAAATAGTGCAACAGATTAGTAGCCACCTGAGCAGAGACTGAAAACTTCACACTCCATACCGCCCCCAATCAAGCAGCCAAGTAGAGAAAATAAGTCATTTGATTAAGCAGCAAATTATAAAACAAGAGCAAGAAGTTAATTTACCCTGGCCCCAAGCTCTTCCACTGGCACTATTGCGAATTTGAGCTAAACCTCGAGTTAAAGAAAAGTTGAGCCCTTTTGAAATACTCTATAGAAGACCATATAGAATACAAAAAGAATGTCCACCCACATCAAAGTGATAACACTAGCCACCTACATGGTGGCTTTAAGCAAACAGCTCAGAAAAATTGAGAAACGTGGCTAGAACTCAGAGCAGAGAGTTAGATAGCCTAGAGATGATGTATATGTTAAGTCTCTTACAAAGAAAACTTTAGAACCACAGTAAGAGACCACTGCAAGTATTTCTCACCACCTTCACTGCAATCAAAATCAAAGAGCAGAATGCCTAGATCCATCACTCAAGTGAAGAAAGCCCCAGAAGTCCCTTAGAAAGTGACACCAGAAGACAATGAACTGAGACTAAAACCTACTCGGGCAAAATGAGTATATTGCAGTCAAGAGTAGTTCATACTTTAGTTTACAGAATTGTTTTGTATGTAATTATAACTGAAGTTTCAGAACTAGAGAGTACCTCTATCCAAAGCAATGCTGAATAGCCTTAGTCCCAGGCTTTTAATCAGTATACTAGATCCATAGAAGAACTTTCTGAGATAAAAAATTTAAATGTATCTACTGTAGTAATCCACAAGAATCTGGTATATGAGAAGCAAGAATATCAAGAATGAGAACTGGAAGCTCTTCAAAGAATCAAAAGAGAAGAAATCAAAGTAAGGTGCCGAGTCACCAATAAGACAGCCTATGAGAGACCAGATGCAATTAGTGTCTCAGCCTCTCCTGGTGTATATGAACACCAGGAAGTTTGTGATAGCCTAAGTGAATCAGACACTTAGTGTAATTTCACCTTGATATGGCCTGTAGAAGCAACCTGCCTTTGAACTCAAGATGCTATCAGATTTTCATTTAAATTCAAAGTAGACACTGCACTTTTTACAACAGCAAGGCCTTATACAGCCCATACTAAGATTCAAATAGTTCAGACTCAACCCAAACTTGAACCTGAAGTGTATGAAATAAGCCCCTTCGTAGTAAAGAATGTGTGTGAACAACAACTATTATTCAATCCAGAATAGTCTCTCAAACGTGTTGAGTTGCTAATGCAAATTAACATCTCAAAAATCCAACCGGCCTACTCCTCCTTTCTCAAAACATCCTTTGAGAGTTAGACAACACAGTTACAAAGACAAGTATATCTCAAGAGCAAAATAAGAAAAGATCTAACTGAAATATTAAAAACAGAATTAAGAGTTTTAAATAGAATTGATTCAGAAATACTGATGAATAAACTAGCCACTGCAACAAGTAGCCTAACAAGATTGAAGCAACCTTTACAGTCATCTCTATTAACATTAAGAACTAGCCAGTGGCAGATTTCAAAAGTACTGTCAAAGTAAGAAACAGCCAAAGATCAAGACCACAAGTTAATAGTAGAAGCACTTAATACAGTTCAAGATAATGTGTCTTTAGCTTTCACTTGTATACAAGCACAGTTAGAAATGCAAGCAACAGCAGCTCTGATCATACAAGAAGGAAGTGAAAGTAATTTTCCAGCTGAAATTCAGAAAATTGTCTAAGATAATGTGATTGATTTTGGAAAAAAGTTTCAATCCTAGTAGACTATAGTAAATTCACCTATGATCCTGCTTCTAATGTGGCCACCGCCTTTGTGCTTACCATACGTAATGCTACTGTTTATGTTATCCATCCCATCATTGCACTAGGATTAAACCATGAAAAAAACAATACCCTTCAGAACATAGAGTGTGAGCACGAAAGATGAATGAAAAATAGCAAACGGTAAACTTAAAATCCTGCATTACTAGAGAACAGATAAGATTCATTTGTGAAAGCAATACTATTAATGCCTAGAATGTGTGTTTAGACACTGAACAGAGTATTTGCCATTTCAAAGTTCATCCAGTCACTGACCAGAAAACTGTGCTTGTATATACTAGAAAAAGATGTGTATGCCTGAGAACTGCCTGTGCTGCTGTAAAAATTGATAGCAATAATGTTATTCTGACTAGTAGAAATCGTTCTAATTTCTGTATTTGTAACTTGTTAAGATTATTGAGTGTAATTTGTCGTACTTAGCCCGAGTGACATCCCACCAGTTGATTAAAACCAATTAGACAATGTATCACAGACTATCACCTACTCCTATTAAGACAGACTGTCACTTACTTCTATTAAGATAGACCTTACATTAGTAAAACAGTTAATTAAGCACCAAGACCTACTAGAGATCTTGAAAGAAATCCAAGAAAGCAGAAAGAAAACCTTAATTACTGTCCAACATGATACAAAAGAAATAACCAGAATTCTACAAAGAATAAAACAAAATGTAGATCATCACTAGTAAGATGTGATCTTTAGGTAGTCACCAACTGCAAATAGAATCTTTAATAAGTTGTGTCATCCCATTGTAATTTTGTTCATATTAGTTAGAATAAGTTTATTTATTATATTGCTAATTTGGAATTAGAAAATACTGCAACAAATCGCTGTATTAACCTCTTTATCAAACGTACATAGTAAAGCATTAAGAGACACTTATTGTCAAAAAAGTTTGCATTAAGTAAAAGAATTTACTTATTTTCTAAGAAAGGGGGAATGAGACAGAAAAATCCCCCAGAGTAAAAATCCATTTTGAATTAAGTGAAATGTATGAAAAGAGTGAAAAGTCTGTAAGCCAAAGCTGAAGAGAAGACTGCAAGACAGAAATAATGAAGAGACAAGAAGAGACAGATAAAAAACCACAGAAACTACTGCAAGAGCAGACCAATCTGACCTAAGAATTCTTTCTGATAAAGAAGAACTAGAAGCAAATGTCATGCGAAGTCCATAAAAATGAGTATATATAAGCCTGTTGTGAAAATGTATGCATATGTATTTAGAAAGGAGATAAAAAGAGATCTAAAGTTCTCAGACGCACACATGCTTTTCAAAGAAAGAAATCTCTGCATGCATCCAGCGCTGCAATAAACATACCAGCTTTACAACTTTTACAAAAATTGTGGCGTTCTTTCTTTTTTCTCTGCAAAACAACAGGAAAGCAGGAAGTGTATAATTATGTTCTGTCTCTCGAGGAAACTTTAGCTTGGCTCCGGAGCATCCTCATGTGGAATAGACCGCTGACTATCGAGAATCCAGTTCATAACATACATCCAGGAGACGAGGTGTACATCAAGAACTGGAATGAAGAACCGCTGAAAGAAAAGTGGAGTGGACCCCATCAGGTACTGCTGACCTCCTTTGCAGCAGTCAAAGTAGCCAGCGTGGACCCCTGGATTCACTATACCCGAGTGAAGAAAATCCATCCTGCATCATGGACTGTGTAAACTGTGGAACCAACAAGGCTGCAGGTAAGATGTGTTTAATTGCTTTGAGAATGCTATCAGTAATTGTGCCAATGTTATGGTCATTAATGTCTTTGGGATGTGGAATGCAGAAAGATCAACTAATCACTCTTCATTCTAGAATGAAGAGAGATATATAAGCAGAAACACAGGTGATAAAAGTTTCTAATGCAGTTCGGGCTGAGAATGTAATGATTGGATTAGTCGAAGACTTTGCCAAAATGCAAAACACCAGTAGAATAACTGCCTGTCTGCCAATACCAAAGGTAGCAGGAGACCCAGTAAATTGGGGAATCATAGCATCAAAACTACCTGAAATACAAAAGAACAAAACAATTGCATGCAAGCAGGTATCCAAGTCAAGGCAAGTAGTCAAGGAAACTTGGGAGAAAATAGGAACATGGATGAAACCTATGAGCCAGAAAGACTGTATTCCAACTGATGGGACACTAGGAACCCCTATGAGAGAATCTGGAGGCATCACACAATGGCAATGCTATTTGCTACACTATAAAAAGATTATAGAAAATGTTACAGAAACCACTCTGGTATGGAAGTGTGAGGCCAAGGATCAGAAAGATCAGATAGAGCCTTGGGACAGTGCGTGGTCTGTGAGTGTACTCCAAAAATTCCAATATATGGCAAACATCCCGTGGTGTATTAAGTGGAAAGGCTCTGAGAATGAAACAGATCCAGCAGTAACATACACCGCCACTAGTAGCAGAACAAGGGCAGACAAAGTAAGTTGGTGGGCATGTAATAAAACTTATGACTGCACTTCTGATGATGCAGAGATAAAACAGATGCCACCCCTGGCAATAGCCCTACGAATTGGTTGTGCTTGCAGAGGGATCAAACATAAACAAGGCAAAGTGAATTATAAAGTAGTTGTAGGATGTACCAGGAGTACAGTCTGAAGTCCAGGACAATTTGTATGGGCAGCAAGCAATGATACCTGGACAACATATCTCCTGTAGACGGGAAAGTAAAGGAAATTACTTTGGGCCTCCCGACCTTATGCCCAATTTGGAAAAAGCCCCCATTTAATGGAAAACATGAACTTCTGCAGATAAGAGCAAGACGAGAAGTTCTAGACAATGAAAATCTACATGACCCTTGGCAAGAACCCTCTAGTGGAGTGAAATTTGGGTGGGCCCTAGAGTCTTTGCTTGGTTCTATAGCAAACTATCAGAGTAGAGGGATGCTGTACAAAATTACAGGTCAGGTAGATAGACTGGCAAGAGTCACCTGGGAAGGATTTAAAGAATTAGCCACCACAAAAATGAAGAACAAGCCACCACAAAAATGATTTTCCGAAATCGATTTGCCTTAGGTTTGTTACTCCAGAAAGAGCATGGAGTATGTGGATTTTAAAGGGACAGATTGATCATTGCTGCATCCACATCCCAAATGTAACTGCAGATGTAGAATATGACATCAATCAGTTGAAACAAATAGAGAGTGAAGCAAAAGAAGAGCAAAAGGATTTGACTACAAGCTGGCTAGGAGAAATCTTTAAAGGGTTAGGGTGGAATGTGAGTTCATGGATTGAATCTGTCATTGAGAGTGTGATAATCTTACTAATTGTATTCTTAGCAATTTGGATAGTTTACAGCATCTTAAAAGGAGAAATACAGAAGAAAACCTGTATTGGAACCAGAAAATAATAACGACACTGACACGAGATCCACGCCCACTATCTTCTGGTTCTCCAGTTCGTGATAGCATCCATGGCAACGTTTATATCAACCATGGATTTGAAGAACATCAAGTATAAATTGAGAAATAAAGGACTGTACCGAGTGAAAACATTTACAGCTATAGTGAAGTGAAAATGCTTTCAAAGGGGGGAGAATGATACTTGGGCCCTGGAAAATGTTAAAGATTGACTCTGAAAATCTTAGGCTTTGTGTTTTGCCAAATCATTGCACCTGCGTAAGCAGTGTGATAAATGATATAATTGTTAGATGTGATGATTGTTTAGTAATTAAATATAATTATTGTATAATCATAAGAAGAATCATGAGAAACTATGTTAGAAATTTAAGGGGGGCCACGAGGAGCCATGCTTGGCTGAAATCTATGTATACCATAGAACAATATAAGTTTAATAATTAACATGAAAGTTATATAATGATAGAATATAAAAACATGTTCATCCTGAACCCATGGCGGAGTCAGATTTGGGTTGGTAACCCCTGACACCCAGAAGTCTTCAATAAAAGCATCTACATATAATCATTCTTGTGATTACGTGTTTCTGAACGCTAACAAGTGCATGCAACCCACAGCGCAGGGAGAAGTATTGACTCAGTTCTGAGAACTGAAGTGGTGCTTAGCACCTGAAGCTTATGGTCAGGAGTTTAAAAAACAAACAAAAAATATACCAACATACAGCTAGCCCTTTACATTCAAACTTTCATTCCCAAGATAATAAAAAAACAGAACTTCACCTCCTGCAAGTATTGAGTTTATAGAAATATCCACCGATTTTGGAAGGCACCTACAAAAAGCTCAGCAATTTTGAGACAGCAGAGCAGTTTAATCATCAAACAAGGATGAGGGTACCTATTTACTCTCTAACTTCTGAAAATCTCAACCTAGATTTGTCTAAGTACAAAATCATCGCATTATTTAGATGGTAGTTGAGTAGAATTCTACTTTATGCGTACCACTTAGTTGCTTGAACCACTACCAAGTGCCATAACTGAACTAACTACATAAGCTTATTGCAGTAAATTGTACTGTAATTTCTTTCCCTATTCCCATGTTATGATTAGTCTGTGTAGCCTTCCTCAAAGCACACTGTAATCTCTTCATAGCAGAAACTAATTTCTTATTGAGAACTGTAAAAATAGTTCAAATGCTGCAGAAATAACAAAATAACATAAATTCTTTTCCCAATTAGTTGCAATAATGTATAAAATGCCCTAGCTAACAGCAAATCAATACCAGTGATAAATATTAGCAATTAAACCAGTCCTTTTCAGTTTGACAATTCCAAATCTCAGAGGCCACATCCACCAGGGTTATGCAACTTCTTTTGCCACATAACACTGTCATCCAAGTTGATGGGTGCTTGATTTTTTAAGCCTTTTTGTAAAAAGACAAGACTAAATAAAGTTGTATGCAACTCACTATATTCTGATCAATTCACTCAGTACTGCTTTTAAAAAAAAATCTTACAACTCCTTAATCAGCGATCGGTTTGGCCCTTTTGCAAAAGAAGTAATAGATATCATATCTCATCTCCACAAGCTCTGCTACAAACTTAACTCTACAACTAAGATACTAATTCATTTTTCTACCTGCTCTTTGTCAGATTTTAAGTCAGGATAGACCTCTAGACTTTCCCTTAATTGCACACTACTGTTCTCCCCTTGCTGTTCTATCTTTCCAGCTTTCTCAACCTATTACATGTTCCAATATGACACAGATTTTACTTGTGTATTATGGAAAATAATACAGACCCAGATGCCTCATGCAGGAAGATACATAAATAGAGAATTAGTGTTTTTTAGATGGGTACAACTGTTTCAGCTGCAGAAGCCAGTGTCTGCAATCTGTGCCATCCACTCTTCTGAGTGGAAAGGAATGAATGAGTTAAAATTAACAATGAATGATTTTACAAAGAAACCACCAGGAATGCATATTCCTACTGGTTTGTCTTTTTGGCTACATTTGCCTTTTGAGAATACCAGTTGGTAAAACTGTTTAGAACTCAGACACAGTGAATAATAAAACTGCTCTAAACTAAACTGCTACAAAGTCAGTGTGTAGATGGAACGTGTTACAGCTGCCTCAAGAAAAAGCTGTGCAGCTCAGCAAAACAGAAACTTAGGAGGGTTCCGGAGCTGAGGTCTAGCAGATGTTTGGAATATAAAGGAAGTTCAATCCTTGAGAAAACAGACAACTTCAAAGATCAAGGGGCTGATTTTTCATAGCTATCCCTTTTTGGAAAGGGAAACACTGACCTTTCTGATAAAGATTTTGTATTAGTGTCTCACTGCCTCAAAAATCCTTCCAACAGATTAAATCAGACCTAGTAGTATTGTAACTGCAACTGGAATAATACAGAGATTCAGATTTAGAAAAATAAATACAGTAGAAAATCTTCAGTTAACTACAGATTTACAGAAAAACAAACAAAAAACCAAACCAAAACAAAAAAACTACAGCAAATAAATCCAACACTATTTTTCATGTATATGCCATCCAGCTTGCTTTTCCACCCTCTCTCTGTCCCCAAACAGTAAAAAACACCGCAATGCCTCCTGAAGGCTGTCTGCCTTCTATCTTCACTGCCCACCTACCGTAGGGAGCAGCTCCTCCCACCTGCACATAAAAGCCAAGTGCATGCTACCAGCAGCAGATCAGAGCACTTTCTCAGTCCTCTACTGTTTTGAGCCAGTGATCTTCTCTCCTTGGATCTTGTGTACTCAAGGTAAGATTACTGCTACTTCAGGTTTCTGTTCTACCCAGCTATTGTGAGGAAGTCTTAATGTGAACTCGAGCACTGCCTTGCTGGGTGGTGCTGGATCCCCCCCTGCCTTTTTTTTTTTTTTTAGATGTAGTGTCATCTGACATTTAAGTTAGTAACAGTCTGATGTTTTAGCAGAGAAATAAAAACAGATCTTGCTGGGAAACACTGTGGCTGGAAAAAGGTCTTCTCTCCTTCTCTGATGGATTTTGAAGAGATTAGTATACCCAGACCAATTATAGTGATTTTTTATCCCTCTTAATAGTCTCCTTTGCAGTCCAGTCAAGTTATGGGGAAAAAAATCACTATAAAGCTTCCTTAAATTCTGTTTGAGGGAAAAAAAAAAAAAAGTGGTTAGTGGTAATTTAAGGAAGGAACTGGGTTTTATTGCTAATATCATTGACTAGACAGATTGAGACAATCTTGGGACTGAAGTGCATCTTCACAGGTTTCATTGTGTTTTAAAAAATTGTGATGGAATTTAAGCCCTCACAGAAGCACAGTAATAAGACTAATGGAATTCATTATCTTGTACCAAATATACTTAAACTAGATATTTTACAAGCAAAGTCCTGTTTCTTGGAACAACAGACCTTGTGTTTCTATGAAACTCTTAGATCAGCTTGTTTATATTTTTCTGCAGTTCTCCTACACAGGCATTTCTAGCATTAGAGGAAGGAATAGTTAAGTGCCTTAAAGACAGCTACTAAACAGTTAAAACATTTAAAAGTGGTTTCAAAACTATATTTGCATTCCCATCCATGCATCTGTCCATCCTCACAGAGATTAATCTATTAGTGACTAGTAGCAGTTTTTCACATTGTGTGAGTCAGTGTACTTTTAGCACACACAGTCACCTGTTTAAAGAAATTCCATCACAGAAATCCTAATCCTACAATGCCTCTCTCGAGTGCTCAGATAGGAGGGAAAGCATGAGCTGCCAGAACCAGCAGTTAATGCTGTCTGTAAATGCAAAATACAGTCTTGAGTTAAATAGTGGTATTTTCTTCTTAATGTCTAATTCTTTTCTAAACTGAGTCCTTTTTGGTCTTTCACAAATAGAAAGTTTTCTCTAGAAAATAATTATGTCCATATATAACTGTATTCACGTTAGCTGCAATATTTTAAGTTATAGTACTGTATAACAGCAGAACTCTGCTCCAAGTGGCCTTTTCTGCATACTTTATCTAAGATTTTTTATGATTTTATATGTTATCTATTCTAACTAGTGGAGAAAGAAAAACACTGCCTTCAGCTATTTGCCTGCAAGATTACATAAGTATCTTTAAAAAAACCCAGACAACAAAAATCCAAAGCCCAAATAAATTGAACTATTCAAAAAACAAAGTACAGTGTTTTCTACAGCAAACTTACAGTAAAACTATTTTTGCATTCAGGTAATTAATATAAATTGCCCATAGAAGACAGGAAGACAGCCCAATGGTTTTCCTCATAACTAACATTAACTCTGAGCTACAAAATTTTATTTCTTAGTTAACATGTGATTTTTACAGCAAACCTCCCCTTTCCAGAAACATCTCTGTTGTAAAACACAGATATGTGATCTTAAGTTTAATGCACACAGAATTTAGGTCTACAGTGTGGCAGTAAAGCCTGATTTTTTTACACAAGAGTTTTACTCCATCAGATAAATCAAAATTTTTAATAGAGCAAATTTCATGGGAAAAAAAAAATGCATTTGCCACAGGAAATGTGTATGTAGCAAAATACCTTTTATTAAAGCCTGCTGGGAAATGTAATATTTTGGCATTTGAAAAATGGATTGCAGGACATATTAAGAAAACTTTATTCAAAGGAATGCATCTAATTTAGATCAGAATCTCCTCTGAGCAGTTTCTTTCAGGCTGAGTAGATAATTCAGCTTAGCATCACGTTGCAGCAAGGGATGAAGGGAAACTTTGCCCAGCAGGTCTCCCAAGAGAACTCGGATATCTAGGAATGCATTTATTGACCTTTGTACTCATCTGAAACGCCTTTTTACAAGATCAAAGCACACTGATATGAAAATAAAAGTACTGTTTAAAGTAAGGCTACAACCTGAATTAAGGAAAAAAAACAAGGAAATCATTGGGAGAGCAAGGAATTCAGATTTTTTGAATAATGATCATAACATTTAAAAAAAATAAAGGTAAAGAGACTATATTAATTTTTTTCAGCCAAAGACCAGTTAAGTGTTAAGCAGGGATGCTAAGTCACTTCTACTGGCAGTTACGCTTAGTTTTTTAGGTATTCATTTAGGGCAGTAATATCTACTTAATCCACTAGTGTAACTCCCAGTGCTGTTTAAAGTGGTAGACTAGACACATAGAGACAGAGGATAAACACATCTCTCTCTGCTTATCTATGCATAGTTCTGCCACTGCTTGGGAGAAATTGTTACCTTCAGGAATTTATTTTCACACCTCTCTTTAGGGAGAGATTATGTTTTCCTCTGGCCCTACTGTCACTAAATATATAAATTATTTTACTCAAGGTCACACTGAAAATTCATGGAAGAATGTCAGATTTAGCTCCTCTGGTTTCCAGGACAGCACTAATCCCACCCTTCATTTTGTATTCTGCCTTATAAAGTCCACCTCTTTGTAGCTTCTCTGTCTTTGCATGACTCCTTAGGGCTGAACATCAGGGAGAGTTCCAGTGACAAATCTTGAGAGAGGTAATTTACTCCTAACACTTTCACAATTCCTGTGAAACCCTTTACAAACCCCTTTAAAGGATTTACAAATAAATCATTCTTGTAGGGTGTAAATAAACAATTAAACAAATAAGCAAATGCTCATATCTTTGTTACACTCTGTGATTAAAGGAGACCAGCCCAGTCTTGGCAGGCTGAGGAAGCTGAGATCCACTGCCATGGACAAAGAAATCATAGACAACATCTGACTATAGAACTCAGCCTTGGTAACTCAGCAGCAGTAAAGAGCTCAAAGAGATGCTCACAGGACTTAAGCAAAATTATTGAAAAGATCTTGTAGGGGACATTAAGATTAATCTTCCTTTCTTTTTCACTTCTATAAACATATGTGATATCATTTCATACCCATTCAAACAAACATACAAGCAAGTAAACAGACAAAAACCAAAGCCCCAATCACCAGCTTTGTCCTATCCCTCTAGTTTTCAGCCCTTAAGTTAATTTATTAGGGTACAGATTCATAATTGCTCTTATGGCCTTGTAAATACTAAATTTCAAAAAAACTTCAAAGCCAACAAAACCAAACCAAAACTAGATAAACAAAAAAAGACACCTCACCCAACAAATTCCAGTGCTCAATTTCCAGAGTTATTACCCTAACAATACAGATCTTCTCTCTTACTCTTTTAGCTTAAAAATTACTGCTAAGCATGCAGTGTTTGTAGAGAAAATTGTGAAGATGTGACAGACAGGTAACTGGAGGACTAGAAAAGGAACCATTAATGGTCATCTCACTATCTGCCACAGAAGGCAATTTTTATATATCTATGAGCATATCTGCATGGCAGAATTTTCTGCCCCCTTATTCTGTGTCGTGCTATGTATCTCAGGGGAGGTAAGATTAAGTTTTATCTCTTGAGCTTAAATACATGCCTATACTTTCCCTTACTTCTTTTGCCTTCCAGTTATTGTAGGCTGTAGGTTCTTTCTTTTGTACAGGGAGATAATTTTTAATTTACACTAATGTCATATTCCTAAAAGAGCAATGTTTTAGTGGAGGTAATGTAGTGAGGAACAAGACAATACAAAAACATTAGAGGTGGTGTGGTCTGCCTGTTAAAAAAAACAGCAAACATCTGTACTTAACTGTACAAATTATCTTTATTTTTGCCAGTTACACTTTCTAGAGTTTTATGTAAGTGTTGTTGCCTTTTTGTGACCTTCCCTCTGCAAACAGAAATCCCAGAAAAAGTTGTGGATCTATGTATATATATGTTCAGAAAGATAATGATGACTCCTGGTTCTGAAGCCTCTTTGTGGGTCTTGAGCAATAACTATGCATATTCCCTGTAGTCACCAGCAAACAATAAGGCTTGCTCTCCCTGCACTCCTGAGATGTTGGATGTCTTTCTGTAATTGTCTTGATGTGTAATGAATTTAATGTCTCATAATTGCGCTGCAGGGAGTTAATACCACTATGAAGTCTTGGGACATTTTTAGGTGATTAAAATTTCATGCAAGTCCATATTTTATAGCAAAAGCAAGATAAATGTAAATTTGTCACTTATGAATGGCAGATGAAACTGTATAGGGGTGACATTACATGGACCCTTTCCCGAATGTAGTGAGAATCAGTGGTCTCCCTTGGTTATAAAAAACACATAAAGCAGCCCTATGAGAGTGTTTATCAGTTCCCTCTGCTGGCTACAAAGCCCAGGCCAGATGAGCAGCTGTGTTTGCAGAGGCGAAGGTCTGAAGTTCTATTCTTAGTGCTGTGAGCTGGTGGTGAGCTGATGACTGTGGTGTCTGTGCACATCTGTGGACATCATTCTTTATTGGGATCTCATCAACAACTACACTGAGTTCAACATGAGGGCACTCAAAAATAATGTGAACTGCCTGGTAGGTAAGAAATTTTCCACTTTGAATTTGGAAGCATGCTCACAGCTATGCCATTCATAATTCTACACAACTAGGGCGTCCTTCTGTTCTGCATCTTATGCACACCTTGCTTTTTCCACCTCTTCAAGACAAATGCGTGTGTGTGCTCATTACACTCATTTTAGAGACATCTGGGCAGTTTGCGCAAATATTCTTGGCAATCCTGAGGTGTAACACTCCAAAATGACAGCTTCTGAGAACTCCACATTTGCAAGTGAGAAGTAAATGGTACCAAAAAGAGCACTCCAACCATAAAAAAACAAAACAAAACAAAAAAAAAAAAAAAAAAAAAAAAAAAAAAACCAAAAAAAAACAAAACCAAAGCAAAACTAACAAAAACTGCACCACAAAACAAAATTGAAGAACCTAACTACTTCTTTTCCATTCCTGTAGGATAAGACCTATATAACCTAGGTATACAACTGGAGAAACTGCTCATAAAATTTATGCAGTCCCTTTGAAATAAAGCTGAAATTTAAAAAAAAAAGAGTACTGCAAACTTAAGAAAAGGTTTTTGTTTTAAAAAAAATATCCGCAGCACTAAAAATAACAAACTCCTGGATCAGCTATGCCAGTTTACTTCAGCTCCTAGGAATCTATATGGCAATATATAGGATAGATAAAACCTATCCCATTAAAGGGAGAATGAGGCAAAATTAACAGCTCGACATAGTAGATATCAAAGGTATATTAAAAGCCGGAACTTTGAAACATCTGCAGGATATGTTTCCTTCTAACTTAAAAAGCAACCACTCTTTCCAGACCAACATACTTCTCCATTCTTCACTCTGAAAGTGAAAGGCTGACAGTAGCACACTGTGGATTTGCATAAGGGAACTCCAACGAAAGCATTTGACCATTTTTGCAACAGAAAATTCTGGAGAGTAGAACAAGTTTCTAACAAAACCCACTCTTATTATATGAAACAGCAACACATGTATGTAATATATATTTTCTGGAATGGAGATGCTTACTTTGCCTCTCACTCAACATAGTTTTTTCAGAATGGAAGGTGGCACAGCCCCAGGGACACACAAACAAAAGATAATCAATTTACCACTAAAGGAATCTAGCAGTCAAGTCTGCTTATGGCAGCACATAACTCACCTCTGTTCTGCCCTTCCATTCTTCCCAGCACACATGGAGTTCCAGTGAATGCACAGTATCAGAACGAGTCTTTATGTAGCTTGGAGACCAGAAATTTTCTTTCAGATTGCCTTAAAGAACAGCAGCAACAACAACAAAGGGTTCTGATATTTCCTAGTATTCCTTTTTAAATGAAGTAAGTGATCTTAGTTGAACTCTCAGTTGATATTAATGTAAAACATGCAACTGGGACCCTTGTTGGCAGATTTCAGCAAAAAATCAAGAGGTAGTTGCTGTAGGTCAAAGCTGAGCAATAAAAGCAGGTGTGTGAGGACAGTTTGTGTTGCCATTAATAGGTCTGCTTACGAGCAGCTATTATTGAGCGAACTCGTCTCTGTGGCAAAAGAGTGGGATGACTTGTCAGTAGAGTGAAAACCCAAGCGAGCTGGGTGATAGCTGGTTGCCTGTGAAACGAATCTAAGTTCACTCTTAATTCTTCTCCAAGGAAAACCCACAAACCCTAATAAAGCGAGTTAAGAGCTATTTAAAGGGGGTACAGCTCCTTTAAAAAAGAATACTATCTCTACAAGCAGATAAATACTGATTTCCCAATTACATTGTGGGCCCTCAAGCAGCCATCAACATAGAGTGTGTTAAAACTCTACACTACAAAAACATAAGAACTTTATGACTCCCTCTCCATTAACAGGCTAACCTATATTCAAATAGGAGAATTAACACTAGAATGAGTAACCAGGGTCCTCCATCTATGACACAACCTGCACTATAGATGAAAACACTCTGCTACTTGCACTATAGATGAAAAGCAAATAAGCAAAGAGGAGTTAAGGAAGTCTATCTCATAAGCACTAGCATTCGCACAAAAAGTATTTTAGAAAATTAAGGGGAAAAAAGACAACATTCAGTACTTATTTCCTTTCAGTCAGTGGCTTGAATTGAATTTACCATAGTAGCACGTCACACTGTTGCAGAAAAATGCAATGCTTAGGCCTTTAGGACTAAGTCTCTTGTGCTTTATTGATTCCAAAAATGTCAATGCTTGTCAAAGTATATTTGAAATAAAACCAAAACCGTGTTAATAAAATGAACTTTCCAAGACAATGCTGGCCAAAACTGTATCTTAGATTTCTTTTCAGTAATAAATTGCCTCTGTGATTGCTGAGTTGATAGGGAAAAGGATTTAAAGAATCAAAGACAAGTTCTCAAGTTCTGGTTAACTCTGGGTAAAAAACAAAACAAAACAAAACCAAAAACCAAAACCAAAACAAAACCAAGCAAAAACCAAAACAAAAAATCAAAACAAAACCAAAAAAAAAAAAAACCAAAAAACCCCCCCACTAAACAAAAAAACCCCACCACTGAAACAGAACACAAGCCCTACAGTAAATGGACAGACTTTTGCTGAAGGTGGGCAGACCTCAGCAAAATCTAGCTATACTTTCAAAAATGGCTGCAATTGTTATTACACTCTAGTTGAAGATACTCCAGGACTGCAACATTCACTGTAGGTACACCTTGTGATATGCTGCTGTAGGTTACTGACAAGCCTCAGTATTTTAATACATAATCACGTAATCACAGGCTGAATGTTAGTTCAGAACAGCTACCATGCTTGTTTATTAATTCCCTAAATGAATTAACAACTGGAAGGATTCTGTCCCATCTTATCCCAGTCTAATGGATGAATAGCTCAAAAATATGCTGCAGTGAAGGCTGAAGGTGTTTGTGATGAGCTGAGTTCCTGCTGTGCACACAAGCTGCACTTAAAGCCAGGCAGTGAGAGCTCTGGACTGTTCTGCTTTATGTTCCTGTTGGTGCAGATGCAGCAGCAGTTCCTATCTTCCATGGAAGAAAGTGGTGCCATAGTTCGACATTCTGTGTGTGTTAGAGGAATTTCTGCTCTCCTCCAGTTCAGCCACCCTGTCTAAATTTAGGATGTCTGTGCAGTACAGTCCAAGCTGCCACTGCAAGGGTTTGTTGGTTTTCTTTAGTTTTTATGCTTAGGAACTCCGACAGACTATTATTATCTTTTGGATATCTTAATACATCAGGAAACATGGAAGACATGTCAAGATTGTTCCCTAAGCTTGCATTACTAGTCTCAGCTAAAAACATTGTTCATACAGAAAAAAGTATATTTAACATTCAGTCATCATACTTGATTAAAGAGTAATTTACAGGAGTATTTTTTTTAATGCACTGGTATAGAATTATCAGATGGTTTTTAAATTGTAGTTTAAAGGAAATCCAGTCATCTCAGGTATGTTTTGTAATGTCACTTTCATTCTATTTTGATTTTAGATTGCTCTTAAGCAACTAGCTTCAAATACTCAATGTTTAAAATCCAAGAGATGGTTAGTTCTGGCCTGTGATTCTTATGGAATATTTCTGTTCCAGAGTCAGGATGAGATAGCTCTTTGATTCAAATTTCAAGCACAAAAACTGCCTTTCACTGAGTTCAGAATTCACTTACAATGAATATTTTATATTATTTTTCTAAATACCCTATTTTCAACATCACATCTTTTACTTCTATGCTAAACACTGTCAAGAGCTCAATAGAAAAGGACTGACAAGCAAAATAAATTAAATTTTTGATTGCTCAAAGGTATTTTCTCTGCTACATGTGCTTTGAACTAACTTTTACTAGCTGCTTATCTCATGAAAACAAGTATTTCAACAATAAGTAAACAGAAGCCTATTATATTTTCAATGCTTCACTTGTCAAGCATGTTTCAAGAGCTGGGATTTTAGCTTAGACATTCACAACATATGCACAGCCTTATCCTTCAAAACAATGACTGCAGCTGAGACCAAGAGCTGCTCCTGCAATTCCCCCCAAACCTGAAGGAGACTGAGAAACTAACATGGCACTTTCTGGGGGCATTCAGCATCACAGACCTCAGCTTGGGCTGCAGCAACCCTTTCTTCCTGGCCTCTCCTTCTCTACCACCAGACATGATGAGGAGAAATATTTTTGCTCTCTCAAATGCCTATTGAGAGAGTTGAGAGAGCTTCAGGAAAACATGAAATGTTGTACCTAATGCCCAAAAGCTATGAAGATAGCAGGAGTTTGTCTGCATTTGTGCATTCTGTGTTCATTGTGTCCACTGTCAGTGGGCATCCGTCTTCCCAAGCTTTGTTAACCTCGCACCAGGTCTAAGATGACAGAAGTATGTGAAGTCCTAAACCTTAACATCAAGGCCTAAACCTTAACAATGCAATTCTACCAACAAGTAATTAGTTTTTCTACCCCCTGGCCATCACTTAGAGCTTGCTTGTTAGCTGGTCTCTGTTTCGTGGATTAAATCTCCCTTCTTGTTCATTAGGCTTGAAAGTATACAAAGATCAAGCATTAAAGAACATCCTTTCTTAAAAAAATTTTACATATTCCATACTTTCCAACAAGCGGATTGCATTTAGTGATGATTGAGTTGTAATGGTGTTGTAGTCGACTCTAAAACAAAACCAAACTGCAGGGCGCCCTGAGGGCTTCACCTTGCTCCATGGCCTATACCTGCTGGTAGCATGGTCCAGAGGAAAGCTGCTGTGGCCTGGCAGGTTGGTGACAGCTTGCTCTCACCAGGCTGGGGAGACATCTCACCCTCACTGGGCTGTGGTGAGGGCAGGGCCAGCCCAAGCATGGCCCTGGCTCAGGGCCCCTGTCAGTCAGGCTGGGCCCCTTTTCCCTGAAGCACCTCTCAGCTCCTGTGGTGGTTGTGGTTCCTTCACAATTCAATGTCAGCGCCGTTTCTGCACAGGGGCAGTCAGAAAACTCATTTACAACCTGCACTTCCCATTTCCTAAGGAGAGGCAAGGGTTGAGGAGAGCAGAAACGCCCCACAGCCCAATCAGCTGAGGAACATTTATGGAAACACTCAATGCATTTGAGGTTTCTTGGGTTTCGGAGTTACAACCTTGGGGTTTTGCTGCTGTGTGCCAGCCCTCAGTGCCCCTTGGAGAAGGATCTGGGCAGCATTAGCTCGCACAGATACCGATGGTGCTGGAAGGCCAAAAATGAAGGAAGCTGTGGGGGGCAGTGGGGCTCAACTCTCAGCTGGAAAGAAAATGTCACATCATGTGAGGGAAGGCTGCTCACAGAGAGAATGAAGGCTGCTCCAGCACATACTCCAGGAGGTTCAGGACCTTTCAGATTTCCACATCTAGAGGCAAAACTGAAACTGCTGTAAGTTAAAGGAAAAAAAAAAAAAACAGGAGGAAAGTAAAATAAGGTCAATTTTAAAGTTAATGTCCCTGGATCTTAAAATCAAAAAACCCACCTGCAAAATATACTACTGTATATGGTATCTAGTGTAAGAGTAACCAGTCCTGTAGAGTTGAAATCCTAAACCTTCAGAACTCTCCCAAAAATACCAAACACTTGGGTGGGATGTGAGGAAAGAAATATCATGTGAGGAAAGAAAATTATAAAACTACTGTACTCAACAGGCAGGGAGTTCAGAAGGCAAACAGCTGAATGGAACAGCTTCATCATTTCTTTACAATGTATTTTCCTGGCACTGTTTTGTTCTGCACAAAGGTTTTTAAGGCTGAGTTCTTTTGTTCTGTATGTTACACACCTGCTAGCATGGTGAAGTCCTGACTCATGATCAAGGGTTTGAGACAAACAAAAAGCAGTAGCTCCTTAACTTCAAGGTTTGTAAATTGTACACAGAGGAAAGCTGATTCCTGGACTCCTGCTCCAGTCACTTTAAGACAGTCCTGTTTACACAGATGATTGGTATGTCTGGAAAGACACTATGCTAAAAATGCTTTGCCTCCCTTTCCTGGCTTCAGAAGCGTCCAAGAACCTCACACACAGCAGGTTAATAAATTTATCCTTACAAGTATCCTGACAGCATCACTTTCAATTTAGAGGAAATTGAGGCACAGAGAAAGTTCCTGGTGTAGCATTTCAGGAGATTGCTCCTGGCCAGATTCCCATTATCATGGGAGCTAGATGGAGAGCTTGATTCCCATCTGAGCACCTCAGTAAGAACCAGATTTTCACAAGTGATCAGCACCCAGTAGCTCTCACAATGACACTTGCAGATGGATTTTCTAAGAAGTTCCTTTGATCATCTGTCCACTGCCTCAGTGGAGGCAGAGAGCTTTTGAAAAATCTGATCCTGTTTGTGGGTGCTGGGCATTTCTCAAAATTCTTCCTTAAGTGACCTGGTCAAGCATGCAGACTAAAATCTGAGCAGAACCATTTTGCCTAATCCCTAGGCCAGTGATTAAACCACAAGTGTATTCTTCCATCTTCAACAGAGAAAGAATAGACAGTAGTTGGGGGCAGCAATGAAAATGCCAAACACCTGCCAGTATCCATGCCTGCCAAGAAAAATGCCCAGATACTTGTGGACAAACCAGACAGCCACATTTTGGTACTTTCCTGAGAAAGAATTATTTCTAGTAGCAGTGCCAGTCTGGCAACCTGGTTTATGCTCCTTCCAGATGTACCTCTTTCTTTCTGGGCTAAAACCTTTGTGAACATGCCCCCATAACAGGCATGCCCTCCCCACTCTTCAGAAAAAACAGCTGCTATCCAAATACTGTCCTATCTTTACTATTCTCAGAGAGCCAAGTACGCTTGGGCAAGACAACACTATTTTGTGTTACAATATTAAGAAGCAGTAATTGTGTCAGTGAAGATTCTTGTTTTCATTGAATATTTAATTCATTTTTGAACATAAGCAACCACTTAGATGCAGAGAAGGAAACACATGCTATTCTTGGCTGTACTTTATCTCTGTGGGAAGCAGCAGCCTCCTTAAAGCAGTCTGTGCACACTGTATGATTTAGCTACATTTATGATTGTCCTGAACCTCAAGCAAGGAACTGAGTACCTGAGAGTGTAAATGTGTGCAAAACCCCCAAGCCTCAGCATGGATCCTCTATTTTATGACCTGTTTGTGTGGGGTCCATTTGCAAATGACAGTTTCCAAAGCCGTGAGCTAATGGCTAACTTTTAACTTCTTCTTCAAATGGACTATGTTCATTCAGCTGCCGATTGAGATGCTCCTCTCTGTGTCACTCAGCAGAGGTTTGTTGGACTATCACAGGACTCTGTGTCAGAATCCAGCTTTCATTAAATCTTTGTCTTGCCTCTGTCCCCAGCTTTCAGACTACCTCCCAAGTAAATATTTGACCATTCAGGCAATATGAAGATAAGGCACACACCACTAGTATGCTTTAAGGGAGCACAGATATCACATGGTAACATATTGAATGAAAATTTTTACAGAAAAATAGTTTTGTAAAACAGCTCAGACTAAGCTGTTGCTGAATGTTGAGCTCAAGCTTCAAGCTGTGTAAGCCAAAAACCACAGCTGTATCTTTTCTAGCTGCAGCTAAAACCAGCAAAGTGTACTAGAAAAACCTTTTTGGAGGAGGTGGGGAGGGAGATACTCTCCTAACAGAGGATTACATCTAGAAGTGTGAACATTTTTCTGCTTTGCTGATTCTGTACCTGCAATAGTACACAATGTAAGTGTGTGCTATTGTGGTTTGTACTTTGATTGTTGAATGGCTGCTTTCACTAGATTCTGACATCTACTGCAGTAATTATTCTAACTCTTGTCAGAAGCTGGACTTCAAAGTACTGCCCCAGTCTAATAATACAGTCTCAGCTTTACAAACAGAAAAAGTGAGGCAGGAAGGGATGAGTTCATGAAGCACATTTATGCAGGCAGTTAATGGCACATGTTTTGATGTATGTTGTGACCTAAAATGTTAGAGGGAATGTCACAGAGGAACTTGGTTTATGATTAGTTGTATTGTGGCCTTATGGTTTTGTTAGTAAATTCATCACTACAACTTTTCACTTCTTCCATCTCGTAGATTTTTCTTTATTTTAAATTCTCTTTTCCTTTCCAAGAGAACCCAAGGCATTTCAGTGAAAAAGCTGGGGTGAGTTGAGGGCCAGGTCAAGAAGTCTGTCTTGGGTGTCACCGCCTGTAAACTCAAAATCTAGCAACAGTTCAAAGAAAGGTCTTAGTTCAGAGAGCAGTAAGGTAATCAGGACACAGCCTGCGGGTAAAGGACTGGGAGATGTGATGTTGGAGCAGAGGTACCAGAAAGGACCTGTGAAAAAGGCTGGCAGGTTTGATAGTCCAGCCTGATGTGCCTTTGGAGCAAGAGCAAACAGGAATTCCACTGGTGACAGGGAAGGATGCTGACAGTAAGCAAGGTTGATATGCAAAAGATAGACCCTTCTGTGCAACTGGCTTACTCTGGAGTCCAACTCTTGGGACAGTAGAGCTGTTCCAATTTGCTTTTCGAGCTATATATATCAGCCCTGACTTTTTCTCATGGTCTTAAACGTAATTTGTGGCTTACATCTTTTGTATTAACAAGATTGCACAGAGACTTAAAGGTAGGATAATCAACTCCAGATAATCAGTCTCATTATGAGATGCTGTTACTCTGGGAAGTCTGTGTTTCTGTCAAAATTGTCAAGAAATGCACTCCAAGAATTGGGAAACATTTCCTTTTATTACTATGCTTGAATTTCCACTAGGAAGCTGTTGTTTTGAATTTACATGTTCTGAGAAAATGTTTTGCTTATAAATTCCTTCTTATTCCTTAGGGAAATAATTGGAATTACTTATTAAATATTATCACTTAGAATTGGAAGAAAATTCACTGCCAGGAGAGAACAGTCAGCATTTCCCAAATCATTCTTCTCTCTGTGCCCGTGCAAACAATCACTTGAAATCACTGCCTGACACTGCCTGACTTGTAAGAACCCAAGTCCCCATTTTTAACCCAGACAAGAGAAATTTGTACTTCATGAAGTACAAAAGGCACCCTCCCTAAATTGAGAAGTGTTCCAGGCTTTACAGATTCACTCAGGACAAAGCAAAACAGCCTCCTGACTGAATTTACACAGCTAAATAAATAACTTTTTAAGAGTTTAAATGTCATTGTGAAAGTAAAAAGATAAAATGTGCTGTAAATCATCTCTACAAAACCAGAAGTAGTTACATTATAAATAAACAGAGTTTGCTTGGTATTAGGGACATAGGAAATTCCATTCAAGAACAGACAAATGGCACATCTTGTCTGGTATCCTGCATCTGGCACAGGCCTACAACAGATGCTCAAAATAGTTGGCTCTCTTGGTCCCACATTCTCCCCTGTTCCACTTGCCACCAACATTATAAATCACAGTTTTCCTAACTTCTGGTGAAAGTCCTTGCC
This sequence comes from Geothlypis trichas, assembly GCA_009764595.1. NCBI lineage: Eukaryota > Metazoa > Chordata > Aves > Passeriformes > Parulidae > Geothlypis > Geothlypis trichas. The sequence goes on from CM019902.1 coordinate 20,996,745, forward strand.
CTGCTCACTTGCATAACATGGGAGGTGGAAGCAAGAGCCAAAGGAATATATTTGCCCTGTGTGATCCTTATTGCACTGTGTGGTACCAATTTTGCCCAAACTGTGGTTCTGACTGGTCCAGAACATGTAAGGCATTGCTGCGTGTGTTGCCCATGTAGCCAGACAAAGCTGCTCATAGGTGAGCACTATGCTTGGCTCCAGCGAAAGGGGGCAGGGACCCCTTTTCATCCTTGTTTGCACACAGGAGGCCAGCACAGCTACCACTGGCCTGGTACTAATCAGCTGCCCTCTTTCTATCAAGGCACTGCCTCCTAATTGCCATCCATTGCTCAATGGCATTTATATCCTGGTGTTGCTTTCTTAGTAACTTTGAAAGTTTAACGCATGATGACTAAAAATTAAATTAGTTTATTGTTTATCACTTTTGTCCTTATTCCAAACTATATCAAACATGGTTCACCTACCCAGAGGGCCACTTAATGCAGGTTCCCTTCTTCAGGTGACTTATGCTTCTAGCCATTATCTCCAGTGTGACATGCCTGTATACAACAAAACTGACTGACATTCTCCCTAACTAGAAATGTTACTTGCCACAGATGATCTCCGTCATAACCAGCATTAAATTCAATGGTACATTGAGGTTTCTTTAAAGACCTCTAAAACAGACAAATGAAAAATCAAAACATTCCAATTTTAAAAGTTAAAAGTTTTAAAACCTTATTTATTAATTGCATTAAAGCCTCTCTGTATTCCCATGTGAAATATAATAGAATATTAAAAAGGTTAAAGAGAACTTATGACTATAGGTAAAGAAACCAGCCAGGAAAAAAAAATTACATTTGAAGGAAAAAAATTGTGCCCCTCAATTTGAGCATATTGTCTCTACAGTTGCTAAATTATGCTTTTAGAGACTGACATAATAAATCTTTACATATTTATTAATAAGGGAAAACTCAATCCTGATGATGTGTAAGGGCTGTTGGATACAGTTTGATATATCAGTTTTCTCTATGCTCCAGGATTTTCTGATTTTGGTTCTGTCCTACTGAATAGAACATTCAGTATCAAAGGTCTGAATCTAGAGCAGACCTTTGATCTAGCTACCCCAAATTTTGTACGAAGGACAAAATCCACAAGTGACAAGACTTGGCCACATCAATCTTCTTGAAAGAGTGGACATTTTAAAGCTGCTACAGTACCTAGGAGAAGTTTTCATCCTGTAACATATTCCAAACTGATATTACATTCAATGAGGTTCGGTATTAACAGGAGCTCTGGGACTTTATGTACTTCCTTCCTGTTTCACAAGAGCAATGACTTTCAGAATATTCATCTTATTCCAGTTAGGAACAGTTGTAGAGGTTTTTCAAGGCAGACAAATGAGTCAACCACTTGTTCCAAATAAATGAAAATGGTGTTCCAAGTTTCCTAGACAGCTTTAAAAACTACATACAGTAATTCAGCTGCTTAATCAATTATGTTCTACATCTCACATTTAAGAGGACACAAAATTGCTTGCATTTTATTCCAGATACAGGTTCTCCACAGCCACCTCATTTTGTCTCTGCTGTTAACATACATGCTGGCCACCTTGCTCATGCCATTTCTAAGAACACAAGTAGCACTCTTCAGAGGAAAGAGAAACTGCTGAGGTTCCCAGACTGCCACGGATATCCTAAATAATAGTGAAGCAAATGTCCTAATGTCTGTGATTGCATTAGCCCATTTGTTTAACAAGGATGTTCATATTTTGCTTTCTGAGGAGAAATGTTGCAAACCTCAATTAATATATCCATTACAAAAAGGGCATGAATTACAGCTTTAACTGTGCAGTAAAACAGAACATCTGTGTGAATAAATAATTAAAGGGAGATATATAAAACTATAAAAATAACTTCTTTACTGCAAACCTTGCCTTAACAAGAAACATAACTCCTTCCTGCCTCAAGAAATCTGAATACACTGACTCATGTCTTTGTTTAAGTGTCATGGTAAATTTGTTCTTTTATAACATGTAGTAGTTTAGCTTTGAACTTTTGAGTTTTGGAAAAGGCGGAGCGGAAAAATGTTTTCATAGGAGAGGAGTGCACATTCCAGAGCTGTCGACTGTTACTCATTTATGAGGCAGAGGAAAAACTACTTTGGTTTTAGCTTTGGTTGATGCAATTTGTTGTCTGGTATTTTGTGATAAACCAGAGCTTACCCTGTACACTGAAGTACTTCAATTTTCTCTCTCATCTTTCCAGCTTTTGATTGTTTAAAATTCTGACCAAGCTTGAAACTGACTGCTGTTGAGGAGAGAAAAACTAGTTGTGTACAACTAGAAAGAATGGTCCTTTTTAATATATAAAGTTGTCCAGTGAGAAAATAACACAGTTTTCTGTGAATTATAGACCTGCACCAAAGCATAGGGGAGGAACGCAGATGATATTACACATAAAAACAGAACAAACCAAAATATGAGCTGTTCATGGTGCCTTTGTAACCTGAGCAACAGTTTTAAACACAATTTTCCCTGCCTGTTTCATGTTTATTTCATGTATTAATGTCTGATTATGTTAAAAATTTTAAAATAAGAAAATAAAATAAACTCTCAGTAGCATATTTATTCAAGTCAAAATTATCTTTTTGCTCTCCTGCCTTTTTGAAGGCTATTAACATACATTCTTTCTTCCTTCTCTTTCTAGAAAAGAAAATGCAGATTGTCAGAATCCTTCAAATTTGATACTCAGCACTGTTATGATCTCTTCATTACTGGATGTGGAGTCTGGACATCAGAATTGATATAGTGAAGTACTCTTCTATTAAACTAAGGTAATTTTCTGACATAATGAAAAAGTCTAATGCTGAAACAATGCGATTAACACTCCTAAGTTCCATTTCCTAAGAAAAATTACTGCCATCAAAAAGGATCTATCTTGTCAAAAATCTTCAAAGACAAGAGGTAGAAAGTACATGACAATGCTGACTTCTAGGCAGAGATGAGAACTTCTCCATTCACAAAGCCAGAAGATGTCAGCGTATTCTGAGAGAAGGAAGCTTTGCTGATGACATAATCTTCTTTTCAGACACAAATTGAGATCAGTTTCTGCTCATTGGGAAAGGCATGCCTACAGTGGTTTACTTCATAAGTATGACTCACTCAGCAGGAAAGGTGCCTTTCTGAAAGCCCACCAGTCACTGGTCAGCAGTGTCACGTTTTCCCTTGAGAATGGAACTGCTCACAGCAGTTCAGCATCACAGGGATGATGTAGGCACAGTGTGTTACAGCAACAAGCAGCTGAGTATGCAAACAAGATGGCACTCAACTGCAGAATTGTAGTAAAAAAATACAACCTAAGCAGGTGGCTCTGAGGCTTGCCCATAAGCATGCAGAGCTATAATTAACTCCAGAACCAAGCTAGGTAAAGAAGATTTTTAGAAAGTATCTTTTCCTTTCCTGGCACACCAGTAATCAAGATACTGTCAGTTTTAGCATATTCCAAATTGATATTACATTTGATGAGGTTGGTATTAACAGGAGCTCTGTGACTTTCTGTACTAATACATAGGGTACTAATAATTCTGTACCCTAATAGCATTGCACAACATTCATAGTATATTAACATGAATCCTGAAGATTTAAATGGGTTGTCATAAAATCACCACTCAAGACAAAAAGAAATAAAATGCAGAGCTAGGAGCACAGAATGATCAACTAGAGGATAGATATATCTAACAAAGCTGCTGCAGGCTCCATGTTTGCTTTCAAAGTACTAGAAGTCCATTACGAAACAGTAACCAACATGGAACATAGTTCTTTGAGGTCATTTACAGCCTGTCTGTTAAACAAATGATACGCCAGTTTTATTTTTTTTCCAAGGCTTCATATTTCTTATATATTTTCAGCAATTTTTGTCCTATCTGTCTCCTAAACCAGCACTTTGGACTGCTGAGAAATTCTTTGCTTAAAGCGAGAACTCTGATTTCAATACGTTTCTGTTATTAATATTCCTTAAGTTACATTTCAGCTTCCAGTCAAGGTTTACTGCACCAGTTTCTCTTTTGATGCGAGTCCACTGTACAGTACCTTGGATCTCAGCTAGAATGCACACCATGTCATATGAGCAGTAAAAAACAATATAGTTCAACTTCCCCAAAGTAGGTTGAATCAAGAGTTTTAAGGATAATCAAAACCATATTTTTACCAGCAAGCAGAGCCAGTAAGTCATTGAAGCTATATAAGTATATTCATGTCCACATTGCACTTCATTAGAAAAAGAATCTCACACCCAGGAACACAAAAATTCGGAATATTGAATAATTGTGGAACCAAAAAAATGGAATACGGTGGTCTTTGCATGAGAAGTGCATCATAAAAGGGATTCCAGTAAAACAAGGTGATTCTTCAGACTTTGTATAAACTTTTTTATGCCTTTCTTAGCAGACATTGGAAAACTTGAAGGATTTTTGTACAGAGCAGTATTACTTAAAGAAAAATTTATTACTTCTATTCTTTAGGTGAAACTTACTTATGTATTAAATGATATACAAATACTTGCAAGTATGAAAGTGCATGTATGTTTCCAGCAAAGCCTGTCACTGAATATTTCAGACCACCAGATAGTCTGTGGTAATGTCAATAGATAGGTGCCAGTCAATTTGATATTTTATGTCTACAGGTTTTTCTACACATGAGAATACATCTGTGTAAATGCAACAGTATGTTTCTTATAGATGTTTATGTGCAAGTCTTTACTGTACTTGTGTGTAGACCAAATCTGAATTTAGACTGCTGTCACTGAGAGCAGAATCTGTCTTTGTACAGTTTCTTTCATGTTTATTTTTATTTTAAATACTGGCTTTCTTTTCACTGCTAACTACAAAGGCTGATTTATCAATATAAGTGAAAGTTACCCAAATAGCAGCAAACATAGAACAGAGTCAATAGCAGCAATTCATGGCCTTCTTTAGTTTGTTGTGGTTTTTTTAATGCTCAGAGCCCGTACAGGCACGAAACTATTTTCTATATCGAAGATGGAAATACTACTCACCCCCTTGTAGAATACAAAGCTAAGAAATTAAATTTAAATTATTTCATCAAAACTAAACACTTTCCTTATCTCAGAAAGGTAGCACTGCCAAATTCAGCCAACTTGTGGCTGCCTGAAAAAGGGAATAATAGGATCACATATGCCCGAAATCACATATTTTTAAGTTGTTCTAGCCACAGTGTAGGCATAGCTTAACTGAATGATTTCACCATGCAGAGTTATTTCCCACGTTCCTTTGTTAGTCCAATGATGTAAAAAAAATTCAGGAACTGGAAAGTCATATGATCCATAGAAAAGAGAATATTGTGGTTTCTAAGAAAAATATTTATTACTGAGTAAGCTTTTTTGATTTATTAAATGATAGCTTCCCATCATAGTGGTTTTTGATATGGTATTTGAAACCACAATTGATTGTAAAAAGCCAGCACCTTATTTGTTTAAAGGCACTCACTTGTGTTTTTTCTTAATAGAATATCAGTCCATGACAATGCCAGGTTCATAGAAGCTTGTCCAGGAATACATTTTGAAAAATTATTTTTTTCCTAGAGTGTCCATTAAGCCAGGGCAGGCACTGTGTCCCAGTGCTAGTCTTCTAACATTAGATTTATAGGATGTTATAATTAACAGCAGGTGATGGGCAGTACTACATGCACAGCAAGCAAAGTGAAAAGATTGGCAGTTAATAGCTACTTGTGAATCATCTAAGTTTTTCCTTGGATAAACTCAGTAGTAAACCTGATAGGTCTTCTGGCAATTGTTTTGGGTTGGGTTCTTTTTGTTTGGTTTGGTTTGTTTGCTTAGGTTGTTCTTTTATTCCACCACCACCCTTGATCCTTTTTCATATTAAAGATTAGGGACCATCTGTCTGTTTTTACAGTTGTGTAGCTTTTCCACTTCTGCATTTACTATCTATAAAGAGACAAATTATGCTTCCCTACTCACAGAGGACTTCTTAGAGGATTACAGACAAGTCTACGCAAAATTCTGAAACTATGCAGATTCTTAAGAGACACTTGTGTCCAGGTTTAGAGTAAATTTGGGGAAGAATCCCCCAAAGAGCTCCAGTGGGAAAACAGATCCAATCGGCCCCTCCCCCCTCAACTGGTCCAGGAGGAAAAAAAAGCAATACCTCCTTGGAGAAAGGTGGAAAAAACCTGTTTATTAAACAATAAAACTAAAACAATATCAAACAATGAGACCCTTTGCCGCTCTAAAAGAGATGACAAACTGAGAAAACCCCATCCCCGGGTTGCAGCTTACTCAGTCTCTGATCAGTCCCTCCGGTGCTGGAATTGTCGTAGGCCAGGCCCAGCCCGGTGGGCCAGAAATGTGAGCTGCTGGTGCTCCCCTGGGTGTTCAGTCCAGTGCAGGTTTCAAGAGGTCCAAAGAAAAGGGAAAAAAAAAAAAAAAATACAGTCCAGGGAACTTCTTTGCCTCAGCTAGCTAACACTAACTAAAAAAGCAAAAGAAGAGCTCTGTCCGCCGTCTGTCTGCAGACAACAACAGGCCAGGAGGAGGAATGTGGGGGAGTGCAATGTCTGGAGGAAAAAAAAACCGTGCATTTTCTCTCCCCCTTCACTCTCTGCAATAAGTCTTAAAAATGCAAAACTTACTATTCAGCATGAACAGAACAAGACGATATGAAAAAAGCATCATACAGCCAACCCAGGACAACTTGTGTCTCTATTATTCCAGCTCTTTCAAACTTGTGTTCTGTACAAATAACAGGAAAAAAAAGGTTCAAAACACATACACTCTCCACTGCAACGTTAAGCAAAGCTGTGCTTCAGCTTAGGGGAAAAAAGACACTGAAACACATGAATTGGCAAAACAAAAATAAGTCCCAAATGAATTTTCCTTTGCATTGCTGAACAAATACAATTTTTCTTCTTCAGTTGAAGGAATATAAACAAGGCAAGGTATGTTGAGAAAGGCAGTGACTTTGTTTAACCAAGTGAAGGACACGCATCCCAAATCTACCAACAGATCTAAACTGCTATGAATAATTCTCAATGTACTAACATGATGTGACCATGATATTCATGAACTAATTATATGCTGTAACATATTGACTATAACACAGGATTATTTTATTGTAATTAAAAACACATCTGTTTTGGATAACCTACTGTATATTCTTATGAACACTAGTAAATACTTTAAATGCACTAACTGGTAGAAAGATATAAAAAATAAATACTTAAAAAGAAAAAAATACTTAAAAGAAGAAATATTTAACAAGAAAAAAAGTCAGTATTCATGCTGTAGAAAGGATTGGAGATTTTTCATAGATATTGTGCTAATGCTAATAGTCCATGATTTCCTCTACAAATAACTCTTATACATTGAAGTAATTTCTGTTGAAGTTCTTTTAGTGTGTTTCTCCCCTCCTTTCATCCTCCCCACCTCAAAATACACTTGAACCAGTAACCTTAAAGTTCTTAGCACTATTATATTAGAGAGCAATTGCTATTATTCTAGATTTAGATCACCAGGTTGCCAACAGGACCACATGGTGCAGTGGTGAATTTTTCCAACTTGCTACAGAGTTTGCACTTCATTAAAATCCACACAGCAGTACTTATCTATAGCTGAGACAAAACGTGGCCCAGGGGAGCACTTGTTGCTCTGGGTAATTAATCAGAGGTGATGGGAAATTTTTCTTAGTGTTCCTGATAATCTCTAGGGCATCATCCAGCCAACTGAAATTTTGGTGTTACTGAAGTGGAAAGCAAGTTGCATCAGTAACTAGAACAGGCCAAGACATTTTTCACAAAGCACTTCACGACCTGGTGTCATCTGGCAAAGTTTCTTTCACAGTACAGTCTTTTTTCAGAGCTGGAGCAGCAGTTCATTCCTGTTGAATATTTCACAAGCATACATGAAAAGTCCCTTCTTTTGGCAATCATAAGCATATTTTAAGAAAGGTTCTGCACATTCTTTAGGGTAAATACCTTTTTAAAGGGCTTGAATCTACACTCAAAAAGTCTCTCAGCTCAGTAAACTTGCAATCATGTCCTCAACAGGAAATTCTTGATTTCACATGGGCAGGGAGAAAGTACATAAGACTGTCAAAATGCTTGAAGATTCAAGCACATAGCTTGACACAGCTGGAAAATTTCCCCTTTATAGAGTGAGGCTCAAAGATAATTTTTTAATTAGAAAAAGAAGAATAATTCCCTCCATCAGATGCTCAAACTTAAGGTTGTGTTGGTGAAAAAAAAAAAAAAACCTTAAAAAAATAAAACCCAAACCAATAGCATCTTCTTGTTGTGGTTGCTAGGCATAGGTTTTCATATTCATTTCTGTTGAGACCAAACAGAAGTGTGTTGCTCTTACTGAAGTGCTTCAGGATAGCTAAACTTCTAGTGCATAAAAGAAGAAGGAAGTTAAAAAAGACTGAAAATATTTTCAGTTCAAAAGAAGAATCTTCCCCAACCCAAGGGACTATTCAAACATCAGTCAGGTCTCTTAGAAAAAGCTCAGTTATTTCAATGAGTGTTGGACAGAGCTGAAACTGACTCAGCAATTTTATTTCCATTTAGCTCTTCCAGGTACTTTATTATTACCGATTGTAAATGATGAATTAACATTTATTTCACATTTTTATAAACTATTCATTAGTTTAGCCCTTCTTGTCCTATACCTAAAGATTTTTTTCCCAGCTATATTTAAAACAACATTATTTCAAGAGTTATAATACATACAAAATAATTGAATCATGAACAGTTATGGTATATAGGACAGAAGTTATAGGCTAAATTTAAATTGACCAATATTTAGGTGTTCCTCAGCATAGAGAACTGCTGAACAGATACTGATGGACAGGTTTATTGAAGCTCACAAAGAGAGCTAGCTGCAAGCTTCCTATTTCTTTTTTAGGCTGAACCTTGGCTCACAGTAAGTTTTTTCTTATTAAGAACATACTGTGTTACTGCTGGATGCTCTTTTTGAGTTTTGAGTGTGTTGTACAAATTTCACTGTGACAGGAGCTAAACGAAAGTTCATTTTCTCAAATTACTAAATAGCATCATGAATTCTAGACATTTCAAAAAGTTTCTCATTGTGATGATTAATACAAGCTCTCCATAATAAATTCACAAAGGGATTAACAATTTTATGAGTTTAGCAAAAGTAAATGGATCTTAGCATTAATTGCCACCTTGAAAGTCTATCCGAAACAAGTCATCATAATGCCTTGGATCCAAAAGAGAATCAGCTCTCTTCTTAACAGGTAGATACTTAGTTGGATGTAGCTTCTTGATACTATTTCTTCTAAATGAAAGTTCATGCTGGTATTGTGCTTTTAGAATGAGCTACATGTCACTGATTGAGTAAATTATGAAACGACATTTCTGGGGTCAGGGTACCATGCATGCCAAGGTCTGCCTTTCAAGTGCAGGACCTGAATGCAAAATCTGTATGCACACTCATGAGGCACATAACTTTCCCTGAATACTTCAATGATCAGTAGCAAGGTCACCCCCTGCTTATGTAAGTCTGAGTACAATTTTTTTGTCTCAATTTCTTTGTGTGAAAACATGCTGGTGATACACTCCTTGATAGGATGATAAACTGTTTCATTTGTGAAGTAATAGCATGTTGAAATCTGCTTAGCTCACCTCCCTGAACTCAAGGATAGAGCTATATGAATTCTCTCTTAAAGAACTTGCAGTCTTGCTGTTTGAGACATCCATGTTACTTAGATAAGCAATAAGATAAGGTTCAGCTTAACCTGCTGAACCTGAGATCTCATTCAGCTATCTCAGTCTGTGAATGGCTGGAGTTAAAACAATGTATACATTTCATACCAGGGATAGAATTAAGTATCTCCCTGATGCTTTGTTTAATATTTATGCAAGTGTACACATGCTTATATATAGAATTTTCTTAATGGGGAGCTAAAATCAAAAGTCACATAGAAACAATACAAACTACACCAAATTTGGACTACAGAAATAAGGGAAAAGATTAAGGCTTTTTGCACAAATAAATTACCTTAAACCTTGTAGGTGAACAGCACAACAAAACTCGTAAAGTTTCCAATTCAGCAAAAACATCCTTTCTATTTCTGTTCCCTTAATAAATGAATGAATACTACCAAGCCTGCTAGAGACAAATAGGGTGGTAAGTGCTTTTCATGCTAACTAACATTTATATAGATACTGGGACACTTGCTGTCATTGTATCAGGAAAAATCTGTGATAGCAGGAGAACAAAGGAAATTCAAAGTCTCTTCAAAGATTATTATGCAAACTTTACAGATTTACATGCACAGAATTACTCATATCACACCACCAAACAGTTGAGTATGACTGCCCCCAAAACTCTGCAGATAAACCCTGTAGAAACAAGCTGTATCTATATATATTTGCCTGAGTTTAGTACTACATCTAGCTACAAATTTTGAAAGTTGGTTACAGATATGCTGCACCTCAGACCTGATGGATTAAAATAATAATTATTAATATAATTGCTTTCAAATAAGTAATTCCCAAATTAGAATATTTGGAAATTAGTAGGAAAAAGAGCAGCTAAAGAGACCTGGATTATTCACAGACTTAGACATGATGGAAAGCAATTAGATTATCTATCCCATTTTCCTGCCAATGCAGTACTGTTCCCTGCAGTACATTTTCTAATGTTTAGTTTTTGAAGACCGTTTGGAAGGGAGATTCCCAGCATTTCCTTTGGACACATACTGGCACACTGTCAGGCAGGTTTTTCCTCCCTCTGTTCAATGAAGCATTTCCTGTCTCTTCTTTACTTCATCTTCCACTCAAGAATTCTTCCTCCTCCTTAGTGCCAGAGCCTTTCAGGAATCCAGAAGGGACATGCTGCCTACAGGAACAGATATTCCCAGAGTAGGATATTTCACAGTATGGAAACCTGTAGCAGACAATTTTAGGAGAACGTTCTAGTAGGCTCCTTTTGCTGGTGCTTGTGTGCTGGGCAGGATGCACCGGAAAGGTGCTTAACCACCTTGGAACATTTTCAATTCTTCAGTATGAATTTTGGGGAGAATATCTGCTGAAACCAAAGGTTGACTGCCTCAGATCAGGTTAGAAGGACTGCTGAATGAACATCCTGCAGTGAAAAATGTCACTAGTGATTAACCCCTTTAAATAAGTGAACATAAGAAAGAGGCCTGAAGAAAGCAGAAAAATACAGAGAAAAACATTGGCCCAGTGGAGACTGAATACAAATCCATCTGTGCTGGATGGATGTGCTCAGGAGAACATCACATATAGATACAATATTCACAGTCATGCTACAAACACAGTAGCCCACAGCAACTCATCCCAAGCAGTTCTCTTATTGACAGAGTAGTTGTGGAAAAAAGATTTATTACCACTCAGCAGGCTGTGTGCAGACTCAGCATCGTGAAATCCTGGCATGTCTTGGTGAAGAGATCCTTCTGCAATTCCTGAAAAAGCTGGTGGTTCCCAGGGAACCCCGGGTCAAATATGGTCTAAAGGTTTTAGACATCTGAATACTCAGGTCAAGACAGGAATTTAAGCAGGGTTTGCTGAGTGGAAGTGTTAAGTTTGTCAGATTGAATAATAGAGCGTTTTAACCTGAGCAGTCTAAGTCTGCAACCTTAATGACAACATTGAGTACAGGTCATGATAAATGTAATTCTCGAATTAGAGGTTTAGCTTTGTCTTGAAAAAGCCTTGCCAGAATACTCGGGGATATTTTCTGAGAACAACAACAAAAGTTAAATATCTTTTTGTTCTTCAGATTTGAGCAGGTGGACTTCATAGTCATTGGTCTTGCAAAACAGTTTGCAGCAGGGAAGAATTAAGTTTCCATTATCTAAGTCAAAAGACTGGCCAGATATAAAACAAAAATGATGAAAGAATTTGGTTGTAATTTGGTCTGGGTCTTTGAAGGGATAGAAATATTCTTGGATGTGTCATTTGTTTTGACACATTATGTCGATTACAAATGGAAGGGCAAAGTTGGAGTATTATTTCCTCCAAACTGCCTCAGCCCCACTTTGTTCTAGTGTCTCTGACAGAATCCCTTTGACAGTGAATGAACTTTCTCTTTTAATATAATTGTTCTTGAAGGTGTTTAAAGCATCCAAAAGAGAAAAAGAAATAGTACTACAAGTAATTTGTTAAAATCTAGAAAGTATCTATAGCTTGTAACTTACACAAGGCAATGTAATTTTAATAAATCTTTTGCTGCTCTTTTAGAAAAAAAATGTAGAGGTAGAAAAGCTGCATCAGTAACTTATTTCATTTAAAATTCAGAGAGCTAAATCAGTGTCTTTTCTTTTACATTTTACTGAAACTGTCCTGGGTGCTGCTTACTTCAGCATCAATTTCAGGAATGAAAGCTAATTAGTGAGAGTAAAGACAAGCACATCTGGAGTGAAAAAAAAAGCCTAAAAATTCGATTTTTACATACTTCATTTGAAGAACTGTACAAGTATTCAAAAAGGAGAAAAGCAGAACAAAAGTCCTGTGAAGTGCAAGATTTTTGTCCTGAATTACTGAAAATTGGATGTTCATCAACTGACATCCAATTTCTATTTTAAAGCATAGGTCATCCGTACAAAATGGGCTGTTTAAATTTTAAAAGCTGTTTAAATTAGAAAAAGATATACTTGTTGTTTTGAAAAGAGGGGAAAAAATTTAGAGTGTTTTGCAGTGCTGAATTATTAATTAGCAACACAGTAACCATTGGTCCCACCAGCACACAATGCTTCGTACTTTAGTGATGCACTCCCTGGGAGTGCAGGGGCAGTGAAGCTCCATTGGGCACACTGTGCAGCTTCAATGGGTGGTAAATTTGACATTTCAATTATTTCCTAGTAAACTGTGGAAAGGCAGTTCCTGAGAAAGCAGTAGAAAACTTGTCCTATTTTAGTGCGCAAGCGTCACCCATGCCACGGAATGTTTTTGACAGCAAATGATTAGGCATCCTAAACTAAATTTTAAGCTGCACCCTGACAGAAGGTGAAGTGAAGAACAACCATCCACCTCGAGTGAAGGTTATGTTTATAGACAGGATTGCAGCTTGGGCAAGCCTCCTCCTGTTAGGGCTTGACGCAGTACCTTCAGGGCAGAGACAGCACAGTAACACTGCAAAGACCTTAAGATCAGCTCAATATTTGTGGTGAGATTTAAAAAAGAAAAAATAATTTCTATTGAATCAACAGTCACAGGAACTGTGGAAAAGGAAAAAGGAGCAACTTACACCTATGCATGGAAGTTACCATGTGTAGTATTTCCAGCTATTCAATCAAATGCACAGTTAGTCATAAAACTTAGTAAAAGAAGTGCAATTCCCCTGAAGAATCAGAGGGAAGAGAAATCTGAATCACAGACTTTTTCTCCTATACAAGCAACAAAACAGTCAGGTATTTGCCAACACTTGTATGAGGTCTATAAAATTGAAAAGAGGAGGAATTTTAGGTACTTGCACTATTTCCATTCCCACCTACAAAAACCAAAACCCCTTTTTTTTTCCTAATACACAGAAATCAAAGAACTTGTGTATCTACAAATTTAGGAATTTGTCATCAGAAAAACTAACAAAAAAGGAAAACCCAAAAGCCCAAATACCGCACAAAAATACCCAGGCACCACACATCCCTAAACACACCACAATCAGTTTGGTAGGTAGGTATGAAACAGAGATGTAGGTGGGCAATATAACAATAATTAAAGCTATTTTATTTTCACCCTAGCAAAATAGGTGAAGTCTGTTTAATAAGCCATCATCTTTTAGAACGCAGGAGGAAAATTTCCTTGAGATGCATTTCCTGTTTTCCTCTCATTATTCTTTAGAATGGAGAGGGACGATGCCTCATTTTCTGTCTGGGGCAGATGGTTTCACAGCTTGAGCTACCACTTTGATAAAAGCAGAGGGGGAAAAAGCTTTCTAAGTCCAAATTCCCAGGAATAAGCACATCAAGCATCTTCACAAATACTTCACAACAGCTTCCAAGCTTAGTGATGGCATTGCCTTGAAACAGTCCATTGAAGAAGATGAAATCAAGTAAATACAACAAACTGTTATGTGTTTATAATATTTTTCCACATCTAAAACTTCTTTTTAATGCAATTATGTTGTTACTGGAAAGCACTCACTGCAGAGACAGATTACAAGCTGCTTCATTTCCTTCTTCTGCAAAAGAATCTCTGTTCACCAGGAAGAACTCTTGTAAGGCAAATGACTTCTAATCCAGTTGTAGACAGCTTATTGACTCTGTATCACTACATGTGTATGAACCACCTTCCTTATTAATCCTTGGGGATTTTACATTGAGCAGAGCAATTGAAAACCTTTGTGGGTAAGCAGTTGCCAGTATGGGTCTTCCAACAGAAGCCAGCTTGACACAAATAATTTCCATTTAAGTTTCAGTTGATATTCCATGCCATTTATTTCATGGATGCTGCCTCATCCCAACTCCTTTAGCTGCCTTACATCATGGAACCCAACCCACTAGAAGTACAAGTTGTGGCAAGCAGTAGAGACTGATGAAAAGCTCACTGCTGTTTGTGCTGTCCATTGCAGCACACCAGCTCAGCCCACAGAGCTTGGTCAGGTATTTTAGCGATGCTGCAAAAACCACAGCCCTCCCAGCTTTGTAGACAGCTACACAAACCACTGTCGCTCTTTGGGTGTGAATGATTGCTGACAGCACTGAACTGTGAGGAGAAGAAGGCAGTTTCTGATTATGGAGGTCACAGGCAAGTCCTCTAAAAAAAAAATTCCTGTGACTTCAGCTCCCACACAAAGCAAACATACTGACTAATAACACTTGGTCTCCCTTCTCCATCAGATATGACACTTAAGCTCTGTCAGCCACTTAAGAGTTGCTAAAATAAATATGCAGTGCTGCTAGCAGGTACTGTTTCCACTTGTTTCTCCCCCCACCCCAATCCATGCTGTCAAGACAGTTTCTCCAAAAGAAAAAGAAACTCTGGGTTTTTTGACAGGGAAGGAAGACTTCAAATTTGTATCTGCTTTTTAAAATTTCCCAAAGCATTTGCATTTACATTATGTAGTAATATTTGTCCAGTGAGTCTGACACATGACATTCAGACTCCCTCTTTGTCTTGTCCATGTGACATGAACACTGCACACAAATCAGAGAGACATATTTTATCAGATACACTGCTTTCTTTAAGGGTATTTTGAGATGCAAATTCTCTAAAAACTTACAGAAATATAAACATGCAGACCTGAATTCCAAGCCTGTTCTCACACAACTAAGTTATCTTTCTTTCCTTCCTTCTTTTTTAAACTATTTTTGTTTTATCCCATGATTTCATCCAGGTTTCACAATTGTTGTACTTTGGAGATATCTTTCTTAAAGCAGGTTCCCACTTCCATGGCAAGGCCTACTGAACATTTCAAATTAAGTGTTCCTCTTAAGCTATATGTAAATTTTTATGTGATAGTTCACTTTTATTTTCTTGGTTTAGTAGGGGAACTCAGATTATGCTTTTCTTATGAATATCTAATAGAAAGATTCCAGTGCAGAAACACAGCTAAAGCAGAAATGAAGATACATTAATATTTTTTAATTTATTTCTGCAGTTAATTCCTTAGCTGATTCATCTGATTTCTGACTAATTTCACAGGTCACTGGACTTGCCAACACATTTTTGCTCTGAGTCACTTCTTTGTCAAACCAAAGAGAAAGGAAACAAACTTGTCTTTCTTCCTCCACTGCTAAATACAAGACAGAGCAGGAAATAATTATGGAGAGAACAAAAGGAGTGCAAGTACTTTTACTTTTTGTGTGTAAGCACACATGTACTCTTCCATGAAAGAAATAATTTAATGCATAAAATTTTAGCAAATATTTCAAAGCCAACAATACTTGACTGTTTAGTTCTGAATCAGTTCTTCTTTATGGCACTTTAAATGTATACCTCTGAAACTAAAGAGCTTTATATTCCAAGCTAGATCTTTTAGTCCTCCATCAGATGCCAGTGCGGTTCACAAACCTATCAATGTGACAATTCACCCTTCAAAGTGAAGAAAATTCTGCATTTAAACCAGAACACTCTGTTACTAGATACTCAGGTAATTTCCTATTATAAATGTAGCCAAAGCATCATACTACAACTAGTGCTTCCTGACAAAAGGCAGAAGTGCTCTTCATAATGTGATAGGGACAGATTATACAACAGTTTTCATATCATTTGTTGGCACACCGTTCACCATTTTCTATGGATACGAAACTTTAAAAATGTTAGCATTTATTTATTTCTACCCAGACTTCAGTGTGCTAAATGAAACAGACTGGTTTTTTGGCATCTGTAAGACCTTAAATTTATTAAAGGATGAATCTATGGTAAGTTCAAATGCTAACTCAATTAGGGTGTTTACACGGAGTCTTTGCACAATGTTTATGACATGAAGTTTGAAAAAAAATCCAGACATATTCTGTTTCTGTTTTGTACCACAAAGATTGCAGTGCAGCTAGGAAACATACTTCAGTGAGTCATATCTTGGAAAAGAAAAAGATAAATGGCTAAAAATGCAATAATAGATATCTGGAAATAAACACTAACTGAGCTATCAGATTTTTTTGTAGTCCAGCTCACAATCACTTCTAGTCCATGTTCAGGATGTTGCTTCTGCTACCCAACTTAAAAAAAAAGAGGGAGACAATCACTTCTCTTGATGACACTACATCTGTAAGAAAGGCAGCAGAATTAATTGCTGTTGCTGTCCTGTATTCAGCTGAGTAAGGCTGTAGAGGTTGAGAGTCCACTTATTTACCATTTCAGCTTCTAGCTTATCAATAGCCCTTAACATATAATTTCATTTAAATAGAGGAACTTGGAGCACCTTGCAAACATAATGAGCCAGTGCTTTGGTCTTGCAAAGACACACAGCATTGTGCAGGTACCCCTGCCATGAAACAGGAATTGGCAGCAGGAATTGCATGTGTACTTACAGCAGCAGAAATGGAGATGCCAAACACGAATAATTCTGTTCGTATCATATACCTACAGGGGTTTTATTTGCACAGAGGCATTCATTACACATAAACATCAAAGGAAAAAGGAGAAAAGATTGCAGTAAGTCATGAAAAACAATGTCAAAATTAAGGCACTTGATGCATTTGAAATCTTTCCTTTGCAATTCTAACTTTTCCCTTCATTTCTGTTTTTTGGCCAGGGTAAGAACAGTGTAGGAAGTTGCAGTCCAGTGCCTCTGTAAAGCAGAGGAGTAGGGTACGTTCTACAAGTAACTTTCTGGCAGTGTTTGGCTCCAAATATCTCTTCCTCGCCTAAATACATTGCCACAGTTGAAGGTTTTTGAGTTAGGCCTACACCCTTTGTCACAAGAAACACTGGCTTACTCATGTCCTCTGCCTCAAGCAGGGTTTTCTT
This sequence comes from Geothlypis trichas, assembly GCA_009764595.1. NCBI lineage: Eukaryota > Metazoa > Chordata > Aves > Passeriformes > Parulidae > Geothlypis > Geothlypis trichas. The sequence continues at coordinate 21,014,152 of CM019902.1, forward strand.
ACATTGCAGAGGTTTAACCAGAAACAGGACCAAAGTAATCTTTAACCTGAAGCAACCTTTTTTAAAAAGTGCATTACTATAACAGCTGCTTGCTGCATGCATTGCATTTGCAAGCATATACTGTGACCTTTTCCAAGTGACTAGGAATTTATTTTGAAGCAGAAGCAAAGGGAAAATATCCAATAAATCATCTGATTTATTGCGGTAACCTTCATATACATGCAGTGTTAAAGTGATCATATGTTTGGCTGTAGAAATGCTATGTAATTCAGTTCAGTGAAAAGGTTTAAAGGATTAAGTGATACACATATGCTTTTGTAATTACATCAACGTGTTAAAAAAACCAGTTTTTAAAAAAGTGCTAAATCACTGTATAGGATATGCAAGCTAAACCAAGAGCCTCCTTTGGAGAGAAAAGTGAAAAGATATATTTGCCAAGTTAGCAAAAGTTTTGGCACCTCTGAAGATCTTGAATGTGTCTACACGTAGGTGTGATTCAAAACAGTATACACACATTTCCAACAGCAAGATATGCAATTCCTCACCATCCTACCAAAAATCCTAAAGGATTTTGATAGTCCGTACTACCTTGGTTAAGCCTGCATGTTCACTGGTGCCAGATGCCATTCTGAGCAGTTTTAGACTCCAGCATGGATAGCAGGACTTAGTGTCCAAGAAGTCCTTAATGCTGTGTTATTTGTGAGAAGTAAAACATGGGGGCTTACCTTTCCTTATATTGTTTTGTTTGTTTGAGCTTGGGGTTTTTTTGTTTTTGTTTGTTTGTCCTTCTAAAAACAATGTTTATTTAGTATGATGTTTCCTGGTCTATCCATCTATTCCTCCCCTGAATAACTTTTGAGATTGCTGGGCAATTTGAAACTCATCCTGAAAGTCTAAAAGAAAACCATATCCTTGCACAAGCTCCTGAAATCAGTGGGTGAGCAAGGGGTAGAGACACAACTTGGCATCTTCACAGACAGAAAGGAAGACAAGATTCATCTGTTAGTCATTCAGTTTGGCCTCAGAAAAGCAAAGAATGCAAATCCAGAAGAAATCAAAATTCATTGGTTTTGCTGCTAACATAGCAACTTGGAAAATCTAAATCTTGCAATCTTGGGTGATACATAAAAAAACCATTAGGGATCCAATCCTGCTTTCTTACTATTGATTGAGGTAGGAAGGGAACATCAGTAGAAATACAGTGAGATAATACAGTTTAGGAACTTACTCTTGTATTCCAGTACAACATCACATCTTCCAAACATCAGACTGTTTGATTGTGTTCTTTTGTGCTTTGTTTGTTTGTTTTAAAGTGTCACAGGACAGTTACATGTTTCAAAATAATGAATTTTTCTTCAGGGAATATCTATTTGATGAGACTATTCCTCGAGGACCCAGTTTAGACTAATGATACTAAATAGCAATGATACACATATAATTCACTTTTAGCCAGCATTCTGCTTCAGGGTGATCTGCATGGCAGAAAACCAGAATTCATTACACTTTTCATTGGCTTAACTTGTCATGTAAAATCAGGACTCCCTTGTAGGCTAACTCTGACTACAGCTCTTGGGGTGTCATCAAGAGGCAATTTCCATTAACAAAGCAGATTATTTTCGTGGTTAGGCTGTAGACTGAGCAAGGGAGAGAGAGGGATAGGCTGGACTTACAGGAAAAAGTATCTAGAATAATTCATTATGAAAAAAGCAGACAGGGATAGGAGCTTATATCCCATTTTGAAATTACCTTTTGCTAACATTAGTGACTCACAAAAAATGGATTAAGATTTTAGCCACATGGATGTTACACTGGGTTTGAGCATGATGGAAGAATTTACCAACTTCAGTCCATTAGGTAACCTAGTTTTGACTTGGGTTCCATGTTTCCTTGAATAAAATTACTATGATCTACCACAGCTTTTGTCCTGTGGGGAAAGAAGTGTTCCTTGTTTAAGTGATCTGAATGTTTTTTTCCACAAAACTTCTTTTACAGCTCTATTAGGTTCTTGTAAACCCTCTGAAAAAATATGAATCCTGATCATAAAACACCCTAACTAGAAAAAGATTAATGAGGGCTTTTTCACTTCATTTGCACAAAAGTGTTATCTTCTACTCTTAACAATGTGTTTGTAATCAATTTGTAATCAGAATTTTATTTAAGTAGATTCAGACTTTAGCATCTGATATTTGATGTTCAAAATATCAGATGTCCTTATGGACATACATGAGGACATATATTTCTAAGATTTTTTTTTCTTGTCTCAGTAAGGGAATGCTCAGCTTTGCATTTTAAGGGCCAGACGTTGCCATTACAGGTTTAAAAGCCTGCTTGCAGATGGATTCAGCTGCAACTGGCTGCTACAAAGAACGTGCCCAACAAAACATTTTGTCATTTAGAACTTGAGCAAAGAAGCCTAAAGACAGTCAAAGAATTCAGGTGAACATTTCTGGATTTTGTTTTCTACTACTAGTATTTGCTCAGAGAAACAGACTTACCAGAGAAGCTGAGTGAAAAATTGGTGGCCATGTTAAGAACACCACTGAATATGGCATAGCCAACATGCACACCAGACTATTGCTATTATGCTGAAATAGCCACATTTCTGTCTAGCTTGCCTTCCCATGCACTGTCTGCATCCAGCATCCTGCCTCAGTGACATCTGTGTCCCATTGACTTGATTAGGAGGAATGGTAATTATTCAGATCATCTTAATTATTTATTCTTCTGCAGTGCACATACTCGTGCCTGGTCCTTCCACTGCTCACTCACCATCAGCAACGAAATTCAGCTAGGTTTCCATATGCAAATTCTTTTTAATATTATCCTCATCCTAACCATGGCAAATCAAGGGCACATTACCTGGGTACAAGACCAATGTTAAGATAAACACAGAATTTGTGGAAGGAGAACAGCCTGATGATCTATCTTTTTGAAAAACAATGAGCCCTTTCCACTGCTTGTTTGTTTTTCCTCATGAAAAACCTTCCATTTAGCAACACATTTTAATCTGGAGGACAAGTTAAAGCACTTCAGATTTGTAATGAAGCAGATGACAGAAAAACAGAGCAACCATCATTCTGGATGGAAACAGATGCCAGTGTCCAGCAAGGTGACTTTGTACTGAATTTGAAAGAAAAGGTGAAGGAATTATTGCGCTGTTGGGGGGGGGGGGGGGGGGGGGGGGGGCGGGGCAGGGGGGGAATAAAAAGCCTTGCCTGAGAATGCTGTACACACAGTAGAAACCTGAAACCTTATCACATATTCTACTATATTTACTGCCATTGAAATACCAGATTCTATGTTTTGTCTTTTTTATCTAGTCCTACTCAATCTTAGGGATAAAGCAAAATGAGTTAGTAACAGAACACCTTAAAAATAGTAAAGTATCCATTAAAATGTTGAAGTCTGCAAATTTAGAAATAAACAGTTAATCACCAGAGAATGTAGTCAGACTGCAGAAAAGTGATAACGTGGTCATCGGCCTATCATAAGCACTATTGCCTCTTACAGGAATTCATACCTTTCCTTTTAACACTGTCAGAGTCCCTTCTCCCTTACCTTTGTGGCTTAGACTCTTATCTGCATCCACCGCAGGCATATTTCAAGCTTCACCATTTTCAAATATTTGCACTAAGTTCTTCAGCTTTTACTAAAATATGGAAACCATCCACATAAGGGCCCTGTTCAACACTTTGGCTTCAGGTAATGCTTCTACTTTCTTGAAAACAGAACTTTGCTTAAGATGAGTCAGGTATAGACACAGTTCACAATATTCACAATATCTAGTGCCTTCCTGCCAGAGGTTATTTAGAATGAAAATAGAAACAGGAACTGTGCTCTCTAAACTAGTTTTTAAAAACAGAGACTTCATAATTATGAATGCCTTATTCCTCATCACAGTATTTTTTGCTATCAAACTCAGAATGGTAAAAGGAAGGACTCGGGTGGCATCAAATCAAGGCACTTCAAGAGCCTTTGGTGCAACATGGCTTTTCATGTTATGTAAATCCACCTCTATAGTCCAGAAGAACATGGGAAGTACCAGATAGATTACTCTGCCTATAGGCTGGTAGAAGAGATCCCTACAGAGCAGAAACACAAGATACTTTACCTGCCAGGCCTGGAAAGAGACACCCAAACACAGCTAGGTTTAGCTCCCTGTGCTCCATCTTCTACAGTCACCTGCTGAGGTAGTGTTTGTGAGGTTAATGTCCCATTAAAAATGATAAAGCTGCTGATAATTTTCAAAAGTATTTTTGTTCAAAACCTACTACATTTGAGTTACATTTAATTCATATTTTTCAGGATTATTTCAAGCCTTCTTGAAGTATAAGGTTAACAAGCAGATTTACCAAATAAGATGTAAAATTCTAATATAAACCCTCCCATTTCAGGAGAACTATCCAATACCTTTATAACATCTCTGCCTTTATTTTATTAACAGATACAGGATCCAGAAAGTGTATGCATGTATGGTAGATAGAACAGGGAAGTTGGCAAATTAATTCAGAAGTGGTTAAATGCTCATCCTACCTTCCCTCCTTCCTCCCCTCCCCTGAAAGTACAAAACCAAACCACAGCACTTTTTAGAGGCCTAAAGATTAACAATCATTCCTCAGTGGTGTTTTTTCAAAGTTTCACATGACAGATATGTTATCAGTTTGAATTTAAAAAAAAAAAAAATATATATATATATAAAAATACAAAAACTCGTTATTACTTTTTCCCACAGAAGAATGACATTTAACAAATATAAACCCATTTCAAAGGACTTAGCGTTTCATTCTGGTTCTGAAATTCATATTTCCATTTTCACTGTCTCCTTAAGTGTGACAGAGTGAAAAAAAAAAGGATATTAAAACAATATAGCAAGAGTCAAGAGCACTTACCACTTGGAAGAAGGAGGTGTAGCAAGCTGCAACCAACTCCAAAATGGCCCCGCTAGGGCTGTAACTTCTTGGCTCTACCAATAACGAGGAGAAAGCCACAAAAGAAGCACAATGGGGAGAAAAATTCTGGTTGCTGTTTTGCCAGCTTTCAGATATGGTATTTTTCATTAAGAGCTAGATGTCCTCAAGAGACTACATGATTTTTGCATTTGGAAACAAAAACAAAGACCACAGATCTTTTTTATTAAAACATATTTACATAGAAATGCAAGCACAAAGCATGAAAACAGTCCTCCTGCATCCAGCTCCTGAACCAGTGTAAGGACGGGGAGATGGCAATAATACACCATACTTAACAGGCTGTGGGAAGGGCTAAGTGAGACAACAGGTGTACCTCAGTACTAAGAAAGAGTTAGCAAGTGTTTTCCATCATCACAATTCTTCTAATTTCTTCCTGCATGTTTGTTTTTCATGGTCTGTTCTTGTTATTTATTCAGTATCAAGAACATTTTTTAGTGTTTTTTAGTGCAGCTCAAGTTCCAAGTTACTAAATTCATTTAAAGCTAGTTGATAACTGTAGAAGCTTCTATAAGCTCCTGGAAAGTAGCTGAAAATTATCTGTTAAGACAAAACTGAGTAAAGTTAGGCCTAATTTCATGCAGGAGTCAGGATACTTGCACATTGAGAAGTGGCTGGTAGCCAGCTAGGAAATGAACTTCCAGTGCTTTGGCAAGTTTGTGTTATCTGCCCATATATAAGCACTGTAATAAACATGAGATGATTTCTCTCTCAGCCAAAATAAGGAATAATTACCTCTGACTTTATTTTTGGAAGGCAGGAGTGGATAAATCTATTAGCATGGACAATGTTAAAAAAAAACCCTCAGGTTATCTTACAAAAAGTTGTTTAATTGCCTGTTAGAGAATAGAATGGTGCTTAACTGCAACACACATACTTTGGACTGAAACTGTAACCCTAAAACCACCAGAGCTGCCACCTAAGCATGGAGAGACCTAAACTTCAAAGATGCCTTACTTGTAGAACTTCCTTCTGTGATGAAGCCACTTGCATAGAAGTACATGAAAGACAAATAAATTTATTAGGAGACTAGTGATGCTTGAAGTTTGAAGTTAAATGAAAGTAAGAACATATAAAGAATAAGAATCTATGTCTCAAGAAAGGCTTATTCCTACCATGTGACTTTGAGAGGGTGTTCCTTCAACACAAATAAGAAAATTCTGCAGGAAAATGTAATAAAAGTAGATCAAAACTTGTCACAGAAGTGAAGCAAACTTTGAAATCTGAAATAACATTTTACCATGAATATTTCCCTATCCTTACACTTCTGCTATGCTAAGAACATGCTTGAATTCTGGAAGTTAGTCACATTTATATGAATTCTACTTTGCATTTCTTGCATTGAACCTGACCTCTGATGACTTCAGACATGAAATCTGAAATCAGTCCTCCCTTTCACTTAGCCTCACTTCTTTCAGAATGACTCAACAGAAAAGTTTGTTGCTTAATTCTGTTCCATAAAACAGTTAATCTAGACTTGACCTTATAAAGCTTGATCCCTGCACATCATACTTCTGGCACAGATCTGATCCCATGCACATAGGGCTGGCTATTAGTGATTTGCTTTAGATTTCCAGGGAATCAGTGCAGACAGGAGTGAATTTTTTTTCTTCTAATTATCCAGTCCAGAAAGAGTAAGGTGAAAAAAAATCAAATGACTCTCATGCCGATCTCTGCACTAACCTTGTTTACACAATATTTATGGTCCTAAAACAATAACCTTTTCAGGTCAGCAGGCATAAGGCAAGGGTACTTCCAGTGACTCCTTCTGCCAACAGAAAGTCATGCAGGGAGGACTCATGTCAACATGCAGGAACTCAGTCCTGATAGAAAATCAGTACCTACAGTTTCCTCTGAAGAAAGTCAGAATGAAAAATACCTGCAAGATTATTGTAACAGATAATTAGTGTACCCTAAATATTCACCTTGTATGCATATGATAGAAGCTCTGTAGCTCAGCCCTGTTACATCTAGTCCCTAACCCTAAACAAAAATACTGAGTGCCTGGACCGAGGTGCTTAAATCTGTGCTTTGCCACAGCTAAGCACAATAATTCGTTCCCCCAGTCTCTAGAAAATTTTAATGCTCAGCATCTCTGAAAAGAAGCCAGGCTTTAGGCCGTGACATTTGGAAAATGTTGGCCAAAGCTCTGTGGTTAAGCTCTACGTATCTTGATAAAGAATTTTGTAAACATGGAGCGAACAAGCAATCATTGTTTGGGCTGTAGGCAGCAGTGCTTGAGATATGCACAAAGGAACATTTTGATTGGAAGGATATAACACCAATGCAACATTAGCTTGAGGTGGCTGAGGGGAGTCCGCCTGATGGCTGATAAATGCAAAGGCTCATAAACCTGAGGCTACTTGTTCCTGGTTGTTATATTTTTAAGAATTACAAGTTTTGTTTTCCCCATTCCATGGATTAAACATGCAAAATCCTTTATGCCATATCTCAGGGCTTAAATAGGACTTTTCCTGACATTATAGGCAGCACTATGAATTGTGAAGAATTTTTGGAAAATTTAATAGAAAAGCAAAAAGCCCAGACACTCTAAGTGTATCCTACTTACTTGATAATTGACCCTTTTCTTTCTCTTTTGCAGCACATGCTTCTTTCCTTCTAAAATCTGGCAAAAGCAGATATTACTTTACAAATCACAGCATTTACTAGCTTTTTTAACTCAAGACAGTAGTTTTCTGTTGGCTAATTGCCCTAATTCATGACCACTTGCCACAATCTTGGTAACAGTGATAATAAAACTGATGGCATTTGTTAAAGACAGGCCTGCGTTCACAGAGTTTCTTAGCGATCTTTTATTTAGGTTGGTCTCAGCTCTCAAATTGTAACTTACTTTTCATTTGAACAATCACTGATAATTATAAAATTATAAAAGATTTCAATTTTTCTTCTTGCAATCAGTCATTCAGTCTGTGGGCACATATTTAGCTACTTCAAATTCCACACATATCAGATGACTGGAACACACATTCAGAGGAAAGAGGGATTTTGGATATTTGGCTTTCCAAATGCCCAGCTGGAGACCGCGCAACAAGGCCAACTTTCACCAAGTACAGACCACCCATTTCTGAGAACAAGATGGCCTCAAAGTGTTTCAAACTGAGGATCAGACACTTTTAAAACTTAGGCATACTGTCATCATTTGTATCATGCATAATACTAGAGTTACTTTTTTTTTAAAAAGTAAGGAAGTGAGACATAAATGTTCATTACTTCTAAAAAACAGATGCAATTTTCTTTTTGTGATAGTGTCATAGATTGCTCTGCAAATTCCAGCACCTTGGAGTCATAAATAAAGCCAGACTGAAATCTTAATCAGACAAAAGCCTTTTTTTTCCCCTGCTAGTTTAAGCTGGAAAAAGAGAAATAAAAGGGATCTATAAAATATAACCAAAATTATCTCTAAATTGAGTGTTTAAAAATGTTTCCATCAGGCATCAGTAGATGGGTCTTTAAATGAAAGCCAAGTATTACAATGGCATGTATTTTGGGTCTTGCATTCCAAGAGAAAAAATATGAGCCAGATATGTTAGTCTGTGTCAACATGTAAAGTACATCACTCCCATTAGAAGGGCTGTTGTGGATCTGAATGACCCAAAAGATGCTCTATGGCTCAACTGAATACCAGAGAACAGAAGCGTAAATTAATTTGGACACAGATAATTCAATTGTAGTTATTGCACTTCTGTATCAGCCTGTATGTAAACTTCCACCAAACAGAAAGCACCTGGAAAAGTTCTGCTAAGAGGGCTTGATTCTTTGACAGCTTTGGATGACAGCCTACTTAAACAGAGAGCCAAGAGAGACATTGTCTTGTTTTTTCACTACAGCATTGTTTTTAAGATTGCCTCCAAATGCCCAAATTTACAATTAGAAAGCATTCTCTACAAAGACAGCATATAATTACATGCTTGGGGTTTTCAATATATGCTTGATGTTTTCAACACTCTTCACTCCAACTCATGCTGGTTTTCTTTCAGTGCTTATACCTCATAATCTCCTGAAAGTTCAAAAAGTGACATTTTTGCACACACAAAAACTTCACTTAGTTATTAACTTAATGTATGACATCACTTCCTTTTGTTGTTTATAAGCAAGAAGATTGTTCAGAAATATCCTGGATTTGTGTAATCTAAATTAATTGAAAAAATAATCTTCATTTAGACAAAATAATGTGAAAATCAACATCATGTCAAACTGAGACTGATTTCAGTAGTAATGACAGTAAATTATTAGCTTCATTCTGCTTAACAACACTGCTTACATTCTCCCCGCCTCTCCTTAAAGTCAATTATTTCAAGACTCGAGGGGTTTCTCTTATGCACATCTGCAAATTCAATGTCAGATCCAGATTCGCATTTTGGTGGTGAATCAAGCTGGCCTCAGTTCACCTAATGAGAGCCCAGTTCTTACCAGACAAACAAACTGAGGTGATTTAATTCTAGTGGGGTTTAACTGACATATTTACTTGCTTTTGCCATCCTTTTTTCTCTTCTAATGAATCAAACATATTACTACACACTGTTGATAAATTGAAAATGATAGGATAGAACAGATGAGATAGACATTAACAACTTTAAACAAAAGACGCCCAGTTTAACTCACTAATATCATGATACCATCAGTCCTTCAAAGGGAAGGTTACAATTTTTTAAAGGATTGGGAGAGAGAACTAAGATTTAAGGATTTTTTTTTTTAATTTAAGCTAGGAATGCTAGAAATACTCAAAATTACTGCACCTTCAAAATTTTATGTCTCAGTAGCATACACATACTGCTTAACCACACAGGTTACCTATATGTATTCTCTTTATATAAATGATCAGCACATCAATAGATAAGGAATTTACTTAAATCCTTGGAAAACGAAAAAGCTGAGACCTGTACACTAATGTATACTGATTTGATATGTATATGCAGTTGTTTAACCACACTACAAAGATAAAGTCTGAATCCACTTTTTAGTACAGAATTGAATGATGAAAAAAAAAGACATTTTGTTACTTAGTGTCTAGTCATGATCTAAGCCAAGTTATGAATTGACATGAATTGGACTTTTTCCACCAATGAGAATGAAACTTGGCTGCTAACATTTCTGTTCAAAGAGATACTTGACTCTACACAGAGCTCAGCAACAAGACCTAAGCTTGGCACTGCCAGTGACTTGCTGGGAACCTTCAGGCAAACGATTCTTTCAATTTTCCTTTGTTTTCCTAACTCAAAGTTGGTAGTAACGAAACCTGAACACTTATCCTAGAAAGTCTTGTGGCTGAAAGTAGTCTTTGGCTCTAACCAGCATTACTACACAGCTGGCAGTGTTAGGCATTTCATTTTGTTGAGAGCAGAGGCATCATTTCATTTTCTCTGGTTGTGGTATGTCAGCAAGCTCCCAAAGGAAGAAATACCCTTTCCCAGTTGTTTTTAAATCCTGACTGAAAACCAGCAGCCTAGCTGGTAATGCTGTTTTCAGTGGGCTTTTTACACCTTCACATACATTTGTTGTTATACTATTAATTCACAGGCTTTTCCATCAAGTGGAAATGAGATTGGGCTGCTCATATCAGCAGTGTCGGTTTGCTGCTGAGCAGTAGCAATTCATGAGACCTGAAGAGTGATGTTATGCATATTGCTCATGTTGACTTGTACTGATCACTCCCTGAGTTCTTTTATGAGAGGCACTGAGATTAATTAATAATCAAACACTTGCTCAGGCTGAGAGAAGCAACAGCATCCATGTGTAAGCCAAATCAGGATAAGCTCATGTCACTCTCAGCTTTCTGCTGTAAAGACTTAATTAAAATATCGTAGAATTCTTTCTTGGCCATGTAGAGCACAGAGTTTTCTGCTGATACCATTTGATGCAGTGAAAAAAGTCAGAGGACCAGTTTAAACTGAATGACAGGCATTTCTGCTGAGAAAGCAACAGCTGCCTCACAGACATTGAACAATGAGTCTGCTTTGAAGAGTTAATGCAAGTTTATTTTCTCCGCAACAGGGAAAACCTTCAGTTCTGATTTTTTTGAAACATTCTTTCGATAGTTTAGCTTGGGTTTTGCACAACCTTTACAGAATTAAGCACTCTAGCAGACTGCTGCCAACAAAGGTTACTTAATTCCTCAGTAAAGGGGGAGTCTTGTTATTTAGATAAAGTAGCTACTGTAGTAGATTTGCAGATATGTTAAGAGTATTACAGGATCTAGAGGTAGATTTAGAAAGAAAATACTATAAAGCAGAAAAAATTTAACAGAGTACTTATTGAAACTTGAAAGACATTATGACATGTGATGTAATTGCATCAGATATGAGCAGGTGGAATTGTGTTACCTGCAGTGTATTGCATGTTGCAGAGTGACACTTGATCATAGTTACACTTCCCTTTAAAACAGTCACCTTTTAAATCTCCCACTACTAATTACATGGGAGGAAGAAAACAGAAGCCACAGGGTTCTTCTGTCTGCAAACTGTCGTATTATGTTTTCCTAAGTACCAGTATGTTACCCACAAATTTTTGTCTGAAACTGGACTGGTGAATTCACCTGCCATAGGTTCACTGTGACAGGACAGCAGCTGCTGTTACCAGAGGAACCACAGCAACACAGACTTTTTAGTCTAATGCCTTCGCTGTGGTCATAGTGTCACTTCGCAATAGCCATTCTGGAAAAAAATGTCCAGAGTCAACTCAGTTTCCATTCCTCATGTGAAAACAATCTTTCATTCTGCTTTACTCACCAAAATGGAAGTATTAAGTACTTCACCATGGTACATCACAGCAGATGGGGTGCCTGTTGCTGGTTGATACCTGACTGTGCATGCTTTGAAACAAGGTGTCTCGCTCTTGTCCAGGCTTTACATAGAAACCTCACCTAAATCACACATCTGTGTGTTTAGCTAGCGATATAGACACTGCAAAGACACAACCAGGCTAGATTTTTTCAGCTTGTGAAAGTTCATCTGTCAAACCAACCTCTTGAACAAACATTCTGAGATTTTATTGGAAAAAATTACTTGAAGAGAAATGTTCCCCCAGCACTCTCAAAACCCTGTATGCAAATTTGGTCACTTTAGAGACTAAACAAGTGTTTTAGCAGACCCAGCTGCAGAGGTTTTATTGGCAGATTATTAGAAGCTGCAATTTTTTTTAATATAACTTCAAGAAAAAAATTTAGACACTTATGGGAGACTGACAATACTAAAATACAGAAGAAGAAAGAGACACTTGGCAAAATACATGAGCAAAAACACAGAGCTGGTTCTCCTCAGAGCTTGCTTTGCATAAAATATTTATGATCTCCATCAAAGCCCATGAATTTGCATAAATTTGAAGAGGAGTCAGTCGATGTGCTTGCTGCACAAGGTAAATCCACAGGAATTCTTTCCTTCCCCATATTCTTGGATGATGTTTTGCTACTAGAAATTACAAACCAACTAAGCATTGAAAAGTGCTTTTCCCTAACACCACTGAATGGCCTGGTTTATGACTTTTGTTTTGGGACGATAGCAAGCTCTGGAATCAATCTGTTTTTAATGTAAGCTGTGATCTATCTTTTTTCTCTACTAGATATTTATTACGCTAATAATATTCCTTTGGTGTCTCAACATCCCCATTATTTGACACTATGGATATCTGCCAATGTATAAATATTTCATGAACTACCCATAACCTTGTAGATACACATATAAATCATTAACAATTGTAAGAGAAATTCTGGCAGGTTTCAAGTCAACGGCAAAACTTTCCTTGACTTCAGCAAGGATCAGATTTTGCCTCTGCCCTGTTTACAATGTGTCTAGCAGTGTCACTGTCCTTTTAATGCCATCTGTCAGCAGGTGTCTGTGCTAGAAATTCCAAATAACAGCATTTGCCTTATTATCCAGCAAATTAAAACTGTATTTTCTGCTGGCTCACACTGAGCTTTCAGTCCAAGGTGGAGGTGGTGACATCTGCTCAAAATGAGATTGCATACTGCTGGAGTGAATTCCCAGATCATTCCTTGGTGTGTTTGGAGCTAACAGAATCATAAACTGAAGTTGATTTGTGCTCTATATGGCCATAGAGTTGTAATAAAGTCTTAGGATGGTTGGATCTTCCAAAGCACCCTGCCAGTTATAACTGTTTTTTATACCATTGACCTCATCTGAACAACTGTCTAACACTGCGTTGCATCCAGTAGGTTTCTGGGCTGGCATGTGGCAAACACGTGAGCAAATCATCTGGGTATAGAAATAATAATATTACCGAATATCTTGGATCTCTGGCACACCTTTCAGTCCAAGAGCTTTAAATAACTACACATGTTCATTAATATCTTCCAGCTTCCACTATGAGGTGTGTAAATATTAATATAATCATTCTGTAGATGGGAAGACACTAGCACAGAGCTATTAAATGCCCTTCCTGCTGTCTGGTACAACTTCTGTGGAAGGTGGACCCTGCATCTAACCTAACAAGGCTGTTTGTTGTGCGCTCTCAGGCAAACCAAGGCAGCTGAAGATAAGTTGACAACATATCTCTACATATTCTGCCCTCATGTATCCATCTTTTTTCAGTCTCAGAATTGGATCTACCATGTAGGTGATAAATGACTTCTTGAAAACCACATCTCATTTCCTCTGCTGGAGATACTCATGTTGAATCAAATGGTGACCTCTGCAAGAATTCATATCTCTAAGTAATGGAGAGTTCATCTCTGGGGGGGAAATTAACCCACAGGGATATCTTTATTTGAAGAAGAGCTCATTTTAGGAGAATGAAATATTAATTTTCTCTTGTGATTTTTGGGAGCCAGAGCATATCTGATTTTACCCATTTTTGGTCATTGTCATCCCGTATCTGTCCTCAGACATTTTTTCACTTCCTTCCCCAATAAAAATTCACCTGAAAATAGTGATATAAGAAGAGGATGTTAATAGCTGTGCAATTCTGTTGCTAGTTTTGATCAGTCACATACAAATCTAACCCATCTTCCTTCATCAGACCTCATCCCAGTCAAGTCCAGTATTAAATTAAAATAACCACATCCTTTGTTTTACTGTGTTCATAAGCAAATATATTATCTACTAAAACTGCCAACTATCCTGCTAAGATCTGAAATACATTTTAATGTTTGCTAGATGTAAAACTTATCCCAGTCAATCTTGTACTATTACTGCCTAAGAAATTAAAGGCATTAACCAGCTGCTGAGGAGGGTAAGCAATTTCATGCTTTTGTTTGCATTTGTCAGTTTTTGAGGGAAGAAATGGCTTGTGTTTTTCCAGTTTCCAAAAGCTAAAGGTTCCATTTAACTCTGTGCTTCCATAGCTTTAGATTATAACCTCTGAGCATGGCATCTGAGGTCCCACCTGAAATCAATAATAATATATAAGTTCCTAGGAAATATTTAAGTCCCAAGGAAATTCAAGGCCAGGTTGAATAGGGCTCTGAGCAATGTGCTTTAGTTGAAGATGTCCTTGCCCACAGCAGGGGCATTGGAACCAGTGATCTTCAAGATCCTCTTCAAACCCAAACCATTCTATGATCCCCCATCTCCCTATGACTTGGACACCAGTGAAGGTAATTAAGTCTGTTAAATTCTCCACACTTTGAGTCATGGAAACAGAGGATGGATTTATTTTCTATCACATACAATACAGAAATTTTCTATGGGTAAAGTTATATCCGTGTTGGAAGTTAAAAGATTATAGATCACTTTGACTGACACATCACCAAGACGTTATCCAGAACAAGGGTGGAACTTATATATAAAGTTATTTTACAATTGTTGTAGCATGTTACTTCAGATAAATTCAGGTTAAAATACCAAGGATAAAAGCAAGTGGGCCTAACTCCTATGGAGTTCTCCCACATGCACTTTAGTACTAATTGTAGTTTGAACTCTAGAACAGAGAAGTTATATTTCCATGTTCAGATAGCTACAATATGTAGAACAATTTAGATTTCGCCACTCCATCCCATTCTATCAAAATCCTTCTTGCTACCTCCTGAAAAGGCAGACATCAGACTCAATTCTATGTTTGTGGAAAAGTAAAATGAAATGAATTAACTAATATCATCCTGAATTTATCTTAATTAATCTAAAATGATACACATCTGATTTAGACTTAAAAAGACCATTTCCATTCTGCTGGCCAGAATGTTATCCGCATCTTACAATCCATATTTATTCAATATCTGTGCTTTCTACACATCTTCATCAATTCAGATGTATTAGAACTGTGATTAAAAACATTCTATTACCAAAATCTTTCTGTTAACTCAGAGGAGGTATCTTTTTTTAGAATTAGTAAATATTTTTATTCTCAGGAATCATCAATGCCTGGACTTCTGTGGCTTTTTATAGCTGAAATATTTGCAGAATCTCTGCTTAGTTATGTTTCTGCTGCTGTTCTTTCTGTTGCTTTTATTCTGTTGTTGTTCTTTCTGTAGGACTTCAGCTAATTGAAAGTACTTATTTTATTTTGCAGTGCTTGTGCTATCTCTCACTATATACATTTGAGAAATTTTTCAATGCTCTGTAGCAGTGGGGCTGGAGCTAGGGGTTCTTCAGGGTCCCTTCCAACCCAAATCATTCTATGTTTATTCAATGTCATCATTCTTATCAGCCCATGTTATTAATTATAAATATTCAATGTACTTGCCATGTTTATTGCATGACTCATGCCTGACATCTGAGCATAGTTGCTGACTCGTCATACAATTCACCTTACTGCTGCTGTCTCTTTAAAGCTTTTAATCTGCACAGCTGTACAGCTGAGAGCCTAATGCAGTCACGTGTGTAAATACCACCTACATAAACGCATCAAGGGATGAAACTCAGAGCAGAAATTCCAAGCATGATAGAAACACAGTATGTGCTGTAAGTTTTAAGTGGCAAAGGACACTCATAAGATAAAAATAATTCAGTGCTTGGAAAAGTGGAGGCATTTCTTTTTGGGGTTAGGGAGTCAAGGGGCAGGGGAACATGAGATCTGGCTGAGTTCACAAGGACATATCCCAAGTACAACACAGTTCAAGAGGTGGGATGTGTCACTATTCCTTCAAACACAAGCAATGTTTGTGCTGCTGCTCCTGGATAAGGTTCCATATTTCTGTAGAAAGGAAAGCAGACCCACTAAGGCAGTACCCTGAGACAGGGAATACCTCCTTCCCATGTCCCACATCCTTACACATCTCCCGACCAGCCTTGGGGAAAGGACTTAGCCTCATTCCAGCCACAAAATGGGAGTAGTACCTCTTCCCTATCTTACAAGGTACTGTGAAGATAAATATGTGAATATTTAGGTACTACTGTAAAGATGACCAAATAAGCCAATGGCATGAGCTTATTGGGTACTATATCAGCATTGAGAGGAATTCTCCTTCTTGCCTGTAATGGGAAACTCCTAGAATCTTGCCTTAAAAGGAACAGACAATAAACAGCATGAATCCCTAAGGGGAATGAAGAGGAGGTCATACTTCACAGTCCGTGAGGGCATTTTACTTCCAAGGGGAGCATTTTGAACATATTCTCTACTTTTTCCTTGGTAAACCTGAAAGCATTTTCCTCTCTGATGAAATCTACAAATATAACATTTCTCCTTTTTGATAAATAGTATTACACCATGTTCCTTTTAATTTCCTACTCCCAGCCTAAGTATAAAACATGTCCGTTTGAGTATGTTTTATTACTTTGATTTTATTTAGGAGGAAAAGTATGGTGAAAAAGAAAACCAGCCATACTTTCCTGTCATTGGTATTTTGATCCCGGCTAAATATGGGGGCATTTCCACCACTTTTAATATGAGCCCATATTCAGCAAAGAATCTAATCATGTACACAGCTCAACATCTGACACTTACTCTCAAAAATAAATGAGATGCCTGCTTAATTACTTAATCAACTTAGCGCTCTGGAGACTTGAACACTAAAGTTTTGCCTTTTCTTTATGATATAAGATTCTATAATGACAATGTAGTAACTGTTTGGCAATTTCATCTCCTTTAGGCTTTTTCCATTTGCAAAAAATCAAAGGTATAGAGTGTTCTATATTCAGTTATCTGGGTATCATCAATGAAAGATAGAATTTACTTTTGTTTGCTTGCTTGTTTCTGCACATATATAATATACAGATGACAGTCAAAGTTGTTCTCTGCCCTGATATTTTTCATCTGGATTACATTTATGGAGTTCAGATCACTTCTTTCAAATATGCACTACAGAAGTTAGCATAGTCCTTATGGCTCTCCCTAACTTTTAGAGAGAAATTACATAAAAGGATGTTATGTGGGTCATGGAATTTAACCAAACAAATTAACAAAGCAGCAAGAATTGCCTGGTGCCAGTCAGGGTAAGGAACACTACCTGTACCTGTGATAAACAGAGCACATTGGTCATTGCATGATATATTAGCAAATTATGGGTTCTAACTTTTTATTAGATTATATAAAAAAATGTGCATTTCACTTCATTTTTCCTTATGAGACTAAGCTGATAAAAATTCCAGAATGGATAAAGAATTGGTTTGTTGAGATTGGCAGCAGTAAGGAACGTGAAAGTTTACATTAATTTTCCTTTTTTTTCCCTTCTTTTATTTTTTTTCTTTAAGAGGCACACACAAATAACCTGACTAAATTACACCGTGCCCTTTATACCTACTGTGTCCTTTTACAAATACCTCTCCCAGAAACAGCTAGTCTTGGCTGCACTAGCAAATCCTTCTATGTGTTAGTTAGAATCAGGAAAAATTTCAAGGCAAAAGTTCAGTAGTCCTAACAGAAGTTTAGATTTCATCATAAATTTGAATTTCTGTCCAAGTTCATGATGTATAAACATACCACAGATAAACATGCAGAGATAAAAAACTCTGTCCTGAAGGCCTGGCAAAATTTCTGTCTGGACCAATAATACCTCCTTATAATCTTCTTGGCCCTTGGAGGCCTACTCCTTAATTGCAGTTCAGCATGTGCCAACAAACCTTTTCTGGGGAGGTGGTTTTGGAGGAATTACTTTCACTGAAACGCCTGAAAAGCTTATCAGTTATAAGCCACTATTAACAAGAAACACATCTTGTGATAGTTCCAGTAAGAAACTGAGTACCATTACCCCATGTGCCTGTGTTTACCTCCAGGCGTGGATCTCACACATTGCCTGGCAAGCAAATACTAAATTATTGAATTTTCATGGACTAAACAAAATACAGCAACTATACCTATTTGCAAACAAGTTGCAATCACACCCCAGTAGCCTCTGATAGCCTAGTCATGAAGAATCAAGTTACTGATGTTTGATGCATTATAGAAAATGTGTTTTATACCTATAGAATAAGTCCAAAGTACTGCATAAACTAAGGCAGAAAAATTCCTTGGGTATGAAAAAGCAAATTAAAAACTGAGAAAAATGAGAACTTTCTTTTATTGGCTTAAGAGAACACCCTTACAGCTAGATACTGAAAGCATTGTGCTGGTTCCTAATTACTCAGACACATATTTCTCTGAATAAAGTCCTCAGGAATTGTCTGGTCAAGACCACCCATTTAGTTCTTCACTATTTGTCCATAAAGTGCCTGTTCACTTTCCATGTTTAGTGTCTCCTACACAGCATGAAAAAGTGGCATAAATGCAGCCAAGCCCAGCATGGTATGCACTGAACAGCTACTTCTGTTATCATCTGAGGAAAAGACAGATTTTGGTAGGGAGTGGGTAGGAACAGGGCCCCTGCTCATAAACCAGAAGAACAACCAAGTGGTATTGAGCAGAGCTAATACTTATCTACCTAATTCACTTTCATGATGAGAAACATGGCTCCACTTCAGTCCTAAGGAGTAACTGGTGGACTTTACAACACACATATAACTGCACTGAAGTTGTCCTAAATGGCAAAATACAGGTCTCCACATGGATGCTTAGATCGTTCCCGACTGTTTGCTGGAGTCGGGCCTGGCAGGCTGAAGTGTCTGTCAGGTCCATATTGAAGCCCCTATGGTACAGCCAGGGAAGCTGGAAACTCTGATAGTGCACAGACCTCCCTCAAGGACTCGGCTTGCCTCCATCAGGTACCACAAAAAGCGCATCCTTTCCCAAGAGGTGAGGCTGCTAACAAGCTCATGAAGGAGGTTTGCTATTTTGCTGACTTGAGCTCTTTGTTGGGTACTGGATCAAGAAGAAGTAATAAAAAAAGAGAATGCTCAGGGCCTAGAAAACAGAATACCTTGTTCACCCCAACAGTGAGTCAGATTATAGATGGTATTATCTGATCACATGAGATGGAGTGAGTAATGTTTCTTAAGTCCAATAGTGAGTGGTAACCTACTTGAGAGTGTGTCCTGTGTGACTGATCCTAATTACTGTGCTCTAAACAAAAATCAAGATTATGCTTCATACACAGACTAAGTTAGCCACATATACTGAAATAGTAAATACCCTTTAAACGGCAGTCAGAATGATTCTTTTCAAAGACAGAAAACACGAGATTTTTTAAGCAGCACAGAAATCCCATAAAGCTAACAGGAGTACTATCTCAATGATTCTGAATTTACTATAATGGAAAAAAATAGGCAAGAGGATGCCATGACATCCTGTCCTTCTGTTGTTACTCTCAGTCACTGGTAGAAACTTGGAACACCATTTCTGATGCAACTGCAACAAACTCAATTTTTCTTCTTTTCTATTTTTTTTTTTGTGTGTGTCTGTGAAGGAGCATAAAAATGCTTTTACCTCAGTGTTGCTCAAAGTTTTGGTTATGATTCAGTCATCTCAAAATATTGAAAATAATTGCAACATTATGTGCTGCCAGCATTTGCAGTACAAAACTCTGTGTCTTTCTCACACTTTTTAAAAAAGAACATTTTGCACCTCAATAGCTAGTTGTGGTTTTGGATCATAAAGCACTAAAGGTTTTGATCAGTTCTGATTCCCACCCCTTCTGTCTCATTTTTCTCGTGGCTTAGAACAAAATATTAATGTGACTCATCTGTCATAAGTGATTTTCACATCCTCTACCTCCTATTTTGGTGTGTGATTAGACAAACGCTGTTGTTATGTAAAATTATTTGTGGGGTTTTTTTATAATGAAAGATATGAATCACAGGTACTTTAAGCAAAGAAGAGAACAATGTCAGGAGAAAAGTGAATTATAAATGAAAGCAACTTTATATAATTAATAAATACTTTAAAACATGCTATTTCAATTTACTATTTCTTAGTATTAAATATTGCAGCTGTCATCTCTGGAACACTGTAAAAGGAAGTAATAAATGAGAAAAAAACCCTGAGTTTATGGACTGTCTTACCCAAAGTGAGTCCCCAACTTTGATACCAAAACATTTGCAAGGACACTAATTATACTCGGGAAGCTGGAATTCAAAATTGTAAATATCAGTTCCAGGATGTTAATGTTTTCTTGTACAGTTGAGGAAATCCTATGGAGTATGCTACTTTCAAAAAGGCAATTATGTGTATATACTCCTGTTACTTTTCTCCAGAGCAACCTTCTATCTCATAATATTACTTTCTCACAAAAAAACCCTTAAAAATTCCCTAGAAAACAGAACAATCAATCAGTACAGAAGTGATTTTGCTACAGAGGCATTTCCAACAGTTGACCAGATTCTTCTTTCCTCCCTCAAATAGCAGACTGAAATATTTTACTAAGTGGATCCAGTTCAGCGCCAGCTTCATTCCACAAAAGTCATTTCCACTTGGGCTGAATACTGAATCAGCAGGACTTAAGTATCTGCTTAAAATAGAAGTTATATTTCTGTGACTACTTAAATTAACTAGGGATCATGCTGTTTCTGTGTTAAGAGAACAGAGTGATTTTGTAATTTTCTGCCTTTCTGCTTTTATCTTTCTGCATTTGAACTACAAAGAGAAAATGTTGTTTTCCACACTCAATTAACACCTGCAGATAGCAGAGTGGAAAGGAGAGAAAACTGCAAGCCACCCCTCTACATTTGAAGATTAGTACACAGAATTGTACTAATTGAAGACTAGTACACAGAAAATAAGTTCTCTCCTCTCCTTTCAGATACAATTTTTGCACAAAATAATTCTTAAAAGCAGAGCAATGAAATAAAACACTATCAGTCAGGAAATTCAATGCTTAAATGTTCTCTAAGGAGTTATTTCTCTCATTCTCCTCTCCCTCATATTCCCTCCCTCCCTTCCTTCTCCAAGAAGCTTCTTGGATTTTTTTTCTCCATAGCAAAGAAAGACTCTTGTTGCCTCAAGTTGCTCACATCATGGCTTGTACTTCAGATTTCTCCCAGTAGTCCTAATCTATATATCAGAATCTGTACATGACTGAAACAACACAGGGAAGACAGCTATTGTATCAGTGGAAAATCTTTCAAGATACTATTTTTTCAAGTTAAAAGAAATTATCTCACTATTGTATTTCAGGGTGCCCCGACGAAGGAAAATGATTGACATCTAACTCAATTGCGTTGGGATGCTGAATGCTCACATTATTAAAACTATATTATAATACTATATTATACTATATTAAAGAGATAAATACTATACTACATCATACTTCCTTCTAACTTCTCTCCTAACTGAAAAACTCATGACTCTCTGCCCGAGAGTCCAGATCCACCATGTGGATCCCATTGGTCACCTTGGGGTAAACAATCTCCAGAATACATTCCACAGGGGTACAAACAAGGAGCAGCAAATGACATAAGAATTGTTTTTGATCTCTGTACTTC
Source organism: Geothlypis trichas (assembly GCA_009764595.1). Lineage (NCBI taxonomy): Eukaryota > Metazoa > Chordata > Aves > Passeriformes > Parulidae > Geothlypis > Geothlypis trichas. The sequence continues at coordinate 21,035,819 of CM019902.1, forward strand.
TCCAGGAAAACACTGAGGAGAGAGAATTATGTCTCTCTCTGTTTAGAGATTGTGAATGCCACATCTCACCATTACAGGTTACCAGTTCTGAAAGTAGTTAAGTGGAGGAATGCACAAGTGGACTGGTCTCAGAACACAAAGAGCTGGATGATGATGATGATGATAATAATATATTAATGTTAATAAAGCATCTCAAAGTGGCCAGGAGCTCCCCTAAGAAGAATCAGTGGAGCCCATTGAGTGATCTACTGGACTAGAATTTATCTTTTTATTTGTTACACTGTGTAGCAAAACCAAACTCCCAGCTGAGGGCATCCTTGGAGCAGACAAGGCAGGCAGGGGTAGCATTGGTGGTGTGGGATGTGAGAGTGAAAAGTGGGGATTGACTGGCCTCTGTGTGAGGAAGTTTAAAGGAGACATGACGCATTTTCTGCTTATGAAGCTGCTTCTCCTCCTTGTGACTCCTTCTTTCCTTCATTTCTCTCCTTCTCAGAGGAAGACACCCAGGGACCTTCTCTTTACTTCCATTGTTTCCAACATCACCATCTATACATTTTTTCTATTCTTTCTTGATTGTCAAGGAGGGGTCAGTCCTGTTTTGGAGGGATGGGAACTAGGCCAGGACCAGGCACAAAGGCATAGAATCCTGCTGCAGATAAAAGGACAGATGTGACTGCTGCTGCTGTACTGGGGCCCTCTGGTACACACTGGCACTCCTTTAGCCTCTCCCTAATCCCACAGAGGAAGTAGCACCAGCATGGATGGTACAAATAGGAGGCAGGAATGAACTGTTTGGCTGAAATACCTAATCCCTCTCTCCTCAGTCACAGGCAAAGTAGCTGCCATCCCCTTCAGTCTGGTAGGTTTCCATTTTGCTAAGTGTACAAAGCTACTTCTGACTTAATGACTTTCCCTCATTGACTCAAGAAGCTGAGCCAAAGCCCCAACCTTAAATACCTGCAAGTTGCAGAGAAGTTTGTATCCCAAGCTGAACTGCAGAGCACAGAGGTGTCTCTAATAGTTCTGATAGGGCGTGGATGTGCTCTGAATTACTGCTTCATCCTTTGAAGCAGAAGGACTGTTTGGCAGGATAAACAAGGAGAACCTACTCTTCAGAAAACTAGGAAGCAAATGACAACAAAGTTCTGCATAACACATTGGCAGTTTCTGCTCTTCAGGCATTAGAGTCCTGTCAAAAGGTGGCAAATACACATTTCCTTGTACAGCTTCCAATGAATTGGAAGAAATAAATTGCAAATAATCCACACTACTCAGGCATTATCTCCTATTGCTTCCCCAGGTGATCACATATTTCCTAAACTGCACCCCAAACTCATCAGGGATCTGTTGCAAGAGAGGGGTGGAGTCAGGAGAAAATCAACACAGATTATCTATAAAAGCAAGGATCAATTGGAGACCAGATAGGTATTGCCAGAAAACTTAACCTGCTATCATTAAAGAGATTTTTTAAAATAAATTTTACACCAGAGGTCAGAAAACTTTGTCATGATTAATCTAATCCATAGTCTAAGACAAAAGGCCTGAAAAGCAGCCAGTTTCTATCCAAAAAGGGTTTGAGAGGGAGGTGCCTACCTGGCTGCTATGATGCAGCAGCTCTCAGAGCCTGTTCTGGGACTAGGTGGGCAACTGAAATCAACTGAAGGGAGAAACAGATTCCAGCCAGTAATCAGAAACTCACGGGCTGGGTTGAAAACAGTGTACCATGGAGGTACTGGGGCTGATATTTGGAGATCTCCTTTCTGGCAGAAAACTCTCGGCTGTCTAGAAAATTCAAGACTCTTTTGTTAAAATGCACTGTTCTGAGAATAATTTAACTAGTTCTTTTGGTAGATTTGAGAGACCTTACAATAGCCCTGCTGTGGCATTCAGATGAAACAGGTGTAGTGGGCACATTTTCAAACAGACTTGAATAAATTCTGAGATAAAACAGTCAAGCAGGGTTCCTTTGGGAACTCAGTACTCCTCCCTTTCCAAATGCTTCCTGCCCCTAAGGTTTGCATAGTCTCTTGGTAGCTAGGCCACCCAGGGCAGAGCTGCCTGGGGTCCACTGGGTGCTGTGGTACTGCTGGGCACTGCTGCAGCACAGCCTTGCTAGCGCTCTTGAATTTGCATTTTGCCCTGGCTGATAAAATGCTTAAAGTAAACTGAGAGATACCTTTGGGTGTGTTTGGCTCCTTGGAGTTACTCTGATTGGTGGGAAACCAGTGGCTCTGGAGAGCAAAAACACAGGCAAGGAAGCTCTAGGCCAAATACCTCAATTTTCAAGCACAAAGCAAATCAGCACATGAAGAGTGATCACCCTGCTTTTCCATGAGCTGGGTTGCAGGAGCCCATTGCTCCCTGTGGGACAGATGCTGAGCAGCAAGTGCAGTGCATGGTGAGCAGCTGAGGGCAGGGGCTATGCATAGAGGGGCTATGCATAGAGGTGCAGGGCCTCCCAGCTCTGATCCTGCACAGCACTCGAGCATGTGCTCACTCCAATGGAGAACACTCATCCAGAATTGCCCATCCACAACTGAACCCCAAAAGGCTCGATGGCAGCTGAACCCAGCAAATCACAGAGACTCTTCCCAGTCATGTCAGTGGGATTTGTGTCAGGCAAAGCACATAGGACTTGGTAGCAGCTGTGTGAGAATGATCACAATATAAAATAAAAAAGCTGATTTTATTTTGTACAGAACACTAGTATTGTCTGTGGCTCCCCTTGTTAGTATCCTCATATTATGAGTGCAGTAATGCTTGGGACTTCGGTAGTTTCCAAGCACAATGCCTCTTGGAAACTAATGATTTTATTCATGCATTGCATGAAAGGGTTTATATGTAAATTTTCATGGGCACGACACACGTGGAGAAATATAAGATTAGGTAAAAGTTTTTCATCTGTATTTCAGACTGATAATTTTATACCTTGTAATCTGAAAAGGTTATGCAGTGTCTCTGTAGAAGGGTGGGAACAAGGCTCAAGGCACTTTTGAAATCCAAATCCATATTTGATTTACAGCATAATTATTACAGGATTGCCAACAAAAACCACTGAACACTAGGATTTTTGGTCCATATTTCAAACTGCTACATCGGTTTTCACAAGCACTGAAGAACTAAAAAGGCTACTCAGAGTGAATGAGTTGCCAGGTTTTCACACTTCTGAACAGTAGACCTTGAATAAGAAGCTGAACAGGGAATTAAAAGACTAGGTTAAGCCACTATGTTTGAAAATTTTGACTAATGGTTCTTAATGTTTCGGGGGGGGGCGGGTAAAAGAAGGATATATGCTCATACATTTCTTAAAAGCTTTCTTTTTCCCCCTGAGGACCAACCTAAAATCAACAAAGTAACACCAGGCCTAATACAATCAGGAAATCTGTGCCTCACAGTGAAAAGCAGCCAACCGGTCCATCTTCTGCCCTGTCCAAAACCTCAATGTAAGTAAGCTTTACAGTATAAGCTTTTGTAATGTAAGCTTTGCAATCCTAAGCAAGTTCTATGTAATGCCAAAACCAAAGCACAACAGCATAAAACTGAAGTTGTCTTAAATCCATCACCTACACAGGATTTGCTAAGTATATCACACCAAAGCTTTTGAATTTTGACTGGAAAATTATATGGTACATAAATTTTGGTGATCATCCTCAGCAGCACTTTTTATCATAGATAAAGAAATCTACCCTTTCAGTCATTCTCCATTGTTTGATAGGAGAGAACGTGTATGGCATTTGGGATATTTGTATTTCTGTAAAGATTGGTTTTATTCGGGAACTAGAGTGAGCTATACTGTTGATGTGCTTTTGTTCCCCAAAATGCCTATATACATGTGTTCACTTCCAAATGTATGTACATGCTAAAATAAACAGCAGTAACATTCATTGAGAAATCCATACTTATACAATGTTTAGTTTAGCTCAATAATGGGAAGAATATGTTAACATCATTCCAAGCCTTAATGGAAAACTTTTCTGACAATGAGACATTAGCTCATACTGTCCATGGTCATCTTATGCCTATGAGTATTGTTTGTTATCACGTTGACTTTTGGAAGAAAAAAACACATTATTGCTTAGCAAGTTGCATTGTAGTAGTGTCCTGCACTGTTTTGGTTTCTAGAAAGCTAATTAATGAAAGAATCCACATGGTAAGAATTCATCATGGAAATACCTCAGACTATCTGGACATCTTTTAAGGAGGATGAGTGCCAGATTCAGTAGTGTAATTTGTCAGAGATGAAAAACCAGCAGGGTCACACAAACATGGGATCCCACTGGGGAGCTCTGAACTATGAACCCAGTAGGGTGGACTGGTGCAGTGACAGGATTTAGGATATCTGGCCACTCCATGGCTGGAGCTGTCCCTGGTGACTGTGTTCACCTGACATCAGCTCCTGTGACCTACCCGTACATCAGGTGCTAGAAAAGGTCTAACAAGAGAAAAAAGAAGGAACAAAAAGAGAAAAAAATTGCTCAAGACTCTAGCCCACAACTACTGAAGAGAATAAAACACTTCCCAGTTTTTACATTCTCCGAGAGCATCCATAAAATTTTAGAGCTTTCCACTTAAGAAAACATCCATCCAAGAATGGCAGTGGACTTTGATAATTCAGCAGTGAAGTTTCTGTTGCAGTTGATGAAAAGACTGTAGAACAACTCTGCTCTGTTCATAGTAATTTCTTTTAAACTTTCAATAAATAATCTTCTGGTGCTACATAATATAGATCACTTTTTAAAAGTATTGAGTTTTCAATGTTTTAGAGTCCTTTATTACAACAAGTGAAACAGTAATGTAAGCTATTAAATATAGCTGCTAGACCAAAAAAAGCAACAGTTAAGCTAAGTATTACAAATTAGCAGCCACTACTTTTCATGAGTGGCAAAATTGCTTTGAGAAAAAAAACTGTCCTCAACAATTCACAGATATCAAGGAACAGAAATTAAGGGGAAAACAAAAAGTGGTTGAAAGTTCTGGAAAATATTGTTATTTCCTTTTTTTCTTTTAATCTGTTCCAGTGAATGGAGAAGAATTTCAGCAAAATATTCAGATCTGGATAGAAACATACCTCAAATAAAAGGAAACAAAGCCCTCTATCTGTAGCAAGAATACAGAAAATTTTCAGACTTGAGCATCAACTGGCAGATAGACCTGAAAGGCATTTGGGTCAAATAGAAGTCCTGAGCTGCTACCAAAACCAACAGTCTAATTGTCTCAGCTGAAACTGGGGCTTAGCTGTTGGGTTTCCTGTAACTAAATCTTGCCACAAACAGCTCTGTGAAGTTTTTTCCTCCAATAATAAAATAAAACAGAGCAAAATTAAGATAAATACAGAGAGACAGTGAAGATGAGTATATAGTTCCAACATAAGGAGGGGAGCAGATGTTAGAGAAAATTCATGAAGATATCAAAATAATTCTTGTCAGTTCTAAAGGGTTGACATGACATTTCTTTAAAAATAAACAATCAAACATCTGAAAGTAATTGTTAGACTAAGGGATTTATTTTATTTAGGCAATAAAGTATTTTAAAAATGTACTTAGAATGTCTAGCCTGCTTCAAATTGCTTTGGTTTTCTACACAGTGTCGTGGTAATCACTACCCACCCAAAAGTGGTATTTTAATAATATTTTAAAATTGAAAAACAACAGTTGAAACGAAGAAAGCAAACTATTCAGAAACGTTACCAGAATGCACAGCTTGACTTCAGACACTTTCTAATCTGATCAGGAAGCAAAAAGAAAAAAAAAAAGCAAACCTGTGCTGAATTCAGAGGCACTGAGTCACGTGATAAAATTATACAATTTTATGTGGATTACTGAGGTCATATCTCAAAATCCAAAGCAAACCTAAGCAACTGAAATTAATGTTTCAGTTTACATACTCTGATATTTTTTCTGTCTATCCTTTTTCCTGTTGAACTGCCTTTATACCTCTCAGTGTATAACTTCTTGAACATAGGCATCTCCTCTGTCCACAGTTTCCTCCTCATTTTCTCATGCTTTATGTACCTCCATTCAATCCCTGCTTATATGATAGTAAGAATTAGTTTACTGGTTTGGCTTTTCCTGACTTGGGGAGCTGGAAATACTGGAAGATTTTAGTGGAACCTAACCTCAAATTACTCAAGTATTTATGGAAAGGTTACCTTACATTTCCAGGACCATTTATTTTAAATAGGAGTCAATTGTTGGACTCCCTCACTCACTCATGAAAACCGAGCTTCAGACTCCTCACAGCAGCTTTGGATAGGAGGAAATTAAAGGAGAATTACAAAAGAAAAATCTTTTCCAAACACAGCAGTATTATTCAATAGTTTAGAAATTTACTTCTCCTGTTGGTGAATGTGGTTTCTTTAACTAATCCAAGCATTATTGTGAATAAACCCAGTGGTTGCTTTTGTCTGTGTTCTGAAGAAAAGGGGCTTGTTTAGGGCTTTAGTAGTGATTATTGACACAAAAAGCTCCCGTACAGAAGAACACATAAAAAGAACAGGATGAAGTTGCCTCCATGAATCATTAGAATTGGGGATGTTGTATAGAAACCTCCTGCTTGCTGTTAGTAACCATGATGACAAGTTTATGATCTCAGGCTGTACAGAGCAGAGATCTGAGGAACCTGCTGCTCACTAAATTCTCTGCTTCCGAGCCCCCCTACGCCCCAGACCAACTCACATGAAAAGAACTTGAAAGCAGTAGCCAGCAAATTTTTATTTTGGTAACAGGAAGTTTGTGGAAGACTGAAACAATGTGCCTCTCTGATTTGGGAAACAGTTATACCAAACAATAAATGTTCTTATGGGTTTTGCATTATGCATAAATCCTCCTGTTCATATGCTAAAGCATATCGTTTATTAAGAGCTAGCTCATTAACACTCACATATAGAGCATACAGCTGCCATCATCACTTTGTCAATGTTTTCCACGCATTTTCCATAGTTTTCACATTCAGAAAAAAGTAACACTAAGGGAAAAGTCTTCTTTCAAAAGCCTCGTTAACATAATGTACCAATGAAATGATTCCTTGTGAACTCAGTTTCTTTTGGAAACACCAATGTATTTTCTATGCAGAAGTCTCTCAGGAAATGGCTCATTTTAAGACAGTTTTCTAGACCCTAAAAAGTTCAGACACAACTCTATTAATGCCTTTGCCTTGTAAAATTCAATGAATGCTACCACAGTATGAAACGAAATTTGAAATATAGTCAGAATAATTACCCATCTAATGCTAAGAGTTCAGCTAAAACATTTGTTATATAATTCAACCTTATATTTAGTTTCAAAGGAATTTTATGTAGCTGTCTGGTTTATTTAAATAACTGATTAGGCTGTCCTGTTTTAATTGGCAAAGTTATGCAAACAGCAACGAATATTACAGTTCACAGTAGTCTTCCATAGGAACAAGAATGGTTGAGGTCTAAAGGCTCCTCTAGAAGTCACCTTGTCCAATCCCCCTGCTCAGGCAGGGACACCTAGACTGGTTGCCCAGGACCATGTCCAGAAAACTTTTGAATTATTTCCCACTATGAGACTCCACAACCACCCTGGCAATCGATGGTTTAGTCATCCTCAGTTTTTAGTCACCCTTAGTTTTGATGGTTCAGTCACCCTCAGTCTTCTACTCACTCTACTCACTCTCACAATTTCTACTTTATACATCGGAAATCTCCACTGCACTTGTTCTCTGCAACAGTCTAGCTCCTCATTTACAAGGTTGGATGAATGTTGAAGCATAAGGATGAAATCAGGGATATTTCATTTAAGAAGGTGATGCAGTTCTTTGCTGAATGTATTTTGGACCATTTAGTTGGCAGTCACCTGTGTGTTCCTGTGTTAATGGAAGATGGTGTAAATGGAGTCAGATGTGCAACAGCAAGGATTTGCAACACAGCCAGGGAATGTGAGCTATGCCAGCTGATGGCAAAGCTAAGACTTTGTGTAGAATATTTTCTGCTTTGGGCGCAAACAGCATATTTCATGCTACTTTGCTTGCATTACAGCCATTTTTAAGCAATCCACAGAATGGAGAATAAGTATTTTGAACATGCAAAAGGTCTGGTATGTGCTCAGGCCCCACCTCCTGTGCAGTGTTTGTGAAGCTATCCCTTGATAAATGACAAACTGAAAAGACAAAGAAAAGGCAACAGCTTGTAGCCTCTGCTGACAGTGTAAATAGAAATTTGTGTTTAGCAGAAAAAGTTTACAGTTTGCAGTGAAAGGTCAGAAGGATTTCAATCATTTTTGGCATTTTGTCTCTGCTGTCTGCTCAATATCAAGCAAATAAAAAATCCCTGATAGACAGCTTCCAATTCTGTATACTTGGCTTTCCCGCTCAGCCTGAAGGAAGACGTAAAGTTCTGTCTTTGGCATTCTGCAATTACTTTAAGACACACCATCCTAACAAAGCTTTAAAACATACTCAGTCCCAACTTTTGATGTGATGTTTGGTAAGCTAAAAGACTTACCCAGCTCAGGTAGGCCTAGTGGTCTGCAGTTTTTCTGCTAAAAAATTAGCATGATGAGGAAGAGTTATATAATATGTTAACTCTCAACATGTTTGTTTTTTCCCAACCATTGTACACACTAAAATACATCAAAGACTTTTATGAGAAATCTCTTACAATCTGCAGTTGAACCAATTGAGTCTTGGAGGAGTCTGACTTTTTATTATTATATTATAATTTTTGCCTGCAGTGAGTTCTTTCCCTCTTCTGGATATTATTAACATCTCTTTTAGGAAAGATTTAGCTCTGGCCTTGAAAACACTGACAATGACATTTTTATTTCCCAAACTCAATTAAATATATACCAAGTGGAAATTGTTTTCCTAGAGGTATGTAACCTCAGAAATTTAAAGAAGAGTTATATTACTATGTACCTCAGATGTGACTACAACCACTGCTTTTTGTGAAATCACTACTTGCTGTATTCAGGACTGAATAAATGGAAATGAATGTGGAAAATAGAAATGCTGTGGAAATGAGAAAAAAAAATCTTCTGTATTAATGTTGTCTTTGGGTGCATCTCTCCTGGATTCAGAATTTTTAAAGGCATCTTAGGAGTGTGATTGGGATTAAATAGTAAAAATAGGACAGAGAGTGAGCTAGGTGTTGGCTGAATTTTTTTGCAAAGTGTATCCTTTTAATCACCCAAGTAAGCTTTTTCTTTGTGTTCCTAACTTCACAACCTGTGGCATATCTCAGCATGATCATACATGAGGAGATTGTTGTGTGTGCCAAAAACCCAAGCCCACTTTGTGTCTACAGGTGCTGAACATGCCTGGTGGGGTTTTCCCTGTTCCTCCCACAGGCATACTTGACAATGTCATGAGAGATCTATTTCCAATCTCAGATGCTCACATACTTTGCACACCTTGTCCTTCAGGCTTGGGCAGAATACCCATTCCAGTCACTGTGCAACTTATTCTTTCATATCCTTCCTGAGACACATATTTTTATACCTTGAAATACAAATTTCTTTACAGTTTTAAAACCTGATGTCCTTTGTACCTGGCTCAGAAATTTCATTACCCACACGAGTAACAGTGGTTGTGAAGAGCTGAAGATTTAAAGTCTTACCAGACAGTCCTCTTTTGACTTCCCTCTCCTTTTGATTTTCTCTCCCCTCTCACTTTTTACCTAGATATGGACAATTTGTCTCTGAGATTCAGTAGTGCTGAATGGAGCAGAAAAGATACCTGAATGTAGGTGTTTTCTCCTCCTACCATGGCCAGATATGGAATACAAACACCATTTCCCATTGTGATTAAACTCAGCCAGGAATGGATTTGTCCCCTAAATGGAAATTATAATGCATAGGAACTGCAGACACACTCAAACTTTGTTCTCTTTTTCCCCTAAATCTAGAATGGTTCAGATCAAAGGGCTGATGCTTACCATTTTCTACTCACCAGCAGAAAAATCTGCAGATTTTGCTGTGCTCAGAGCAAAGCACATTCCAACATGATACATTTCCATGATAGCTACAAAACAAAGCCTTTTGACAAATGAGAGTCAAAAAAGTTAAACATGGTCTAAAGACAGGAAGGCAGAAACTACTAAAAAGGAAAGATATTTCTTAATGCTTAGTTTATATAATATTTGCCCTCGCCAACACAAGGAATACATTGCTTTTAATGAGCTCTCTGTAGGTGATCTAAGTATCTGGAAGAAAGGCAGACTCTCCTCATTCAAAGGCACAGGAAAACACCATGTCTTAAATACAATTTTACCTTTACCAGAAGAAAATATCTTTCATTTATCACAACACTGAAGGTGCTGTAACACAGCTGTTCTTCAGCCAACACGGCCTACAGCACCTATATAAAGGACAGTTATGTGAGCATGTTTTTATTATTTTGCTTTTCTTCTTTGAAACCCAAGAGGAGCGTTAGACCTGTGTCTGTGCTAATCGGATAACTCGCCACCTGCAGGGCAGCTTCGTAGCGAGACGTGTCTGCTCCCGAGGAGCGCCCATGAAAACCCAATGCAGTTTCCATCCTGATTAAAAATTGCTCCAACAGACATTTGACCTGGCTGTAGCATCTATAAGAAATATTTGATCTTCAGATGCTACACTATTTGGCATTCAGTGTGCTTGATTTTATAAATGTACTTTACAAGTATTTTTAAAACCCCGTTTTTATCGCGGTTACAGATAAGTTTACAAAGACATCTAATTCTCCTTTGTTATTGCCACAAATAAGTTACGGTGACTGTATCTGGAGTTCGAAAAATTATACAAGATGGGTTTTAAATGCCAAACCCATTCTGTCTACTAAAGACTTCAGTAGGGAGTCTAATAAACCCCAAAGTTTACAAAGCTGCAATTGCTCATAAGAGCTGATCATCTGTGAACTGCCCTGTGCAGTGTTTGCATTAAGCCAAGATGAATCCCAGAGTGCAGCTTTAGTGCTAAAGAGGAAAATGTCTTGGACTATAGCTGTAGAAATTGTACCCTTTCCTTAGGACTTAACACTATTGCCTTTACAGAACTGTGCAAGTATCAGCCTTCCCAGTGCTTTCAGAGGCTCATTTCTATCATCCATTTCAGCTCTCTTTTAACAGGTCACCTCCAAAAGCAGGTCACAAGCTGAGCTGCTGAGCTTGAAAGTGGCGCCACAGATGGTGGTAGGAGTCCTTCCCCCTCGAGCAAAGGGTTAATCCTCTGGGACAGCAGCCCCAGGCTGGCGCTGGGAGAGGGTGGAGGAGCCAGAAACTGCATAGGTGAAGACACAAGGACTGCAGCACTCCTTCCCCACCCAGCCAGAGCACTGGAAACAGCCTGTGGCAGGAGGCCAGTGCATGCCCAAGACATGGCCTCCTCAGGCATTTTACCCAAATCATGCCTTGCTTTGTCTTGTCATCCTTCAGCAAACCAGGCCTTTTATGGCATGACAAAGACTTACATGGCCTGGAATAGATTTTTCACTTGCATGAAGAAAACTATTCCAGACCATACTACACTGTTTTCTCTTTTTTAATGTACTAATCTGCAGCAGGTCAGTGATTTTTGGTCAGTGCTCCTTTACTCTCTTCACCTCCTACTCCCCAAGAATTCTGAAGTCTCAGTGTATGCCATATTGGAAAGTTGGCGGTAAGGAGGGCTCCCTTCCTATTTGTCAGGAGATAAATTAGCTACAAACATAAAGTACTGGTTCTATTCAGTCATGAATCCCAATTTTACACATGGACACTGCCATTGATGCAGGAGGATTCTTTTAAATTACACTACTCAGAGATGAGCATCAGGGCATAAACTTCACTCTTCTCTCACAAAGTGTAGAGTTCTTGTTAAGTTTCCTTCCAGTAAGACCTTCTTGACAAATGTCTTTTCAGGAAACAACTCTTTTGCATCTCACAGCCTTGAAGCGAACCTGAAGAAATGTGTCTGCTTCTCAAGCAGACTTGTGGTCTCTGTATGGCTTAATTTGAAGTCAGAGGTTCAGAGACACCTGTGAACAGTCACCTGCAGGGACTGGAAACTGTGGGAAACAATGCAGTGCATAAAAGACCTTACTGCCACACTTAGAGTAAATTCAATGGAGAAAAGTGTAAGCCAGTATTTCCTTAGTTTTCTTGGGGAAGCATGTTCTCCTAGGACATGGGAACAGTATTTCACAATTATCATTTTCTAACCCGCTCCCCTCCAGCACAGTAGGAAGAGAGAATATTGGATGAGAATAGTAAACATTCAGCATATGCCTGTTTCACCATTCTGAATCAGAGCACCAGCCCCACATTCAGAGATAACAGCTGTGGGAGGCTGTCTTTCATCTGCAGTAAAAAGCATTGGCTTTTCTGCACACTTAACATTTCAACTCATTTACAATGTGCATCCTTTGGCAGCACACAGCTGAACAAGACCATAGAAATGTATTTTAAAATGTGGTAACATTAAAATTGGGGGTTTTTTTTGAGAAGCATCTGTGTTAAAATGACAATTACACTGTTGTATTTCTTCGCAAGACAATTCAATTTAGGGTTATTATTGTCAGTCAGCGAGGCATCATCACCAAGAGTGAACAAGGCTGAACTATGAGAAAGTTTAAAGCATCTTAGTAATGAGTTTAATATATTTGGAAGTCCTGGATCCTCACATGCTTTTTTTGCACTAATTTTCAGTGCTTGGACAAAGATCAAATGTAGTTGTGTAGCCGGCACACAAATATGCATGACCACTTTGGTGAAATTATAAAAAAGGCTAACTTCTAACTTGTCCATGTCATGTTATTTGGCAAAATAATGATGTAATTAAATGGGTTTTAGTACCAAAAACATACGTATCCATTTACATTTAAACGTTTTTCCTCCCCAATTTACCAAATAACGCTTTTGTTAGAGAATAAAATTCAATGAGCTTCATATGTAACTGGTGGAATTCTTAATCACAATGGGAAGAGAAGCTTCAGCACACAGATAATGTAGCAGATTTAGAGATCTGATTGCAGCACTGACCCTTGGCCTGCAGAGCTCCCAAGCAGGCCAACAAGGTGTAGCCTTTTCCACAGGTAGGAAGTGGGTTTGCTGGTGGCATCAGCTAACCCATGGTGAAGGATATGAGTAGAACATTTACAGCCCTACTTCCAGCTAAACCAAGAAATCTTTGGAGTATGATATGTTGATTTCATGAGTGTTTAAAGAAAATTTCTGCAGGCAATGGGATCCACATGTATGTTTTCTTGGGAGTTCCTTGTAAAACAACAGTCAAGTCTGAACATAAGTATGTAGTTTTAATGCGAAAGGTTTACATTACAGGTTCTTTCTTCATTCTCCTACTGCCTGTAGGCCTGTACACCAACAGAGACATCCAAAATCTGCTTTCATTTAATTAAATGGGATCTTTGTCACCAGATGGGAAAAAAAATCTGATATATGAAATAATGTCTGTTCTCACTACATTTCCAGCCCAATTTCCAAGACTTTGGGATAGTTTTGAATAGATGAAAAGAATTATAAGAAAAACATTTCCTTAAAAGAAAATAATTAAATGCAAGCAACACTCCCACTTAGAGTTCCAACTCTTCCATCTTTGGAAAATTTCCTTTTAGCTCAGAGGGGCTAGGCTAGTGAAGCTGTTCATCTGGGGCATCCCATTAAATGTCATAACTAGCAAGATAAGTTGCAGTAAAATGGACTCAGTAACAATCACTGTTGTCCACTTCAAACCAGACACATTAACCACTCTGACAATTTCTACAGAAGAATACCAATATCAATAAATTAGGTGCATGCCAAATTTGGGACTCAATGATATTGGTTCTTCTCCTTATAAATGGGAGTTTCCTCCACTGCAGTCAAAATGCTTCTATAACTGAGAACAGAATCTAGGCCTGTAGTGGATACCTGTTTAATTATCTGAACAATAGCTGGCCAGGGTTTGGGTTAATACAAACCAGAGTGATTCTAATTTTACTGCCTGAAAATGGTAATGTCATAGATTTAAACTGACATTTTTTCCTTGCCAAAATATTTTGCACTGGCACTTACTGTTGGAAAGACTAATTTTTTTTCTACTGCCAAGAACTGAGTAAAAGTTAGCCAAATTATTCAGTTCTTAATTGACGAAAATTCTCATTGTAGTTTTGCTTGATTAGGAAAAACAGGCTACAGTCTACTGCATGGATAACTGGGTATGTACAAGTTGAGATTAATTTTAAAATATTTAACAACTAGCAAATTTTATACAGGTTACTGTTCTCATTGAAATTAACAGGGTTATCTACATATGCCAAACTGTATGTCTGTACAAGTGACGAGTACTCCAACTCCTGAGTTTCACAAGCTTCTAATGTTGCTAATTGTTACATGGAAGTAATTAACGGAATTACTTGAGAAAAATCTATTCCAGATCATGTAGTGGCCCAAATTACTGAACTCTAGGAAATATACTTTTTACTTTACAAAATAGATATTCACCAGTATAATCAATGCACAGGAACTGGTGGGATACAACTTTCTCAAAGTTACAGTCTCTACTGCATGTAGTTTTCCATCATGCCTGTTCAGATTTCTGCATTTTATCTGTGTCACAGATCCTCCCAAGGAGAATTACTAGACCTTCATAGTCAGGAGGTTTCATAAAGTATTAAACTTCAGCAATCATTTTTTGCCTGAGGCAGACAAGGGAAAATTAGCCAGGAAATTCTTCAACAATATTGCGTTAAGAATTTTGCATTTATAAATGAAAAATAAGTAGGCTTGTCTTCTCTTCCATAACAGTTGTCACTGGGCTATGAATGCCACAGCAGTGTTGTATGGTCACAAAACACTGATGACTGCAAGTGCAGGAGAACACAAATCTCTCCCCTTCCTCTGGATAACTTGTCATTGCTTAGTCCTCTGAACACAACTTCATTTCAGGTTTCACATTTAATCAAGATGAGGACTTCATTTCAAGCCAAAGACATAACGGCATGTAATCTTTATTACAGTACCCCAAAAAAGTAAATAATTTTCAACAGACCACGGTTAAAAGACTGATTTGGGGAATAAATATTAAGCACAAGAAAGGATAAACGAAAGGGTAGAACAAGATATAGCTATTAGTCAGAGAGAGAAGAGCAAGAAGTAAGAAGGAATTCAGGAAGACAAGAAGCAGGAGTAGAATTTAGCAGCAGTTCTCAAGGATGATTTATGAGATTTGTACACATATTAGGAGATAATCCAGTCTAGAAGCTGAATAGGCAAAAACCCCAAAACTGAAAAAAAAATTAAATATACCAAATTGAGGGTTTTTTGAAATTTCTTTGTGGTTTTGATTACTGGTACTGCTTTTTAGGTTGAAAAGGAGGTTGACAATTTTATTTCTATATATACTATTCAAAATAAATCCATTTAAAGGCAATAACATTGTCATGTGGCAGCAGTTTGTACATTCTGCCCTCTGTTTCTGAAGAGAAAGTTTGAAAGTTGAAAGTTTGCCTTACATGCCCTCTCTGCATGTTACTTTCAAAAACCTGTACTGAGAACAGTATCTAATGAAAGAGCAAACATGGATGCCATATACTCCCAGAGATTATAAATCTTTTAGATTTTTGTCCAGTACAATCACTGCTGATTTATTATAAAGCTTAAATCAGTGATGATGGAAAAAATTGGATTACCTTCCAGTTCCAAGCAGAGAGCTGTTAAATCTCTGGTATCTCAGTTAATTTCTTCACTACATTCCCCTCCATTCCAGAACCCAGCTCTCCTCCAGATGTTTTTTTCCTTTGCCTACCATGAAGCTGCTGTGCTCTGGGGTCCCCTGAGTGTGAAATAGTTATGTCAGCACAAGCTACTCATATAGATGCAGAAATACCAGCAAAGCTGACTTGGGGTTTGATTTTTTTAATTTGAATTCTCACTGATTGTTTCATTTGTGTGCATATGCTCAGGTGCGCATGCTTGGGCTGTCCCAGCACTGTACCAGCACTTTGCTCAGGGCTGCTACAAGTACCTGTCATTTAGTGTTTCAGCTACAAGTACCTTGTCATTTAGTGTTGTTTCAGCAGCAGAGTGCTCCTGCTCTAAACACAGCCCAAATTGCACCTCATATCTAGTGCTGGCACTTGTCCAAGTGCATCGCAAAGCTGCAAACACACCTTTGGAAACACTAGCCTTTGGGTGACTTTACTAATAAACTGTGAGTACAGTCCTCTAAGGAGCTCATTCTGCAAGATCTAATCAGCATTATTATTTAATTTATTGAGAAATTTGTGACAATTTTCAGGCAATACCGTTCAAACCAAAGAAAAAAACCCTCCCATTCCAATCCTGTGGGCTATATTATATACTCCAGAATATCTCCTTCATTAGCATAGTTACCACAAAGCAGATGAGAAGTATTTCTGTCAAGACCTCGTGATTTCTGTTAACATTTGAAAATCTGAGCATGTTTTTTGACTAAATGCAAAATTAACTTCGAATTAATGTAGGTTCCCCATCTCAGAGTCAAACAAAACACACAAATGAAAATATTTTTAAGCATTGCTGATAGCCATCCTGCTGGTATGAAACACAACTCCATTTTGCTTGCTAGAGAAATACCAGCCTAGGGATTTATTTTTTAATTTGATTGAGCCACAGTCTGTAGGTAGCCATAAACCTTTGGTTCTGATGTTCAGCAACGAGAATCTGGTGGACAAAGTTTAGAAGGAAGGATATGGCATAATTAAGTGCATTGCTTTTGTGGAATTAGTCATTGTTGATCTATCTGCATCATCCTGGGAATATCTAGCACATGCCTTAACTATGCCATTGCACAGATAAAGAATAATTTTTACAAATACTTAACTGCTTTTAAAAAGTCTAAATTTTAAACAAAAAAAAAGGAGTATGGGCCAGGGAGCAAAGGCCTTAGCTGATTGACAGTACAGATATACAACCTTCAGATCCTAATCCATGAGGGGATGTTTGCATCTGGCTCCATAATGGAGTTCACATGCCTGAATTAGATGCCGGCACTCTATGCACATGTTTAAGTGGGGTTAAGTGCCTTGGAGAGGGATTCACAAAAGCCACTGTTTGGGGAGTTGCCTAAGCCAGCCAAATAGTGAAGGCTGAAGACTGCAGTTCGTCCTAAGTCTTAGCTCTCTCCTGGTTTTAAGTGCCTTCTGGTGAATGAAGTACACAGGCACAAGTCCCTCCACTCTCAGCTCATAGCTCACAATCCTCTTTAGAAAGCAGGTGCCAAATTTTTCTTTCAAACTCCAAGCAACCATCAACAGCTCAAGCACAGTCTTACTTGGGCTGAGGAACATTGGTCTAATTCTCCCTTTAGCAAAAGGTGCTTCTGAGATTTGCATTCCCTCCCTCCTGGGCATGCCTGAGCCAGCAGGCTACAGGCATCAGCTCCCAAGAGGAGGGTAAGATTTGGCACAGGTCACAGCAGACTCAAGAAACCATAGGGAGGAGGGAAACCAATGAGAGACTTTGTCTGAAAACCTGGGAAGTGTCCACAGGTAAACGGAGCCTTAAGTCCACACCCAGCACTAAGGCTTGTGCACTGGGACCAAGGTGTCTTTGAGGAGGATTTCAGTGTCTAACAGCTCAGGCATCAGCTTCTCAGGCCCTGATAAGGGGCTTGGAATTCAGCTGAGGATTGAAGTGCTTTAATTTCCTCCACCAATCCCCCATTCTCCTGTGCTTCCAGCCCCAGCTCTACCTTGTAGTGCTGCAGGAAGCCAAAGGGAGGCTGGTGTTCACTCTTGACCCAGTTGAGCTCCTTGGTAGCTGCAAGTTTGTCAGTCTATCACTTCATCTGGCTGCAGCACAGATGAAATGCACATGCTGGCTCCCAGTGCAGATATTTTATAACTATTAGTCCCCAAAGCTGAGCACTGACCAGCTTTCCAGACTGTGCATTTGCTAGTCTCAGTCATTATGGGCTCAAATGGCTGCACTGAACATTTCAGAATGTTCTCCTTGAGTAGAGTTGAGAGGCTTAAGTTGAGTGACTGATAGTATTTGCTCCTCAGGGCTTGACTTTGCTTTCCTTTGGCCTCATCTGGGTTGTTCCAAGGTGACAGATGTGGTAATTTCAAGTCCTTTAAACCATAGCACATTGGATTGCATACAAGAAATTAATTCCATCCCCTGGCATTTTTGGAGTTCAAATGACTGTGTATTTTCATGGATCCAGGATAAGGTGTGGTGAGTGGAATGGGAAGGGTCTTTTGTGTGCGTGTGTGTGTGTGTGTGTGTGGTGTGTGTGTGTGTGTGTGTGTGTGTGCGCGCGCGCTTCAGAAGATTTCTTTTCTTTTCTGTGCTTTTGAGAGCCATGGCAAACTCTTGCTGTAAGTGTTCACTGAATCAAACCTTCAGGGAGTATTTCACAACTCAGGCTGAAAATTGTTTTGGTTGTGTCTTGCTACCCTTATTTCTGCACTCACAGAGTGGGAAGTGGATGGTACCTGTGTTGGCTTGTAAATGTAATGCTAACAAGTAACAGTGACTTCAAATTCTTTCTTTCTGCCCCTACACTGATGTGTGCTTTTGTGCTGAAGCAGACTTGAGTAAGATCTATTTCTTACCTGCTACACAAGAGGAAAAGGCAGAAGGTCTTTAGAAACAGATCGATTCCTGCATGACACAGGGATGTGTGTGCAGTTCAGCCATGACAGTAGCGTAGAGGAGTATTCAGTGATTTTCAGCTGTGTTTTTTACGCAAATGCCAGATGATGAAGGGATCCTACATAGGTAGATCTACTGCCACCATCTAGCACTTCTATGTTCATGTCTGCCCACAGTATGATTCAGAGCACAGAGGGTCTTTCATGAAAATTACAAGCCCAGTTTTGAAACCATTTTAACCTCAGTTGTAGTTATTGTTATCTTAGTCTTTAATCAAGAAAAGTAGCATAAAAGTAAAATAATTTAGCCATTTAGGAAATATGTTTGTGAGCTAAGACCCTGCTTGAATTTTGTGAGTGGAATGTCAGGTCATGATTAGCACATCCTAACAAATATGATGATACCTGCAATATTTGACCATAAAATAGGAAAATAATTACTGCTAAATAATTTTAAAAACATCTCCTGATTTCACCTCTTGCTGGAGTAGTCTAGTATGTTTATAACCTTCTAAGGCAAGACTATTCCACTGTTGGAGCAAAGGTAGGAAAAGCATGCAAAGGGCAGGAATTTTTTAATTGAAAATAACCTTCCAAAAAAAATTGTCTGAGAGGAAGTTTTCTCAAGAAAAATATTTACAGACATTGTTTCTGTTTTCATATCTCCCTTGGACTGGGACTTTGGATTTCGGGAAGTGGCAGAGTTAGAGCACAGCAAAATAAAAATAAGGGAGAGGGGAGCTGCTCCTTTTCTTGACAGGCTCATCAAAGCACAGTGAACGGAAATATTGTAAAATGGTAAACAGTTTGGTCTCCAAAATAAAGCCTCCAAAGCCTCTTGCTTTTATTTAAAAAAAGGGTCATGAAGAAGCATGAGGGAAAGAGCCAAGAAAACACATTTTGTACGCCATCAAAGTGAGAAAAGGAACAGAAATGCTGTGCCAGTTTCAGACAGAGGCAATCAAGCAAATTTTTCTGGCAAGAAGGCAATGTATGAGGCCACAGGATTGCAACGGGAGTCACAGAGAACAATAAATTATTTCAAATTAGGATCAGACCAAGTACTTCAGGAGTCCCACACAAATTTCTTGCTTTGTAGAGCAAGAACTCACTGGACTGTTAAAGTACCACTGCTTGGATTGAAAAGGCTGGAGTATGATCACTACAAAGGGGCACAGGAAATAAAATTATTTATAACCAAAAGACTACAACCAAAAAACCTGTGCACCCAGAATTAGGCTCTCTTTCTTATGAGAGTTAATGTTCTTGATTCCTTGATAGGGGTTAAGCGCTTCCCTGTAGTGGATTACTGTAAAGCATTTAAATTTAATCGGTAGCATACAGTGCTAAAAGAGCTAGAAAGTTCTACACCTTAGAGAGGGTCCTGCTTCATCCTGATAATAAACAGGGTAAAACTTACCCCGTTCCAAAAAGCCATCCCTCCTGCCTGCTCCAGGCACCCTAGAGCTGCCACGAGCCCCAAACTGTCCCACAGCAGACCAGGGCCAGACCAGGGTGTTAGCGGAGACAGACATGCGCCTTTCCAAAGCTATGGCTGTGTTCTGTCCACCTATGAAAGAACAGCCTTTGCATCCCCAAAATGAAACACATGGTGACAGTGCCCATGGCATGGCAGGATGTCGCACCACACAGGGCGTCATGAGTGTTTACGGCCATGCAGGGCAGGTCAGACCTCAAGCGGCACTAGCAACTGAAACAGTACTTGCCACAGCCTCGGATCCGGGAAGCCCAAGAGCAGCTTTTGGCCACTTTTCCCTTGTGTCCTAGATTTGGCAGCAAGTGTACCTCAGGCTGAGAGTCCAGCCTACACAAGTATTACAATTGCAGACAGCTGTACTGCTTTACATAACACTTAAACTAATAAAAAGACAGATTATCTTCCCTGCAACAGTTTGCAACAATTAATCCCTGTCATCACCAAGAACACTTCTATAATCAGGATTTTTCTTTCTACTGCCATCTTTTGGAAGTGTGTAAGAAAAGACATACTTCAGCACCTCTTTGTGTCTTGCAGGTGTCAATGAAGGGAATTTCTGCATGCACATCTAAGTTTTCCTAAAGGTCTTGAGATCTACTAATTCATAGAATGCTCCTTCTCCAAGCAGTCCTTCAGACACAAGACATAAAATCCTAAACCATGCTATATTAGAATAAAATATATATAGACATATTTAAGACTCAGTGCACCCTTCACAAAGCTGACAAAATATTTTCTGCTTTTAGTACAGTAATTCAATTAATCAAAAGAGGACCTAAGAGTTCTCTAACCAGTAAAACTGGTAGATATCCTCCAGAACAGCATTCCGGCACTTATTGCATATTTGGCCAAAGATTCAGTATATACCTGAGTTTGTTAATTGTCGCAGAAAGAGGCTGTTTTCTTCCTGTACTTCCGCCTACTCTCCCACATATCTGATGAGTTGGAGCATTCCCACTGACTACAAGTTTAACAGTGAACTGTGTGCATTATTCACTTGTCATTTAGAGCCAATTTGCTAGCCTGTGGCTTGTTCTCAAAGCTGTAGCTGGCTCACCCAAGAGGTAGTGAAATAGAAACTCTTTACAATTCTACGAGTGAGTATATTCATAGCAGCACTGCTAGAGGCACCACTTTAGATTAAAACAACAAAATGTGATGCACTTGGCAAACTATTGTACCATAATAACACACAAACATTGTATCATGAAAATTTGGGAGACTTCTACTGCAGGGAGCCCAGCACAACCTATCCCTAGACAGAGCAAGGCCAAGAATGATGAGTGACAGCTGAGAAGGGAGGTTTCCAAAGCAAGCCTGCAGTTTCCCTATTCACACTGAGATGGAACCAGTAATCACCATAGTTCATTATCAGCACCTCAAGGTTCAGCCTACTAATCACACACTTCTAAAGTGCATCACCAGTTTGCCTACAGATCACACACCAGTCTTAAGTGCATCACGAGTTTTTGTCTTTGCATTATTTGGGGTTAGTGGACTGGCAGTAGATGTGAAGCGTTCTCACCAAAACCCAAATCAACAATACCCTTAGGTGAAACAGTTGTTGACTATACAAGCACTTCCATGAGAACCAGCCTCCTTTCCAGTGTGTTGCCAATGGGCAAACCCATTGTAATCTGATAAGGAGAATTCCTTGGACGGTGTCCATGGCTGTGGCCTGCAAGAAGCTCCTTCTGGAGCGCTCAGTAGCACCAGCCCTGCAGAGAGGGAGCCCTCAGCGCAGTTCCCACGTTGAACAATAGCTGTGCCTGGACACATTGTCGACCAGGCTGAGGCTCTGTGCCAGCAGCATGATTCCGTGCTGATAAGCAGAGAGGTGGCTCTGCACTTTGATCACTTTGTTTGTTCCACATTACTGGGTCTGGCTTTGTGCACCAATCACTGCTGATCACTGAATGGGGACCCAGTGACAGTCATTTAAGTGTCTCCATCAAATCTGCCTGCCACCAAGACTTCAGGCAAATTGCCAGAACAGAGCATTAGGCAGAGGATTTGAGTGCATGCTGTATGGCAGAGAACAGGAAAACATATTCAAAGGCAGGTATTTGCTAAATCCTACCTATAATTAATTCTAATCCCATAATTAAAGTCGCATGCTTTTCTGCAAACATTCCCCCACGTTGGACCTTCCTCCCCAGCCCGAGGTCAGGCACCAATTTGTGCAAATGAGTACATGCCACCAGGAAAGAGAGCTGCATCCCCAGGACTGTGGTCACCCAGCCTGTGGTGCCCAGCTTACTGATCCTGGTCACGGCTCCCTGCCATCTGACTCGAAGTAGCTTCAGGCATTTTCCAGCAAACAGCATCTGGGCCAGACCCTCAAAAACACGCAGAGACAAACCCGCCTGGAAATCAATCACCAGTGCCAAGCATCTTAATATCATCATAAATTATGAGCTTCGTGTTTGTGCTGAGCCAGCAGAGGCCTGTGCATGGGAGCTGGGGTTGTGATGATGTGAAACTTATCATGCCCAGATTTGCAGAGAGGTGAGGAGATGCCTACCTGAGCCCACATAGGTAGGCTTACAGCCCCCTGGGCATGAGGAGGAGACTAGAGGCAAGATAATTATGTCTGCATGGACTAAAAATGTCCTTCTCATTGTAGCTGCTTCCACTGGCAGGGTGTGTTTCACACATAGGCACACATAATACCTGCACACAGCAACAGATACAGATCCATATGCAGATACACTCTGTTTGGAAGTAAGAAACTGGGGAAGCCCAAGGGTGCCATTTTCATGCAGGTAGGCTGAGTGATCATCCAGAGTGAGCACACACATGAATGTGTTTGCAGACAAACCGGAGCAGAGGCAAGTGCTTTGTTTTTGGGAATGCATTTATAAATGGATAAACAGAGACCATCCCCAGGCATTGCAAGAAAAGATCATATCATTACCAGTGAGGCCAAAGATAGCTTATGGATGACCAGTGGTTTTTAAGATGAAGCCATTTATTTAGATGTTATCGCACTTCTCTAAGAAAGAAGCTCTAGGTAGCCTTTTTCAATTAAAAAAAAAAATAGAAACAAGCACTCTGCCACATGTTGAATATTCCCATTAGCAGCAGGTTTATGCATGCATGCGTTTGAAATGTTTATTATGAACAATACTTGTTATGACTGCCTTAGATTTAGCAAATACCACAGATAATCAGACCCAGTTGTTAGACCTTGAGCAAAATATCATTTAATTTATTTTTAACATACTGAACAATAGCTATTTCTTGGTAATCTAAACTGAACACAGACACTTGAGACTACTTTTGTTTCCTTGGAGGAGACAGTGAAAAGGAGGGAGGGGAAAAAAAATAAACCTGATCTCTGTGGGAGAGTTTCTCAAGAAGCAAAAAGGCAAGATTACATTACCATAAATCCTACTTTTCTCCCTACTGAATGGCACAAGCCCTTATAGACACTTTAGCAAGGTAAATTCTTCACCTACTGGAACAACAGGTATTGCCTTCAGTGAAGCTTTAGGCACTGTTACAAGCAAAATGGTGGCAGGACCCCAAACCTTCTGGGGGCATAGATCAACCGTCTCGTGCCAGTAGCATGGCTGGGTCTTTGCCCAGGGGCTGTGCTCCCCTGTACTGTCCTCCTGCTCTTCAATGGCTGAAAATAAGATTAAATCAAAGCAGCTAGTGTTTAATTTGGGTTACAAAACAGGTTAGCTTTCAGAGGAAATCCATCTCAAGGTATATTTGGTTCCTTCACTCTCTGCTTTTATGTGGAATATGACTGAATTTTCAATAAAAGAAACCCCCTACACTGGTGTTTATTAGTTTGCTGGCAAACTGGAAAACATCTGTCCAAATGATATAAAGACTCATTTGGCACAGAAGTGTGGCAATGTGTGCATTAAATGGTGCTTGAGCATATACAAAATTACTTGGTATGCAGAAGGTTTTGTTTTTTTCCTGTACCTGAAAACACAAGTTCCCACTAAAATTCAGTCTCTATACAGTACAGGGTACCCTCAGATCTCTTCAGAAAGTACTACTGACTGACAGGTTAGTCTTCAAATGATCCACAGACGAATTTCATGAAATCCAGAAATAATCCAGAGTTAATGATCCAGAGATGAATTTAAGCTGTGATAAAGTTTTGAAATACTGTCTTTGAAAACTGTGGACAACAATGAGCTGGAAAATTCACTGTTCAAGTCGGTTACACTTTGCAGCACCAGTGCTGAGAACAACAAGCAACATTTGCTTGATTCTTGTATCTGAAAATGCCCCACCCTTGAAGTCACAATAGCTATTCACTGGATAGAAATAGCTTAGTTTGCTACAGGAACTAAAGCCTATATAGCTGCTCTTCTAATTTTGTGATGAGAATTCTTCCTAAAAAGGTAGCTACCTAACAGAACTGGTTTACAAATGCCAACACCTCCCTCCCCAGTTTATAAGCCCAGTGCTTAATCCAATGCTTTTCATGTGGTGGAGACCTTAAGAAAGACATGGGGGTGGGGGGGCACATGTTTGCAAGCACAAATCAATCAGTAGTTTAAGGGATCTGTATTGTAGAAAGCAGGGACAGGATAGCCACTTGTTCCCAAAGTAGCACTAAAAATGAAAACAGAAAAAAAAAAAAGTGCTATCACTTTGTGAGGACTTCAGTTCTCTATTATAAGCCCCTCTGTGACATTTCTTGAGCTGCCATGTACCTCAGTGTATGAACTGGGTAGGGCCTGCCAGTAGAAATCCCCCAGAGAGCAGCTGTGCACCTCACCCACCAGCTCTCTGCAATGCAGTGGGGATGCTCCTTATGCACCTCAACACTCTGTTTGCTATTTCCATTGCATTATACTGCTCTTGGATGTCTCTGTATGACAGACACTTTAGTGAGGTGTATAATGCTCCTGTGGGATTGGATACACTATTGTAGATACTTGGTAATAGGATCTGTTCTCAAGGCAACTCCGAAAGTCACCCTAACCACTTCTGATCTCGACAAAAACACGCTGGAGAATGTAGCTTTTTATCAGCAATTGTTTTTAGTAGCACTCTTCTGTGAACAAAATCTCCAGAGTCACTAGGATTTTTATTTTGCAGCACTCATTTTCCTTGTGGAAACCAGAGCACTAGCAAGGCCATCCCCCCAGTGCAGTGGGGAACTAGTCTCTGCAGCTTCAGGCAGCCCCCATAGAAGGGACTGCAGGGAAGAGATTTCAGGTCACTGAGATCCACTCATGCCTTATGCCTGTTTGGGAAATACAGCAATTCAAAAACAAGAGCTGGTAAGTTAAGCCCAGGGGGGTAGTCCCTGGGTGAGTATCTTAGAAGTTCTCAGACAACCCAACCTTGGTTGCAGAGTGATGACTTTCCCGTAAGAACCAATAAACCAAGGTCTAGTTTCCACTCTTTGCAAGACCACCTATGATTTCAAGTCCCAAGTGGATGGGCATCACTCTTTCCATACATTCTTTACATAATTATGCTAAAACAGCCATTATTTCTTCACACCAATTTAAGAATTATGACTGCTGGTGCATTTTGTTTTGTCTCCTATTTCTGCTGACAAACTCAAACAGCCAGAGAAAGATCCTTTATAGTTCTCTCAGAACAGCCTACCAAAGAGATTATTGAGAAATGTTTTCACTCAAGCTTTGCCTGTAAAAATGTGTTTTTTCAAGAATTCTCTCTCACCCACAGAACCAACCAGATACCTTCACACACAAGCAACTGAACACTGTGGTTTAGGATAATGTAGCTTCACCTCAAGTGTCTTGTGCCACCCTAGGTAAAGCAAAATGTTTCTTGTGGCTTAATCTGAACGTCTGGTGCAAAATGACATGTCACACTGTGGGAAAGCTCGGTGGCTCCTCTCCTCCATCTTCCTTCCAACATCCAAAGTTACAGTAAAAGTTTGCTTTCTCCAAGCCCTTAGCTTCTCTAAAGGTGTACTCATGCACTTATTAACCTGCCACAAATACACAGACACATTGCTATTGCTTTCTGACAAAAACCCTGGAAAATCCCAATCCAAAGTAAAATTATTGCTCCACCAAGTCACCTTGGAAAGCATGTCATATTGCATTACATGAATATGTTTGAGGGTGATCACTAAATTGCTGGGGTTTGGGTGAAGGGGGTGGGAAGTCTTACACTTTGGCTGCATCTTCAAAACAGGTTTTTCTCCTTCTCACTCTCCTTGATTTCTGTCACTGCCAGGAAAACATCCCCTTTTGCTGTTCAGAAGCGCTGGAGGACCTTTCCAACATTTAGGATCTATAGGCTTTTTTTAAAAACCAAGGGCAAAATTTTCAGTAGCTTTTAGGCATTTAAAGATGCCCATAAGGAATGGGTTTCACTAGGAGACCCATTAAATAGGTTTCCTAGCAAGGTCTTCAAACCAGAGCTGTGCACCCAGGCATTCAGAAACAAACTGCAAGGCAGAAAAAATACACCTTCAACTTCTCTCAGTGCATAAATAACTTTGTAGAGAAGCTGAGCAGGATGAGAGGCAATGAGCAGAAACTCTGAAGGACTATCCCCAGCATCTCTCATGCTTCTGAGCAGGCTTTCCCTGTAGTGATGGTATCTGACAGCAATAATCCAGCAGCAGCACATATGACTCTACCACATCTCTCATCAAGACTAATCTTGTCTGATCCCGCCTTCCTTTGGGAGCAGGGGGAGATGAGCTGGACAGACAGTACCAAACACAGGCTGTGTCTCCAGTACCTGCGGCAGACCCCAAGCCCCAGACAGCTCACGAGGCCACAGTGCAGGTTCTGACCTCCTACCACAAAGATGCCTGCCAAATCACATCTAGCCCAAGGTTGTTCAGTAAATAAACTCCCACCTTCCACCTCAGCTAGTCACAGGCACCAGCCCAAGCCAAAATCAACAAATGAGAAGCAATCTGTCATTTCCAGGTCACACTGGTTGAGTTATGGATGAGTCAAAAAACACTACAGGAAACACAGATGTGGTGAGATCATCTCCTTCTCTGGAGCCCTCCTATCTCTACAAGTCTTGCCTAACCTCCCACAAAATTTCTGTGTGCATACACAACCATCTTGTGTACCTTGTGGTCGTGCCTGTTCCAGTGCAGGTGCATTGCGTGATGATTGACAGAGCCAGGCCCGCCTGGCACAAGCAACAGGAGCCCAAATTCATCTGAGCAGCAGGCAGGCTGGTGTCTCCTGTAGGAAAGTTTTTTCAGTTATTTCAAATGCCTCCCACTCGCACACAAAGTCCATGTTTTGTAATAAAAACAAAGAGAAAATCTCATCCAAAGGAATTTTACCTATTTCCCCTTTTACTTATTCAACTGAAGTTATCTTTTTTAAACCCCCCCCCCCCACCAAAAACTGGCTACCAGGACAACAAAGTAGCCAAGATGCCAAATTAATAACCTAATTCTTCAAAATCCACCTTGCCCTTCATACTAACAGGTTTCAAAACCAGTCCTATATCATCCAGTATCTTATAATTTTTTAAAAGGTTTCACTGAATTTCTCTCTTCATAGAGGTAACGTTTTTCCTTTGAGAGAGAGGCAGAGAATAGTGCAAATTTTCCAGTAACTGAGATTTTCCCTGCAAACTTAGGTAGGCATTACCCTATTCAGCTACAGAGAGGCCAAGGTGTTGCAATTTACTTCTGTACAGAAAGGAGCAGAAGGCCAAGAAAGACAAGGGGGATATATTCCTGCCTCCCTCATTCCCACCCATCCCACCAAAAAAACCCCAAAAGTTGCTTAGGGTCCACGTGCCCAGATGAAGCTGCAGTGGGTTAGTTCAGTCACCCCACCCCAGCCAAGCCACAATAACTGATCATGCACATGCTGTCCTCCCACTCCAAAGCTCACCATTGACCTTTAAGCAGAAATACTACATCCCAAGGCCCTAATCCTTTGGCTCACTGCAGCACAGCCAGCTGTGGGCTAAAAGCCACATTAAACTCACTGGAGGAGAAGCATTTGCTGAAATGCTTTGCTGAACAA
The DNA here is from genome assembly GCA_009764595.1 of Geothlypis trichas. Classification (NCBI taxonomy): domain Eukaryota; kingdom Metazoa; phylum Chordata; class Aves; order Passeriformes; family Parulidae; genus Geothlypis; species Geothlypis trichas. Next base: position 21,063,839 of record CM019902.1, read on the forward strand.
GGATAAGCTTGGGCTTTAGCTACCCTTACAAACTCCTGTACATCTTGGCTCTGGTTTTCTTTGCCACATGGCAGCTGGTTAGTCCAAGAATTCCTGGGAGGGAAAGTGACTGTAGAAACTCAGCTATGCAACATATGCTCCATCTAGTGTTTATTCGTAGTATTTCATTTTCTTAAAAGGTTTGGTTTGCTGTTAACACATATTTCCATCTTTTCTGTAGTTCATATGTCTGTAGGTGATCATTGCTGAAAATAACCTGCTTACTTCAACTACACCATTTTGATCTACCCTCCACTTACACCTTCACTAATGATTATACACGAATTTCCATTTAGAGATAAAATCTCATAGAGCAGAATGAAGGGAAAATGTTTTAAAAAGGCAGCAAGGGTTTCCCCAGGTGCGTTGCTAACACCAAGTGAACGGAAAACGTCAAACAGGAGTAAAACATAAAACCTGGAGGGCACACAGGGGAGAGTTTCCCCCCATAAATGATACTTCCCAGACATGAAGGCACAGTGCTGAGTCCCTTTGCCGTAGACTGAGGTACTTTTTTGTCTTCCATGTTGAGCCAGATGGTAGTGCCCTTAACTGCAAAAAGAAAAGCCAACAACAGGTGGGACAAGAATCTCAAGCTAAAATTTTGATAAAGAAGTAAAAGAAAGAAAGTCCAACCTCACTCTGTTGTCAGCAGGACTGGTGAGGTTCTGAGATGGGCTGCCTTGCAATTGGCCAGGATCTGCAGCGGGGAAGACCTTCAGAAAATAGTTGAACATTCCCAGAGGAAGGCTTGGGTTGGCTGATCCTACCTGGAGCGGTGGCAGCCTAAGCAGGCCCATCCCTTCTGGGAGGAGGCAAAGATGATCCCAGCGCAGCTAAGAGGAGACCTGGCAAGGATCTGTGATAGAAACGGACAGCCCTTGGACATTGCAGCCATAGGATACAATCCCAAGCACAGATTTAATCTCAGAAACAGAGCTTTCATTGCTGTGAAAAGCAGAAGGGGAACTGACAATACAGCTTCTTGGGCAGAACACATTTAGGAGATCCTCACATCCTCTGCCTGCTCTACCCATGTGCCAGAGCTTGCAGCAGAGTTCCCCAAAGCTCAGGTGAGAAGGCAGCAAGCTGGGAGCAGGCCCCTGTGTGGAGTAACCACAGAGGGCTCCTCTAGGGGGGGCATAAAACTAAATACATAGAAGGGCATTTGCTGTAATAGCAGTGCTTGAGTAGACCCTCCAATAAATCAGATACAGGCCTGCTGCAGAATCCTCCAGGGCAGCACACAAACAAGGGCCACTTTGCAGAGATTTAGGTCCAGTTTGCTGGACAGAAAATGAGAACAGCTTGCCCTAATGAGGAATGCACAATATGAAAAAATATCTTCCAACTGTGTGTTTTGTGGCGCTTTTCACAGGTGATGGTCATGCTGCTCTTCCCCATGCAGCTGCTGGTAGTGGCTGTCACTCTTTACCTAGAGCTGGTGAGGTCTGCTCAAGGTGGTGCCTACTATGGGATCAAGCAGCTGCCACCTCAGGTGCCCCAGTACCAACCTCTTGGACAACAAGTACCTCACATGCCGCTGGGCAAAGAAGGCATCCCAATGCAGCACCTGGGCAAGGAGGTACCCCGCATGCCCTACGGAAAGGAGTACCCCCATCTGCCCCAGTACAGGAAGGAGGTCCCACAGATGCCCATGCTCGGCAAGGATATGGCTCCCAAGAAAGAGAAAGGTAAGTCAGCATGTCCCTCTCCACTCCTGCACGGTCCCATCTGGCGTGCCATGGGGAAATTGAACATTGGAGCAGGTTGCTGCTGTAGGCTGGGCTCAGCACCCTTGCGCCCAAAGGGCTGGCCAGGCTCATACCTGGCCACAGGTGGACAAAACAGGTTCATGGGAGCTGTGGGGCAGCTCAGGGTCACCAGCACAAGACCACAGTCATCCTCTGGGCTGCAGTACAGCCTCTGAGCAGCCCTACCTGCAATGAGCCTCCAGCATACAGGTTTGCTCAGGTGCTGTTCAACTCCAGGAAAAGTCTTGATGTCCCACCTGTTTGTAGGAGACCCTCTGACGGGGTTTCAAATGATGGCTCAGAGTCCTGTCTGGATCTGCTCCCACTCTCACTGGAACAAGCAGACATATGAACTAAGAGCCCCAAGGTTTAAATTTATGGAAACATCACAGTTTTGTCTTTGTCCAGACCCTGTGATTTTGAGGTTTGCAGATAAAAGCACACAATTTCTCTACAGACTCTGGAGGCCTCTTTCTGTAGGTATACTTATGGGTGTAACAGAGGCATTGAAAGTACAGAGGATTAATGCACAGGTCTGCACGTACAAGCACTTTCTCTATTCAGTAAAGGAAGTTTTGACAGTATTAAGGTATTTAAGAAAACAAAAAAAAAGAGTCCAAAATACAAAGGGTGACCAGGAAGACCCAGTGTCATAAAATTCTTGTGAGGACCACCAGCATCTGTGCAAGTGCAGACAAACTGGGTAACTGTCTTACTGAGGCCCCAGCAAACCACAGCCTCCACTGACTTCAGAGGGAAATGGAAGATTTCAGAGCCTATTTTTGGAATTTCTGAACAAGAACCATTGGCTGTAGAAAAATCAACCTACCTCATGAGCAAAGATTTTTGATGTGCATAAAACACAACACGCGCACAGAGGAAAGGTTTCTGCCTTCCATAAAGCAGAGGTCTGCCCTCAACCTCATCTCCTGTCCTTCCCCAAATCTCTCATTTCTTTACACATTTTAGAGCCAGAAAGAGTTTCCATTAACCCAAAAATCAGCAGCTTGAAAAGTATCCACCCCAGCAGCAACTTCCCCACCCTGATCTGCAATGATAAGTAGTGACATACACAAAAATGTGGGTTTCAACAATAAAAACCTTTTGCAAATTGTTTAGAAGAGCCATAACTAGACATGGCTATGCCAGAAGAGCAACACTGATTAAGGCTGCAGGTTTCCAGTAATACTCTAATGGGAACCAAAGCTTTGGGGAAAATACAGACATACCTTATGTATAAACTTCTTACTAATACACTCTTATTTAATTGATCTTGCTTATTTATGCCCATCCAGAAGAAGCACTTTTATGCCAGGATTCCTCCCACAGCACGAGAGCACTGAGTTTCCTACAAAACTTCTTAAAGGTAGATTGATCTACCGCAATGTGGGACAAAATGCAGATTTTGCTGTTTAAGATTGTATAGGTAGAAAACACCACCAAAGCACAAATGGCTTTTACATATGATGCACAGTAATTACTTTGTGGTAACAGAAGCACACATGGAAGTTTGGAGTATGAAAAACAGTAACATCCTCTTTAATTCTCAACACCAACCTGTAACTCACTAGTTGTCTCTGTCTACCACAAAACCACAGGCCACCATTAAAAGCATATTCAATTCAAAAATGCCTGTTTTTTGAAGGATGTGACTGCACTCACCTTTTATCTCTCCCTCTGGCCCTTTCCTCTTCTCTTCCCAGAAATTCCCATGCGCAGTCTGAGGGGTGAGCAAGGTCCCCCAGGTGAGCCTGGACCAAGAGGGCCACCAGGGCCACCAGGATTACCAGGTCATGGTGTACCAGGAGCCAAAGGAAAACCAGGCCCACAAGGATACCCAGGAATTGGAAAGCCCGGTTTGCCAGGGATGCCAGGAAAACCAGGGGTCATGGGGCCCCCAGGGCCAAGAGGGGAGATGGGGCCGAAGGGGGAGATTGGGCCCATGGGGATTCCTGGACCACAAGGACCACCAGGGCCTCATGGGCTTCCTGGCATAGGGAAGGCGGGTCCTCCGGGGCTGCAGGGGCAACCAGGGCCAAAGGGTGAGCCTGGGATGAAGGGGCCACCAGGAATCCCTGGGATCCCAGGGCCAAAAGGGGAGAAGGGGGTTGGGATCCCAGGTTTGCCAGGTCTGAAGGGTCCACCTGGGCTTCCTGGTCCCCCCGGCCCCGTGGGACTGCCAGGGGTTGGCAAACCCGGCATGGTTGGCTTCCCTGGCCCACAGGGACCCCTGGGCAAACCCGGACCCCCAGGAGAGTTGGGGCTGCAGGGGCCTCCAGGGGCCCCCGGGATCCAAGGCCCTCCCGGCCCACCTGGTATTGGCAAACCAGGCCAGGATGGCATGCCTGGCCAGCCCGGCTTCCCAGGCGGCAAAGGGGAGCAGGGATTGCCAGGCCTGCCGGGCCCCCCTGGCCTCCCTGGGGTTGGGAAGCCGGGCTTCCCTGGGCCCAAAGGGGAGCGAGGTGTGGGTGGTCAGCCTGGGCCCCTGGGGCCGAAGGGGGAGAAGGGGCATGTGGGGCCACCTGGCATGGGAGGGCCACCAGGGGAACCCGGCCAGCCAGGACTGCCGGGCATCATGGGACCCCCGGGGGCCGCTGGTTTCCCAGGACCTAAAGGGGAGGGGGGTGCTGTAGGCCCACCAGGACCAGTCGGCCCCAAAGGGGAACCCGGCCTACAGGGTTTTCCAGGAAAGCCAGGCTTTCCTGGGGAAGTGGGTGGCCCTGGGCTGCGGGGGCTGCCGGGCCCCACTGGACCCAAGGGGGAAGCCGGACACAAAGGCTTACCGGGACTGCCGGGTGTCCCGGGGCTTGTGGGGCCAAAGGGTGAGCCCGGGCTTCCCGGTGCCCAGGGGCTTCAGGGCCCCTCGGGCATCCCGGGCATTGTGGGACCCAGTGGTCCCATCGGCCCCCCAGGGCTGCCAGGGGCGAAGGGCGAGCCAGGCATGCCCGGTCCCCCTGGCTTCCCTGGGGTAGGCAAACCTGGTGCTGCGGGGTTGCAGGGACCCCCGGGAAAGCCTGGGCCGCTCGGTCCTCCTGGCCAGCCGGGGATCCAGGGGCCACCGGGCCCCCCCGGGCCGCCAGGTGCCACCGGTCATACATCCCGCCCACTCCCGCCAGCTTGTGGGAACAATACCTTCCTGAGTGTGGGACCAGGGATAGACGGCTTGAAGCCCCCCTACGGCTACAAGGGCAAGAAAGAAAAGTGCGGGAGGCATTGTTTACGAGATTGCCCCGCGTTCACGGCAGAGCTCCTCACTCCCTTCCCCCGCGTCTGGGTGCCCGTGAAGTTCGACAAGCTCCTGTACAACGGCCGGCAGAACTACAATCCCAGACGGGGATCTTCACATGCGAGATCCCTGGTGTCTACTATGTTCGCCTACCATGTCCACGGTAAAGGCGCCAACGTGTGGGTGGCGCTGTACAAGAACAAACGAGCCCTCATGTACACCTATGATGAATACAAAAAGGGCTTCCTGGACCAGGGCTTCGGGCAGTGCCGTGGTGCAGCTGATGCACGGAGACAAGGTTTACGTTCAGAATGCCATCCGAGCAGGCTGCAGGACTCTATGCTGGGCAGTATGTTCATCTCGGCTTTTTCAGGTATTTATTGTATCCCATTAAAACAAACAGACACACACACACAAACACACCACAAAAATCAAAACCTTTCTCCTCTGCTTCTAACTTTTATACAACAAAAGGTGCATTTTATGACATTTGACCATCTTGTACAAAAACAAAAATAATAAATACAAAGTTTAACATTATGCACAGCTAGTTATAAAAAAAAGGTGCGGCGAACATATCTAAAGATGGTATCAGGTTCATAAACAGTTGTTTGGCACCCAAGGGGGACATATTAGCTGTACGTTATATATTCTGCAATGCCATGCTTCTTATTTCATTCACAGTAATTCAGTACTAAAGTTCAAATCAGTGTATGTCACTCACTGCTGTGCATTGATCATAGTTATGAGACGAAAAACAGTGACTTAAAGCAGAGTAGGTGTCTCTAAATATATTTTAAAAAAATTGAGAGGCTTATTTGTCTGGGTGGGGGTTTTCTTTCTTCGATTTTTTATAGCAGGTCTACCTGACAAGCAAAGGTTCCCTTAGCGGAGACTTTTATTTCCTTCCCCTGTAATAAATAATCCTGCATGTTTGAGTTTTTTTCCTGAACAAGTTATTTATGATGGAAGAGATTCCTGATGGCATAATCATTCCCCCTAGAGCCTTCTCCAGCAGTCACTGAACCTAAACATCACCAGTGCCTCCAGCAGGCACTGGCTTCACTTCCAAATGCCACAGCATTTAAAAAGTCTCCATTCCCTATTAACACAGCTCAAGTAGATGAGGTAAATCTCGCCCATTTATTTGTGCCATGTCATTGAGACATTTTGGCCAACGCATGGTCATACTTCAGGGTGGCACAAATTTGCTTGGATTTCTGTGCTTGTACCAAGAACCCATTTCGCTTGTCAGAAGAAACACCTATTCTGGCCACTCAGCAAAAGCTGAATCAGTTTGCTTTTCAATGACTACGCAAAGCAGAAATAGCTTTGTTTGCTTAACTGATTTGTTGCTTGAGATCAACCAGTAACTTTACTGGCAATACTGATCACACAAATTTATCTGAGAACTTGGTTCTATCTAAAAACTGATTTCTAATCCTTATTTATATGTTACCAGTTGTCAAGGAGAACTTGCAGGCCTCATACTTTTCTGTACTTGAGGACAGTGACTTCTGTGCACAAAGTCTCTGTCTGCTCATCAGTGGTGCTAATCTCACCTCAACAAGTGTTCCGTTTCCAAAGGCCAGTGGACCTTGCTGTGGTTCCCTGTACAGTGCTGCACATCACACACAGCTGCACTAGTTCAAGGAGTTAAGTGCTCATCACCTCCTCAATGTCTTTAGCTACCGCTACCTGCTTTTGATTCAAAATGAACTAGATTTTTTCATGCAGAACTAAGATTGGATTTAACTGGCATGACCATTATTTAAATGGAGAGTTTAATATGCAGTCTAACATTGACTAAGGACTCCAGTGATCGAATGTGGGTGCTTTATCTCAGAAATTTTATGGAATGGCGGCAGGAACAGATATACAGTTTACCAGACAATGGTGACTTCAGTATGTTCCCAGAATATATGAAGTATGTCAAAAGCAAATATTTTGTATTTAAAATTTTTGTACTGATTTGAAAGAAATACCTTATTAAATATCTTTAAAAATAAAACCAAAAACTAATTCTGTCTTCATTCAGAACTATCAGAAGGAACATTCATCCTGCTGAACTAATTTATCAGACCACAAGGGCTCTCTGAAACCACTGACAACCTGATATAGGGGGGGGAAATTAAGAGATACACCCTTTTCTCTAGTTCCCATCTCCTGGTAAAACATGCTCTAAGCCAGAGAGGGAACACATCCCATTTGGTGGGAGGGCACAGCAGGGTCTGGGCGGTACATGAAGAGGGAGGGACTCCCTCAGGTAGGCCCTGGGGACAGATACTGTTCAGCATGAGGCAACGCGGGAGTGCAGCTGAAGAAGGCAGAGGGGCAGCCAAGGAATCAGCCACAGAGGCTGCTGCTAAGGACTTTTGTTGCCTGAAAAGGCAGAACTGGCTGCCCAGGGTGAGAGGTGCAGGCTCTCCTGATGTGGCTTCCTCACTCAAAGACAAGAATTTCGTCCAAGCTGTTGAACACCTGAACTGTCCATACTGAAAGCCATGCACTGAATAGCTATTGTGCCCGGGAATTGTCATCCCAATCTCCCTTGGACTCCCTGAAGCCCTCAGCATCTCATTTTTACTGCACAAAGGAAAAATACCGCATTCAGCATCTCTCACTTCTTGAGCCATTTCCCTTTCTGAAGTTTTTTATCGCACACCATCTTCGTTTTTCATCTCTTATTTTAGCAGTCCCCCCACCAGCTCACAGTAAGACAAACAAGATTCAAAATACAACGAAAATTTGAATCACAAGATTGCTGCTCTTGATCTTATCCACAAAAAACATGTCTCAGCTATGGCTGTACTCTGCCCGGAGTTAGATCTCTAGCCACAGTACAACTCTGTCCACCTACGTTCAAAAACTTTCAGCTGTTTGCTCTACAAAGCACTTAAGATTGTTCCAAAACTTGAAACCACATCTGACAACACCATTTAGTTGACGCACCAATAAAAACAGCCCTGGGCATACCCACACATCCACACTCACACACAGAGCACCAGCCTTGAAAAAATAAGTCTGAGGGCACTGTCTTTTAACAGTTTATTCACAGGAAAATAATTTCCTTCTATATGTAGCATTCAAAATTTCACTTGAAACAACTCTAAGAATTCTTCAAAATACAGGTGGCATTTCAAAGGCATATAAAACTTAAGACAAACGGGAAATAAAATAAGTATTTCCCAATACCAAAAACATATGTTGAGCTTTGCATGTTCTTTAAAATCAGAGTCCACTTAAAAGTGAAGGTATTTATACTCTTCCCCCAGAGCATTGCTAAAAAGGAAAGCATGGCATTGGAAACAAGAAGTACCACATGCTAATTAAACATCAAAGTTGTGATTCTGTATTATTATCACCTATATAGTCACTGGAAATATCTGGAATCCGTTAAGGAACATCTATTAGACACTCTCAGATTTGTATTTAGTGCAATAGTCTGTGACTTCCCTCAATTATTACAGCAGAGGAAATAATAGTTTCCCAACAAAGAAACCTCCAGAAAGTCTGAGCCAAACAGAGCTTTCAGCCAACATGTGTCATCCTGCCTGTTCTGTGCATAGTTTGGTATTTTAGAGCTGTGACTATCTGACAGTGCAGCATTTTGAGATGGGTAGCAGATAAAATGCAGAAGCACCTTTGCCAGAGAATAGGAACAGAATAAGAAGGGAGGAGAACATCTGACTTCAGATAGAAAAAATGATGGGAGACACTGGGGACCTACACAGTTACCCCATTATCACACACAGAAATAAAGCTGGCAGCACCCTGGGATTCAAAACTGGCAGCTTCACTCCTGATATGATTAAAAAAAAAACAGATAGCTTTTAAAGGGAAGTTTCAGTGCAGATTTCATTTTCAGAAATGGCAAAAAGGTTAAAAAAGTCTTAATTGCAGCTCAGGCCTGGAAACTATCTAAATATTGATATCAGCATTATTGTTTTATTCTAAAAGCCCCAAGTCTTTGCTACTGCAAAACACCTGTGAAAACGTGTGCCCAGACAGAAGAGACACTAATTTGTGAATCACTGCTGAGAAACACACTACATATGGGTGTTCCTGCCTCTGTCCTTGAGGCAAAGCAGCAGGAATGCTGTATGTGAAGCAGGTGCTGGAACAGGGCTGGTGTACACAGGATCCTACAACTTGTGGGGAGAAAAATTCATGATTTGGCTCACTGCTTATAATAGAGGAGAAAAAAGCTACTGGCCTGCAAGCTGGGCTTTCAAAAAAAAAAAAAAAAAAAACCAAAGAAAAAAAAACCCAAACAAACAAAACACCCAACAACAACAAAAAAAAAAAAAAACAACCCACCACAAATTCCCCATAGTTTATCAGCAGCATCAGCTCTTGGCTTGATCCTGAGGGAACAGTTTCATTCAAAATGTTACTCAGTCACCCAGGGACAAAAACTGCAGTGGACTCAACATCCCTGGCAGGAGCACAGAAGTGGTAGAAAAATATCCCTCAAAATACCACTTAATTAATTTGAAAAATAAGTCAGCCATACCATGGGAAGGCTTATTAGGATATGAAAAGAAACAGCTGATATGGATAAATACTTCTAGAGAACATATTAAATTCATTGAGAACACCAAACATTATTTAAAAAAATATATTAGGGAGATCAAAAAGCTGATGTGGCAAAAGTGGAAAAGACTAAAGGGATTTTTTTAAGTACAAAGATTTTGGGAGACACCATTTGTTTGCCATGAGGCTTCTTTTTTTTTCCAATTATTGTATTTGATCTGCTACAGCTAGAATCCAAATCTCATCCTTCCAAAAAAAGCAGAAAACCTACTAGAAAAATTGGAGAAGGAATCAGTTTAGATTAGTGGGAAGACTATCTCTGGAGATGAAATAAAAGAGAAAATAACAACATCTTCAAAAGCAGAGCTCCCTACCCACTTCCTGGAACTGGAGACAGGGGTGGAGAAGCAGAGGGATGCAGTCTGCACCATCACAAAAATCTCTCCCCACAGTGTCCGGAACATACTCAACAGCTCTCCTGGAAAAACATCAACCTGGACAGCATCCTGCAAGATGTTACATGGATGCAGCTGGACTGTGGCAACAGCCATTGGGAGAGCAGGGGGCCCCAGCTCTGGAAGTAACCACAGGTTTTGAGGGTGAAGGAGCAGCCCCACACTTCTGCTGGTCTTGCCTCTCAACACAATCTAAGATCTACCAGGAGCTTCTCTGCAACAACAGCTTGGAGAACACTGCTGTGTCTGCAAAAAGCCTTGCCACAGCAGCTTTTGCAGTGGAATTACTACTGTCAGGAGTTTAAATCACTGTAGGTCTGGGGCTGCAGAATCACATACAAACCTTTTTAATTAACTTAAATAACCAGGAGAAATAAATGCTGTTAGAGACACAAAGACAATAATGTCACTATTTTCTTGAGTGAAACCTCACCTGTTTGTATTGAGATTTTCAAGCAAAAATCTCTCCAAAGTCTCAGGAAAAAGTAAAGGAAATACAAAAAATTAAGAGTCCTTCTGCTAGTTGTTGAAGAAATAATGATTTCCTCCATTTCTACCATCAGTGTCGCTTGGGGACACGCTCTCCAGGTGCAACACCCAGGGACATGCTCCCCTCTCCTCCACATCTCAACCTGCCACCCTGCACACAGCTGGAATACAGCTGCAGCCAAGCGACATGCAGCAGACACCATGGCACACCTGTCCCTTGCTGGGATACACCTGCATCCTTCCCCAGGCCATGCCACAGATTTTTCTGACATATGAAGTTATTTCAGGTATGTCCAGCTTGCTTGAAACAGATCAAAGCTCAGGAATCACTGGGTGAAAACACAAGCCTCCTTCCCTTCAGCTGCGGCACCTCTCCAGACCACACTGCCTTCCTCCTAATTCCCAAATGGCAATTCCTCTACATAGCTGCAGCAAAATAAATTGTGTTCAGCATTCTTGCAATCCTCACCTTCTGAAAATAACAAATACCCTGGTTTATGTTCATATTGTGATTGTTTGCATTACTCCTGAATGTCCTCTCTATGTAATTTTATAGAAAAGCAACCTATTCCTACCAACTTCAAAGCCTTTTTTAAGTGGACTTATTTGTGTTTTCTTCAGGTTTGATTAGTAAAGATAACCACAAAATCATCCAGAAATTCTGCCATAATTTAAAAAAAAAATTATATAGATGTCCTGTGAGAGAACTGGAACTGCACATTGTTGTTCTTTGACAGCTGTCAAGCGTGTTCCCAAGCAGATCTCATTTATTCCCAGGCTTGTCAGAGACAAACCAATACAGGAAATATAAGCTCCCCATCAAATGTTTCAACTAAAATCTTGAGCAAGTTCCCACTGCTAAATTATTTAGTTCATCCACACACTTCAAACTTAAATATCAACACAGAAGAAGTAAACAGATGCCAAATGATAATTCAGCTGAAGTACATCCTGGATATTCCCTACCACACTCCAATGACAAAAATGGGAGTATTCCTTGTTTGTATTGATGCATTACAACATCTGAGGAAGGAGATTGTCCTCATTTGGAAAAATCCACCTGTTTTTGAGGAAACAAACAAAAAAAATGCATGAGATGCTGTCCTGGAGAACTAGGACTCCAACAAACATTGACTCTAAACTCAGGCATGAACATGTCTGTCCAAGCTTTTGTTCCTATTGTGGTATGGGAGCTGACACAGTCTCATGTCTTCATATTCCCTCTTTTTTAAGTTGAGTCAGCAACTGTAAAATTTACTGGATGCACAGCACAGGGAGTATTATTATTCTATAAAATGGGTACAACACAAGCATTGTCAACACCAACACCTCCACAAATCAGACCAAGGGTCTTCACCTTCAGCAAAGGAAGACAGAAGCCCAGAGTTGATGGTCAGTGCAGAAGCTGTGGCTGCTCGGCTGAAGGTGGACATTCTCTCCTCAGGAGTATGGCAGAACAAAACCTGTACAGTTTGTATGTTCCCCCTTCTCCAAAACACACAGGAATTATTTAGATGCATAGTTTTAAAGCAATTTCATACAAGAAGACAGACAGTCATGACTTTATATCCACCTACTGAATGAACACCAGTCATCTCAGTCTCTTGACAGTGGAACTCTTTTGGAGGACAACATCAGAAACAAGTATTCCAGGGAATTAATCATTTGGAAAGAGTTCTCATTGATAAGTAAGTGACGTACATCACATTTTTATATATCCCTGATACTTTCAGTTGAAAGTTTCACGGTTTTCCCACTATTGAATAGCTTCACAGAAATTCAGTTAACTCTGTTTGCAACAGTTCATGACCCTCTGTTAAAAGCTTTTGCTTTGATGAGGTTTCTGGGCTGCTTTAAACCGTAAACAGTTATGATGCACTTAAAAAATAAAAATGTCATACAAAAAATAAACATTTTTCAAATCTTGAAAATAGTGATTGTTCTATTTTCCATTCAGCTTTCATGTCAAATTGATCACGAAGTTCTTGTCTATAAGCTTCTTCAAAATTTCTGCTCGGCGGTGATGTTGTGGTATTCATTCTAAAGAGATGTGAGGGAATAATAAAATTAATTACAAAATCAAATTATAACCAGCAGCACCACTTGGCTGTTCCTTTCTATTACCTGGGATACTTGGAAGATGCTAAGAACAGAAAAGGTCTGGGGAAAGACTTCTTAGCAAAGGCTTAGCACAGTTTCCCAAGAAAACAGGACGCTCAAAACTAGATTAGGTATTTCCATACGGACACAACTGAAAAGGATGATCCTTTGGTGATAAGAACAGGTGAAATGTGGGCTCACAGAAATCCTTCAATTATTAACTCTTCCAAATCCTTGCCCTGCTTATTAAGAACAACAGCTCTGTAAGAACATTTACAGCACAAGCAGTAAGAAAATGAGTAATCATCAAAGTTCAGTGCAAGTTCTTGAAAAAGTGCATCAGGCACTTCTAGTTCAGATGCATCCTGCCAATTAGGTTCAGCAAGCCCAAAGCAACCCATCTTCTGTGCTGTATCCAGGTTCTTGAGGAGACCACCAAGGCTAGTGGAGGGCAGCACAAGGAAAGTAAACTTACCTAAAGACACTGAATCCTGTAAATTAAAACTAATATAATATGTATACTGCATAAAAGATTATATAGATGTAGTATAGTATTTGCAATTTATTGCCACTAAAGAACTAAAAGGAACATTTTTGTTTAATTGTTTTTTGAAGTTTCAAGACTTTAGGAAACTTATGGATGTCTATTCAACTAATGATCAGCCTTACTCAAACTTAGTATATGTTGCAGAAAAGCATCTGCAGAGAGGAGCCTCCAAAGGAGGACAAGTTCAGTATCAAAGGAAAATTATCTCAGAATAGCAGGCATCTAGGAGTTCTGAGAAAAACATGAAAGGCTCCTATGGGCATTGTCTCTACCCTTCCTCTTCAGCAAATGGAAGAAAAATGGCACCCATATGCTCTGAGCAAATGGCAAAGAAAACTCCACACTGCAGTGAAGAGCTAAGACAGGGTTGGCTTGAAATACAGAGATTAAGACAAATGAATACAAGAGCAGAGACATAAAAGAAAACAAAGGCATGGCCTTAGCAAAGCACGAGGGAAGAGAAGGCATTTCTGATATTTTCCAGGCTCCTGCTGCTACCTCTCCTGCTGAGTGGTGGCTTCCCCCTCCTGGAAGCAGTTCCTTCTCTTCCTAGCCTCCTCCAAGAGCTGCTTTTCATTACTACTTTGAGTTTCCAAAATTCAGTTCTTTTCCTATGCAAGATCTATACAAGTTCATAGGTCTTAACTTCTTCCATTCCCCTTTGCTCTTCTTTCTGCCTTTGACATACAATAGGTGCCAAGAAAAAAGACAACAGCAAAAGAAACAACATTGCTTATGTGTTGACAGATGTCTTTAGGACAAGAGCTGTGCAGCCTAAGGAAAACACCAGCAAAGCTGAACACAACACACAAATGGACATCTCATGCAGACACTGCAGAATATGGTACAGCACAAGGGACACAGAGATCAGCATCTACATTTTTCAGAAACAACAGCAGAGAGGAAGAGATTCAAGCAATGTTAACCCACAAGCAGCTGAATCAGGAAAAGGTGGGAGGCCCTTCTGACCTGCAATCCACACTTCTATCTATATTGAATTGCCTTCCCCAATTACCAGCTCTATTTCTCTCAGCACAAACAAGTGTTAGTTACCTGCATCATCTGAGACATGGTTTCATTGCCATAGTAGTGCAAAGAGCTATTTCTGTCAGTGAAGTCGTACTTGAAGCCTGCCAGATGGACTTCATGGCATATGTGAAATGCCAATGTAATGGCAATTAGCCCCGTTGTGGATGCTTGGGTTTCTGCAACAAAACACAAAGAGAACACACACACATACCCGGCAGCCTGATGGGAACAGGAAACTTAAGAACAGAGACAAGGGCAATCAGGTAGCCTGGGTCTTCTATAGATGTTTGGTTTTACAGGTTGATCCCCTCCAACCGCTAAAGAAATAAGGTACTGCCCCCTCAGGCTTCCCATGACCAGTGGTGTCTGTCATGTCAGCCCCACAGGCTTCCCTGGAATTCCTTGGTTTCTTGTGAGGGCTGAGCCCACAGTGTAGCCCTTCCCTCCACAGAGGCATCAGAATGTCTCCCCATTGCTCTGCTCAGCTACTTTCATAAACCTGGGCAGGCTTCACTACACTGGAAAACAATTTACAACCCCGTCAAATTTGACTGAATTACAAGATGTGTTCAGAGGTTACTATGATGGAGACCCAGATGAACAGAACATGATATGACAAAATTTTCATAGCAACAAACTAAAAAACCATGAAGGCTATGACTACACAAATTTGATTGAATTTGCATTTCTTCAAAGCAGGGAAATTCCAGAAGAACTTTGCTTTAGACGTTCCCATGCTATTCCCATTAGAAGAAACAAAATTATTTCTCCCTACAGTAAGTTCGGAAGCAAATGCAATGTAAAATGAACAGCATGTCATAAACAGGTTTTAACTGTGCAAAATTAAGAGCACCTAACCAAAAGGCAGCATTTCTCACAAAAGCCCAGCAGAGTTCCATGCAACCATCTGCCCTATCTTGTCTTCAGATACATTACTTCCTTAGTACCAGGAGAGGTAATACGATCTAGGGAAGTAAATGAGGCATGCTTTTTTAGAGAGAGATGAAGTCATTCATTTGACCATGATGAAGCTAAGGTGAAAAGGTGTCCCCAGAAATGGACAAAATTTTTAGGCACCAATACCCTTCTTAGCTAAAGAAAGATTTGTCTCAGAGACCAAAAGAGCGATCATATGCTCTTTAGTAGCTGCAGTTAAACCTCAAACTGAGCACAAAATCATGGGGGTTTTTTTGAACTCTGACCCCAAGGCTCAGTTTGTCTCTGAAAAAGATACAGACAAACCAATACTAGACAACTCTGTGCATAGAAAAGGCAGATGCACTCAATGTATTTCTTTGTGACAACACTTCATATGACAACACAAAAAATCCCAGGAAGAAGTTACTCTTCTCAGCTGAAGTCACAGAAAGGAACTATCGCCTTTTATGGAAAAAATTCTGCTACCTTTATGCAACTCTTGGAATATTCCAGAAATAGCATCTGCTTAAAATGTGCACTATGCCCAGGGCTCTTCCCAGTTAGCAAAATAACTTTCTGCCCTAGGGGCCCAACATCATAAACTCAGTGGTGTCTCTGTTGCAACATCCATACTAAACAGGATCCCAAAACTATGGCAGGAATGCTACACATCACGATTAGTGCTATTTAGAAATATCAGGAGTACCACAGGTTGTAACTACCTCTGTTCACCTGTAGCTATCATAAAATTCACTTCAAAAAATATCATTTAAAAGCAACTACTTTTAAAATGTACTATCATGCAATATCCAGATATCCTTCTCCTGTAATTAAGTATTTTCAGCCTACTTAATGGGAATAGGCACAGCCCTGGAATGACTCCACTACACTTTCTGAGTTTAGTGGTGCTGAGGCAACACATCTGATTTTATTCCCAGCTCTACTAACAATCAGAAATGCTTACTGGCTATGCACTAATGTGCTCACTGGGAACATGAGATTGGTTTAATGGAAAAGGTAGGGACAGCAGGGAAAGCAACAGTGGTTGCTGGCATGTCCTGCAGGCAGAGGGGGCTGAAGCACAGGACAGTGAAGGTAGCACCAGCCCTGCCCAGGGACAAGCAATGGTACAGAGGGCCCTGGTGTGAGATCTTCCTGCCATGGAGCCTGTGGTGTGACCTGCAGCTTAACCAAGCTGTGCCAGTGCCACTGCAGATGTGCAGGGTCCTGTTATCTCCCAGTCACAGCCCACCTCTGAGATGGGAGGAAAGGGAGGAAGAGCATGCTTGAGATTGATCATTGCTGTACAGGGGCAAGGAACTGCAAAACCCCTGGCATGCAGTAAGTAGGATATATATGGAGGTAGCAGAAGGCGACTCTAGCTCTGTGCAGGGGCACTCAAAGGCAGGAGAAGAGCAAAGGGGCCTGTGCCTACATACCAGCTGACACCATGCACATCTCTCTGACTCACTGACAGCACTGCTTTTAAACTCTCCCACTGAGAGAGGAGCCCCAGAAGAGTCAGGAGGGACTTCTAGACCGGTGGCCATGTGTGTTCTGTGGCCATTTAGATTAGTCAGGCATCCAATTACTATGCTGCTTTCTTGCCCCCCTTGGCTGAAAATCTGAAATGCCAGGGGCCCAAGCAAGCACATACCAAAATGGCTATTCCAGTCTGAGAGTTAGTAAGGCAGAAAAAAACCACTATTAGGCTCAGAAAACAGAAAGAAATTTTAGAAAGAGGTACAGAACGTACCCCCCTGCCACCCGCTCAATATTAAAAAGAGTAAACCAGAAAAAAAATTGTGGCAGATACTCCACAGTGACAGCCTGTTGACATTTCCAC
Source organism: Geothlypis trichas (assembly GCA_009764595.1). NCBI lineage: Eukaryota > Metazoa > Chordata > Aves > Passeriformes > Parulidae > Geothlypis > Geothlypis trichas. The sequence continues at coordinate 21,080,778 of CM019902.1, forward strand.
ACGTGTCACTTGGGTGGTGTTGGTGAAGTGGGGATGTGACCCCAGGTAACTGTCTCTGTGCAAAACAGCACATGGTTGATCCTGACTGTACAAGGGAGGTTCCCAGTTTGAAGGTTTGCCTTTCATCAAAAATATTTTTCCATCAAGAACTGACAATTAAAACATATTTTTATGTCCAAATTGGTGGTTAGCTCATTACAATGCTTGGCATCAAATCAGTAAGTACAACCATGCTGCCAGACATTCATCATTAGCACAGGGCTGGAATATCTTCATTGTTCCCTAGTCCCTCCCCAGTCCCAGAAGTATGAAATTGTAGAGAGTTAGAATTACCAGTTTGCTGGGGTTTGGAGGGGAGGATTTGTTTGGTGTGGGGTTATTTTTGGTCTTTTGGTTTTTGGTGGAGATTTCATTGTTTGTTTGGGGTTTTTTGTCTGCATTTTTATGTGCCTTGGGTTTTTTTAAGAAAAACACCCCAAATTCATATCCAGACTCTCTATTATTTCTAGAAGCTCTTTGGATCTACCATGCTGCATTACCTGCCTGTCTTCCCCAGTTTTGGTAAAGGCATTTTGTCTGTCAGGAAAGCATCTTCATTTCATACCAATTACAGAACCCATAAAAAGGTACTTCTGGCACAAAAAGGTAGCCACTCTTTCTGGTTTCCATTCTCCCATCTTCTAAAACCACCATCTAAATGGCAAACTACTTTAATGTAAACTTAAAGGGTTTTCTACATTACAGTCTACTGTAATAAAGATATAATTCCTCTAAATACACATTTGGTTGCACAAAACTAGAAGACACAAAAGGAAAAAGCGTACCTCCTTCTTAGGAAACCTTGTTGGGAAATGAAGCCACTCATAAGCAGCTTTCCTGGTGATGCTCGGATCAAGAATCCTGATTTGACTCGATTTGTAGATCATACTCAGAGCTGGTTTTTTCCAGAAGCCCTTCACGCTCTGTGACAGGCAAGTAAATACACATTTTTAACAACTGAAAACAGTTGAATTTAGTTTTGTAGCAACTCTAACCAGTGTAAACTCCAAGAGCATGAGGTTAAAGAAGAAGAAGAGTGCTTAATCTCCCTAAGTTCAAAAACATCTGCTCCTGCAACAGGAAATGGACTGCTGCAGCTGTAGCCAGCTGGCTGGAAAACAGCTTTGCAGAAAGGTCCCTGATGGACGACATGTACCAACAATATGCCCTGGAGGCCATAAAAGCTCACAGTGTGCTGGCCATGTTAGTAAGATCATAGGCAACAGGCAGACAGAAGTTGCTATTATTCTCAACTACTTTGCACTGTGCCCTTTCTGCAGTCCCACAAATGCTGTGTTGGGCTCCCTGTTGTGCAGGAGAGCGTCAAATAGCAGACGGTCACTACAACAGCCAAGGGGCCAGAGCCCACAGCAAACAAAAAGGGTCTGAGCAGGCTGGGTTTGTTCAGCCCATCTTCAACTATCTGGAAGGGGTTAACAAAGATGAGATCACACTCTTCTCAGAGGCACACAGTGAAAGGAGAAGGAGACATTTTCTCCTGCAAGTGTGCTGAAGTACTGGAATGGAGTTCGTAGAAATATCCTTGGAGATACTCAAAATTTACTCAGACAGTGCCCTGAGAACTCAGTATGACTTTGAACTTGGTCCTTAATGAAGAAGACTCAAAAAGATTTTGGACTTAAGACCTTCTGAGAGAGGTCACTTTTAACATTATTTTGCAATTCCTGCAAGTGTGCAGGGTAAAATAATGTGGGAAATGGCTGGAGCATGCATGTTAAAATATCAAATAACACTAGGAAGAGGATAAAAATACATTTTCCAGAGGTAAACTGCTCAGTGGTGAGGAAATGATCAAATATGTGCATTAGAAAGAAGACAAAACATTTATGGAAGGGGGATATTAAATAAACTGACTACAAGGAGATCCAGAGCTCCTCACAGAATTCACAGAATTACTAGGTTAGAAGAGACCTTAAAGATTGAGTCCAACCCATGCCCTAAGACCTCAACTAAACCATGGCATCGAGTGCCTCCCTCTCAGCTGGAAGGACAACAGTTAAAAGCAAATGTGTATTTTACAGAAGCAATGTGTGGCAAGATGAGCCAAGGCATATGAATAATTGAACTCACTATTTTCTGACCACCAAGTATCTCCCAAAGCCACTTCAAGTCCCGTGGTTTGAAGACGATGAGAACAATAGTGGTATTAGGGTCATAGTGGATGGGATCTGAGAAGATAGATTCTGGGTAAGAAAGGCGAAAAGTCGTCCTCCTCCCAACATCCTCTTCGTACCCTATCACAGGGCCATTATTCATTCTGCAGAGGGCACAGGCACAGAGACATCAGTGACTGCCCACCCGTGTTACTACTGTGCAGTGGCTGCCACATGTGTTATTAGTCTGCAGGACAGACACTGTGTGTGGGTACAGAAGAGTTTAGCAGCCCAGCATTTACATATCACATTAATCAGCAGAGGAGCAATTACCAGGTGCACTCACCCTCTACACTCAGAAGGATCAGGCACACACAGGAATGTGGCCAAGGTGGTTTAAAATACAGTCACACAATTGCTTATTGTGTGTCACTCAAGCAGAAAGCAAGTCTTCTGATTTGGCTCAAACACACACACATGAGAAGGGCAGAGAGAGTACTGGCCTTGGAGAATTAGCCATTGCTCTGTGTACACAAAATGCAAAGGAGATAGCATTTACCTTATTATGATATCATATGAGTCAATTTTCTCCCCTAATGTCTTATTTCGAAGTACTCCTCCATTACCAACCACAACACACCGTCGACAGGGAATGCTGTGGAACAAAGAGAAGTTTTAATATACATGACTTCCCCTGGTTTCATATTATTAATGATACTTCTGCATGTTATCTGGTTTATTTTCTAAGATCCCGTATCTTTTGCAGCGCTTGGCCCCTACAAAGCAGATTCAATCCCATATAATGTACTATGGTTGCTAAAAAACGGGAAAAGGCACCATTTCAGGAACTGACAAAGTCCATAACTGGCTTCTCTCTTGGGAAACTTTTTACACATCTCCTTTTTCTAGTGCTCTGCTGTTTAAGATCACACCTAACCGGTTTGTGATATGGGTGCCATTTGATAAATTACCTGCCACAGTCCTTCAAATTTGTCCCAGTCTGGAAAAGCTAACTCAATATTAAGGTGCTTCTGCAGTATTATACAACTGCACACCTCCAACACAAACTAAAGCAGCAAAATTTATGTTCACCTTACAGGCCTATGAACTGTACATGTGAAAAATCTTAGCCCAATGACGCATGGCAGCTTTTCAAATTAATATGGTGTTGATTTTTCTCCCTCTACTTAAAAGGTGCCCGTTTACACAAGTAACTGTGCATCCTGTCATAATGTAACAACATGGATTCCTTGCCAAAAGGCTGCATTCTTATATGACCAAATTCAAATTAGACACCATTACTAGGCCTATAAAATACTATGTGCTAAAATGTAAGATTTTATACTTCATCAAATCAAAAGAGAAATTTCGAATTTACACGACATTCAGAGATAAAAAACATGCAAAATAGGTACTGTGGAGATGTTAAACTTACGAAAGTTTAAGGGTAAGATTTTCAAAGTTACCACAGGTTTTTTCAGTGCATATTTAGCTTTTACCATCTTGTTTCAATGCTAATAAAACATGCTGAAAAAAAAGAAAGGAGGAGGAGCTCACAAATAGGCTTGCTGTTTTTTTTACTCAATATATTTTGCCTTTTTAGGGAAGGTTTAAATCAAACATGTAAAACTGTAAACTCTTTTCAGAATAAGCACATCATTTTTTGTTGTAAAAATGCCTCTTTGTTTAGGGCAAAAGCCATTCAATTTGGTTGCAGCAGGAACGATGAGAAAATATAAGTCACCTCACAGTAACACCCCACTCCTTTAGTTCTTTCTTCAAGTAAGAAAAAGGCTCCATGCCACTTCTTGCTCTAGGTTCAGGACACCAAAACTGTGTCCCAAAACCCACTACAACTTACACTGAATTCCCAACATGGCACTTCATACAAACTAATTAACTTCTTTCTCCTCAAATAGTCCAATCTGTTTTTTCAGCTCAGAGTTATTATTCAACATCAATCAAAACAGCTGGTTTCAGCTAAGACTGAGGAACATCTCAATGCACAAAGCAGTTCCCTGAATTTCCTACAGAATTAACAACCTCTGCAGAAAGAGTTGCCTTTAAATATACATATACGCATACATACACACACATATAAAACCAGCACTCTAAATGCATCTTTCAGGGTTGGGTTACATGAAAAAAAGCTAGCATACCTTTCTCTACTGATTCCTGAACAGCTTAGTAGAAGGCAAGCATTCATTAAAAGACTTCCAGCTACTACCATAACTCATGTGACCTGGTATCTTGAAAATCAGAGGGATGAAAACCTGTTATCCCATCCTGTCCGCAGTACACTCATTCCCTCTACACCCCCCCAAATCCCTTCCCTCTCTACTCTTTCTGCCCATTCATTTTCCATTTTATTTTTCTATCTAGTCTGAAAGTATCTTAAGAAAGCAGGCTGATGAACATATGCCTTTTAAAATTTACAGCAAGAGTAAGAATGCAGAAGTTGCCCTTTTCCTGAATTACACCTTGTTGCTTACAGCTATAGCTTAGAGCTCAATGTAAGGAAGGAAAAGGGAAAACCAGATGAAAAAATGTCATCAGTAAGTGATGAGGGTGGAGTGAGGGAGAGGGGCAAAAAGCACAAGATTAGCATATGATTGTATCATGTGTCCTGGCATTTACTTTGAGGAGGCACTGCTTTTTCTGTTCCTTGTAGATTAACTTAAAGTAATTCCTTATTACATACTTTTCAATTTTTGGAAGAGGTAATTTAAGATACTTGTTCAGCAAGTTAATCTCTAGCAATTGAAATAATGTCTTCCACTCTGGCATACAATTAAGAGGTCTTTGCATTCTCCTTTCTGTAGTCATGATGCAGCAGGACACACTTAGGGCAGGAAAGGCCAAATAAAATGCCTTCAGAGCTGAGCAACTGAGGTTTGCTCAGCTACAGAAGTTGTGTAGCTGTTCTCAAGTCAAATTCAAGCTTTTTTCTTATTGCTGAATGCAGACTCGATTTTGTTTATGACTAAAAGTTGACTAGTACTACTTGGACAGAAAAAGAGTGAAATTTGAAGCTTGATTAAGTTTTTGAATTACAGTGCCCTTCATAACATGCATACTTAAAAAGTTATCAGCTGCCAAAGACTATCCAATAAAAATCTAAAATTAGTATTTGAACTTTTGAAATGGGTACAGTCAACAAGCAGATCAAATATGTCTAAAGAAGTGTACAGGAGTAGAGTCAAACAAATTTAAACAAACAGTAGTACTGAGCCCACTAACAACAATAAGCAGGGAGGGAAACTGTTTATGTTAAAAACCAGAGCATAGTATCATAGAAAATGAACACATGACATAGAGATAAAAAACACGTAGCAAGGCTGAACTACATTTTAAGGTTCTTAAGTTAAATAAACTGATTTTTACTTACAGCAGATCACAGGTCAACACACAAATTTTCAACAGACTGTTATTCCCAGATACTTTAACAACCTCACTTCTTAAAATTTCCTTTTCCTGTTTTCAAACTGAACAACCCCAAACACTCCATCTTTCTCCAAGTCAGTATTTTGACAAGAAGAGAAATTAGTTTAGATATCCTTAAACAACATCAGCTGTGCTACAAGTAAAATGCAACAGATTGCAGTATCTGGATGTTCAGATTGCAATATCTGGATGTTCAGTAGCACAGTATTTGTGACAGTGAAAAATATTAAGACCTTGGCTGTACCACAGCTGTAGGAAAGGTCTGAGTGACAAACTGATTGCCTTTATATGTCAGAGATCTACTAAAAATATAAACAGATGCCAATGCAAACACCATGGTAACTGATCTCCAACGTCTGCACGTACTAAGTCACTTAAACCACTGCCCCATTCAGGTGGTGCAAAAGCCTCAATCTCAAGGCTAGGCCTTGGCTTATGCATTTCCTTTATACGGTGAAATGCTAAAAGAAACATTTTCCTAGTCTATAGAAGAAAAACATTGCTAAATGGAAATGTAGCCTCTAAAGGTCAGAAGGCTTGCATCCTCCATGTTCCACTGAAATACTGTTTCAGTGGAAAAAGAAAAGAAGATCTCAGACTCCACTCCTTTAACACACCCCTGTAGTCACTTGAGGAATGCAATTATTTCTTTCGAGGTTATTTGATGAAAAGAGGATGCAAAGGTCACATTTTGTTGACTCAGGATTGTGTTAATGCGTTTGTAAGAACTGTTGAGCTCAGAGACCTTAGAGCACTCAGCGAGGAACTGAAGTCAGTGATACTGTTCATTTCCAAACTCTCTGGGAGAGCCACACCTTTACAAAGTGAGAATTTGATCTTAGTTTGGGGGGAAAAAAAAAACCTCTGTAGCTCACTGTGTACAGATTTACCTAAGTTGTACACAAATACAGCTATATAAGCACCGCAGACTTCATGTTTATCTAGGCTAATATTTGTCTGCCTTAAAAAACATTTATAGGGAAAACTGGTTTGTGTTCTGCCAAGAAGGCTGAATTGGACAACAGTATTACAGAGCTGCCTAATAATTCTGTATTACTGAAGAACATTGTTAGCATTAATTCCTAAAGAGATTCACTTTTAAAAGCCACTATATCTCAGTGAAATACATGTATAAAAATTCTTCCTCACTACAGTGATTCGTGCCTTAAGAGTGCTGTACACAAAACCTGATGGATCTAGAAATAATTTTTGTATTAAGTCATTGTCTGCTTGATTTGTTAATATTAATGCCTATTAAACTGTAATAGGTCTCATTTTGCTTCAGTACCACTGAAGTATGTTACTTTTAACAAAATGAAGCATACTTCCCTGAACTACTAACCATATCTACATCTCAGAGGACGTACATTTAAAGGATGAATACCAATTTCCTCACTTTTCATCTACAGGACAAGCATTTCCACTTAAAAAGGTACAAGCATCTCTGCTTTAGACCACAAACGATTAAGGTCCTGAACTTATGGTTTCAGGGAATTTCTAATATAACATTTGGCACTATCCTTCAAACTCCACACAAAATAGCAGCTTCTATCAGCCTATTCTGTATAAATTTACCCTGTTATTACACTCCTGATAGAAAATACAGAGTTTTACTTTTTTCCTTCCTTTTCTTAAGAGTAAATTTGAACATCCTAGAAACAGACTAAACACAGAGAAAGGCAGGAGTACAGTAAGGAAAAAAAATAAAAACTCTGTATTAAAACAAAGCCTTAGGTTTGAACATATTCTACTGAAGTTTAATTAAACTGAGATCCTGACATTTGGTTTCAAGCAGCAATCTTTTATGATCTCTGTAATTAAAAAAACAAAAGTACAGCCAAGCTCAGCGTTATTTGCATTCAACTCTGTTAAGAAATATGTATATTAACATTACATCTGGCAGACTGTCAGCCCATTTGCTAGACTGCAAATCTAAGGAGTCATTTGCGCCACTTTGTAAACACAGGACTTTAGTCTACTTGCCAACCCTGCCTGCAAAAATTCCCAACAAAAGCCAAGCAAAAAACAAGACACACAAACACAAAGAACCTCCAAAACAAAACAAAACTTGCCAGACGTGGCTTCCAACAAGAGATTTAATCTAATTAAAGATTTAATCTAATTTAATCTATATAATCCATGGGAAGCAAGTTACATCAGGTATACTCCCTTCCATACCACACCCCTGTTACTTCCAAAAGGACAGACAGCCCTTCCTGTCTTCCTAGGTCTCCCTCATCCACAAGGAAAAGGAAATTGAGCATATGTAGAAACAAGGGCACACAGCAGCCAGCAGATCAGAGGCACAGGGATATGCCCAAGATTTGTTCTGCTTAGAAGCAGACACTGGTTTGCACCTGCATATCTCAAACATTCTCCATCTTACACTGAATTTGCAAGAGGAGGACACATTCAATCTAAGTATGAAAAGATAGTATAGGAAGATGGGGCTGCATTCAGCTGGTGAATTTTTAAAACACTTATAAAAAACTTCTAAGTTAAAGTTCACAAAGAGTAATTTTTCTTGCATGCTGGCCTACTGAAACCTTGGGATCAGCTACACACTGCTTGGACCCTGTAAGTCTACTCTAACTATGTGACTTGACTAATTTGAGCAGGCTAAACCCACAGCCACTCCTTTTCAGGTAAGTACTAAATATTAAAAATGCAAATAAGAGAAACAGTCGCAAATAAACCATCTCACCTGTCCTCTTCACTGGAAAGGCCACAGTTCTGCAGTCTTGAAAGGGCTAAACGAAAAAATTGCTCTAAAAAGCAAATATAAACAAGATTAATGAAAACACTCAGTATTTGCAATACAAAAATGGCAAGCCATCCTGACCACAATGTTTTTAAAGACAGTAGTGCACTGTGCATAAAAACATCAAAGTCAGAACACTTGGAACTTAGAGCCACAGATCAATCAATGATGCCAAAGAACCTGAAGTTTATCACAGCTCCCCTCTGAGTTTTTTCTGCCTCAAAATACAAAATAGCATGATATTCGTATTAAAAAAAAATCTTAGTTACAGTAAATAAGAATTGGAATGATTTCCAAGATCCACATCCTAACTCATTTTGGTTTTTCTTCTACCCACCTTCAGCTAACTCAAGAGGATTCATACAGCCAGGAACACTAACAGTATTACATATCTTTGGAGAAGACATCAATCCATGGGGTAAAGCTAGACAGAGACACCTTCCCAGCCCACCCCTGGTGGGCAGGCTCCTGCTGGACACTTAATTTGCCTCAGAAGAGAAATCAACTCATTCCCAAATGTAGTTTTCCTCGATGTAACCTTGCAAGTGCAGGAAAATGCACCATCCCTGTTACCACTGATGGAGAGCAAGTCAAAAGACTAAAACCCAGATTAGGAAGGAGCACTGTTAATGTTAAAAACTCTTGAAATTTGAGACTTTACAACCCCCTCCAATAGGGTGGCCAAGGCTCTTAGGGTGGCAGCCCTATTTACTCTGGCCTGATCAACATAGGCAGCGGGAACGTGCCAGCAAATCTTTCCACAGGTCCAGCAACCAGGCAGTGTCATCAATAACCCCCCTGTGGCCCTTTCCACGGCAGGAGCAGCCAGCTCAGTGTCATGGTTTAGCCCCAGATGGCAATTAAGTGCCACACAGCCACTGAGTCTCCACCACTTGACAGATAGGAGAATCAGAAAAAGTTAGCATTTGTATGGGAAAGGAAAGAGAAAGGGGAAAACCCAAGAAAAACAAGTGATGCAGAATACAATTGCTCACCACCTACGGACTGATGCCAGTTCCCAGGCAGCAACCAGCCCCTCCTGTTTAAGTATTGACATTTTATATGACACAGAATAGCCACTTTTCAGCTGGGGTCAATCGCCAGGGCAATCCTCCCCTCGGCTTCTTGTCCACCTGCTCAGTGGCAGAGCATGAGAAACGGAGACAGCCTTGACTCAGAGTAAGCACTACTAAGCAACAATTAAAACATCTATGTGTTGTCAACATTATTCCCATGCTGAATCCCAAACACAGCACTGTACCACCTACTAAGAAGAAAATTAACTGTATTCCAGTCAAAACCAGGACAGTAAAAGGAAAATTTCACTGATGGAACTGCCTAAACCTGAGGATTTCTGCCTCAGTAAGACTCTGGGTTCCAACCAGTTTAGGTGCGCTGACTGAAGCCCATCACACCGACTCAGTATTTCTCCAAGCAAAGCATAGCTAATTATCTTTAGCACTCCAGCCCACATACAAACAGTAGGAAGCTGAATAAGGTCCAGTCTTCCTCACTCACACCTTTTTGGAGCTTCTCTGCTAGGAGGGGCAACCCCAACCCAGTGTTTTGCTTGTTAAAAACAGGAAGGTGTCAGGTCAGAGGGACTGAACTAAACCATTAAGACACTACTAGACAGCTCAAAAGGACTGGCATCAGTGCGCAGGAAAGATCAGGGTCACAGATATAGGTGGCTTTACAAACCATTTAGGTATTTCTGATTAAAAATAAGGTACACGGGAAATACAAACCTGCTCTCTTTATTCCATAAGGCAGTTCAAACTTATTGCTCCCTTGGAACTCTGCCACTCTGATAAAATCATTAGCGCACAGGAATGGGTATATTTTGTCAACACTGATGAAGGAAAAAAGGAAGAAGTTTCAAAATTGCATGATGTACCTGCATAAGCTAGTAATTCATGCAAGTGCTTTGTGAAAAGCTCTCTTTATACTATTACCATTTTTATCGTATTATCACCCATTTTTAAAAGAAAAAAAATCCACTAACACAGGGAAAGCCAACAGATGATGGAAAAGCGTAAGATCTTGTAACAGAAAATATAGGCAAAGAGTGAGATAAAAAGACTTGTCTATTTGTACACTTTATATAGACTCATTAAAATGGTGTGACTGAAAGCTTACACCATGAGCCCATGTATTTAAGAGAATACATAACCCAAGAAGACAGTGAATAACTTCAAGTTTGAAAATAATAGAGGTAAAAAGGAAAATTAAGAGTTATTCTTGTATATGGCATTTGAATAAATAAGAACAGGGTTTGAAGCAACGTGTTTCAAATTGAAAATACCATTTCCTGATTTGAGCTGCACTCCTATTCCAAACAAGTGACACTATATGACTGTGTTGACAGTAGCAAGTTGTTTGGGGCAACCGGGGTGTATTCAAGCAGCAAAAAAGTATGGAGTTCTCATGTCCACATTACATGCACCTTGGGTATTTTTATATTCTGGTCTAACTCTAGAAGAGTCCCAGTCCTTAGCAGCTGCTTCACATGGGCTGTGCTCCTGCAGTGCATTTTCTGGCTTAAGCAGATGTCTGAAAGGATCCCAGCGCATTCACACAAGGGCCACCCTGGGATGAGAAGCACGGTGTGTGGGGATCACAAAAGGTTTGCCTCAAAAGCACATTCTTCCTGCAAACTAGAACATGATGGAATAATACCTTTTAAGTGTCACGCTAAAAAGAATGGGTCACTTCTTTTTTGGAAGACAGCAACCACAGAAAAGGGGCTCTTCATAGCAGGGAAGGCACTCCTACTGTCTTAGTGCCAAGTCCACCCCAATGAGTGAACAGTGGACACAAACATGTCACACATTATCATGCCCTTGGCTTCACCTTGGAATTAACTAAGCATGCACTCAGTGTACTGGTTGACTTTGTAATGATCCCCCATATTAGGTCTTAGATTAAAATGTTAACACAGAAATATACAGTCATCAGAAAACCTAATCTTAATCATAAAATCCCCAGTCAGCACACGACTTGTTTGTCCACTAAGAACATTAACAGCTGCTAAGAAAACCTTCTCTTTCAGTTTCCCAAATCAACTACCTCATTCTTTAAGCTCTAGGTATTCAGAAGATACTGACAGTAAAAAGGGGAAAAAAACCCCAAAACAAAACACCACAGCTCACACACCAAGAAATGGGCCATAGCTTAACTATGCAAGACCAGCTATCTTTGAGACATGATGCACTAAATACCCATATTAAATTTAGTAACCTGCTTTGCTGTTCAGAAACAGCTGCTAAGCTTAGACATAATACATAATTTACCTACTCAGAAAAGATCCTCAATTCTAGCTTTTCTAGCTCTGGTTCCTTTACAGTAAATAATTCTGCAAGGTTAGAAATCCTTTCGACCTCCCCAGGCTATTACCAAAGTGCACAGAACAGATCTTCAGCTCATACTGTCTGTATATCGAAGTTACAGAAATGTGTGAGACTGTCTAGCTGTGTATGTACATTCTTCTTGTTGGGTACCTCAGAGCCCATTCCTGCCCATCTGCTGAACACTAGAAGCTACCCTGCTGCACCCAACACCCAGACAGCCTGGGCACAATCCATGGGCAAGGGAATTAGGATCACCTCATCAGACCAGGAGCTAACTAAAACTCAAAGGCTGCAAGTCTGCTTTGAGTGGCACAAAGTTTACAGGCTTCTATGTGCTTTAAACCCACAACAGCACTAAAATTATAGCAACATTTTCTTATATAAAAAAGCACCAGGGGAAAAAAAAGGCCACAGTGTCTGTGTGCAGAGGTTTAAGACTCCTTCAGCCAGTTCTTGGTCTAATCTTTCCAAGCTTTCTCAGGGCACTACTCAGTGTTTGTTCCAATATATGTAAATAGCCCAGTTTTACCTCAATCAGCACAGCCATTCCTTCCCCATCTCAATTCTCACAAAGACTCACCCCAGTAAAGATTCAAATGCTGGTTTCAGGAGACAAGTGTCCAATGCATTCCTCCTCTCTACAGCCGTAGGTGGCAGCCTGCAAAAAAACAATTCCAAATAAATAGCAGGACCAGGAATGGGTAGCAGAAACAAGGTAAGAGAAGTTGGACAAATCAAATCAGTAAAAGCTAACTACTGAGTTAAGATCACACCAAGATTTCATTACTCCCTCCCCCTGTGTGATAGAGATGAAACTTCCTCATTGCAGCACAATTACTTTTAACTAGCAAAGGCTTTTATCTCATACTGCTGCTACAAGGGGAGCTGTGACCTCCCTTGCTCAGCAAGCATCAAAGCAGGCATAATCAGAAGTGAGAACTAAGGCCCATCTCCAGAGAAGCATGACTCCTGGGCTCAATCACTCCTGCAACCATTCCCGACAGCATCCCCATCACTCCTCAGGGAGGAGACAAAGTCTTGCTTGGAGAAGGAAATAGCGTACTTTAAGGAAAACTGTATTCTTTGGGGATAAGTCATTCCACCCATAATAAGATTAAGACTCACACTCCTAAGCACATTCCTGCCTTGGAGATTTAGCCCAATTAATCACAAATATGAAGTCCAGAAGGGAAGGTAAAGTTCAGTGTGAGCAACATGTGCCACTGGATTGCATTAAGGACAGAAGGATGAAACCACCACATCAGGACCACAAGCCAAAGAGACCATTAAGGTTAACTGATTCTGGTAACCTCAAGTTCTTTTGTGAATACTGACACTGAGAAAGCAGCCTGTGAAATCTATCAGCTGGTCACCTTGCTGCTTTCCAGCATCAGCCCCACAGATGGCATTTTGCAACACAGCTTCAGAGAGAACAGAGGTCTGCTTTCAAGTTTTAGCATAGGTGCTCATTAGTCCCACAAATCTAACTTCAAGAAGTCACAAGCACAAGAGTTGCCTATACACACACCTGAACACAATAACTAAAACACACTTCTGGTTTAATACATTTTAAGCACTGAAGTTGCCCTCCAAGTTGTGCTAACTTTGTTCAGGTATAATTCAGAATTGCACAGATTTGAAAACTGTAAGCCAATGTCCTTCCAACAATTCACTGCTTGCTACAGACAGTTATTGAAAGTGGTCATAAATATTAAACAAACACTGGAAACATAACATGGACAAATTCCTTTTTGACAAACACTTTACCACTGTATTTGTAACAGCAATAGCCACTGAACACAACTGTACAACTGAGCAGGAAGCCTATCGAAAAAGGCCATAGATTTTAGCCTCAATCCCTCCCACCTAACCAAAATCAAAAGAAAACAACAACCCCAACACAAAAATACTCAACTGCTGAACTTACTGATTGTAACTCATTGTAACGCCACTAGTCACACAGGAAGGAGAAGCCCTCACAGAGGAAGTCTGTCCATAAAAGCTAATCCTGCAAAAAGGGAAATGTCACAACACTGTGGTTTGCTGTAAATAGAAACCACAACAGAAAGCTATTTGTATCAATTGTACACCATAAACAAGATAAAGGGAACACATTAACCACTACTTTTAAAAATTACCACTTATCTTCGTAACAGTCTGGTTAGTCTTGGTCACAGCTGTGCAAAGACCAATGGAAACTCAACTTCTTCAAGTAAGTCCCCCAAATTTTAGATCCCAAGCCACATGTCCTGTGAGCCTGGAGACAGTGAAGCCTCACTGCCCTCAAGGGCTGCTGTTGGGCCTCAACAAATCTCAGCTTTTCAGAGGGTGCCCTCTGCATCTGCAGCTATTCCCATATGTGGAAAAGACCTCTCTACATCACTTATCAGACATTTAATGGAACAAACTAGCACTAAACCCACATGGGGTGGAGGGGGACATGGACACCTTATTTCTGCACTTCATATAACTCCTCACCTGAGCACCTATTTTTATGAACCTCAGAGAGGCTCCCTATCACTGAGGTTCTGACGTCTCCATACAACCAGGCTCAAAATTAATTACTAGGTTTGAAAGTGACACAGGAGAACAGGCGACAGGACAAAACAATCACAGCGATTTCCTCAGAGTACCAGAACATCTCAACCACAAAACACACAGAGTAGTAATCACTTATGATGATTACTAGCAACACTTATGGAGCAACACAAGAACTCACATCTCTCATACAGCCATGAGGTGTCTGCACTCTAAATCAACAAAGCATCACCATACCAGTAGAAGTTATTTCTCCACAGATTTCCATGCAGGATACCATACATAATAGCAGCAGCCAGGATAAAAACCAGAAGAATTCGTTTCATGACTAATAAACCTGAAATGTGAAAAAAAAAACAAAACAAGAAACTGAACACAAAATGAACTAACGCAAGAACTTTCTCTAAAGCATCTGGAAACCTACAAAAGAGAAGTTATTGTTATTACAGTCATTCTCTACCACCAGAAGTCTGACAGGTGATCCCTCCACTTCAGTTTCTCACACAAAGACCCAGTGTCAGTAGCTGCTTTGCACCTACCATATGTGTGTTCTCTGCAAAGAAGCATGGGTTCACTCTAGGTTCTCTCTGAGGCCATGTGATACTAGAACTCTTCTGTCCACTGGGCAGCCCAAAGAAACCAGCCGGCCTTTATAGGTGCCTGTGCTTCTCTTGCTGTTTGTGTCACATGCTATCAGTTTCCATAATTACACAGTTAAACAGGCATTGGCACAGTGCAGGAGGCAGATAGGCTGATGCTGATGAAACAGAACAGGGTATGAGCTGCCACATATTTCTACTGCCTTTTTTAGGATCACTGAATGTTCCTGAAGTCCAGTTTTGACATTTAAACCTGCACTGAAACTATCTGCTTATGCCTGCACAGTCTTCAGCTACTGACACAAGTCAAACTTCATTGCTCAAAAGCAATGAAGACCAACTGAAGAGTGTTATTTTCACACCTTACAAAGTGAGGAAGAAAAGTTAGGATTCCATCTGTTGAACTTGTGAAATTATGGAGAAATATCAAAGAAAAAGTCCATTTTTCAAATAGAGTTTTTGCCTCATTGCACAGTCTAGTTAAAGAAAAACAGAGAAATATCATAAACACAGATCTGGCAAGACAGACTCAAGGAAAATCAAATCCTGTGTGGCTCACATCCTAAGCACTGAGCAGCATTATCAGTAGCTATGAATGAACTGTTGCTGCTTAATCTTGTGAAAGTCCAAAATAGCCATTCCAGCCACAAGTTATCATGGAAATTTACTTGACAGGTACAGCCTGCTACTATTCCACTCCTCCCCTAACAGTGTCATGACTACTTTACTTGAGTACAACAAGCCACTACTTCCTTATTCTTCTCTATTCATATCTTGCACTGGAATTTAGTTGTAGAGTTAGAGATGTGGTTTTATAACAGTACCTACCAGTAACAAAGCCATGCAATGAAACAGGTAGAATTTATCAACCTTAAGTATATCCTACAGGTTATCCTGCTCTATTGTGGAGGAAAATACTTCACAGGCTGCAGTTGTTGCAATTCCAATCTTTCAACTCTCTTTGGGAAGTAGCACTGCCACTTCTCAGCACCAATTCCCTTGACTTTACTTGAAGGATCGCTACAAATTTTTCCGGATAGTCACACTCAACTTCTAGAGACATCTTTAAGTTTTTGCAGTAATTCAGTAAGAGTTTTTGCCTAAAACTCCAAAAATAGAGGAAAACATGCCTATTGGGTTTAGTCATGTGTCATTAACAGCAACTGGCTCATATTCTCGAGTGCCATGACAAGACACATACAGTACAAGCAAGGGAACAGGCCAAGCAGTATGGGTTTATTGAAAGGCAAGTCTGGCTTGACCACCCTGATCTCCTTGTATGACAGGGTGCCCTACACAGAGGATGAGCGAAAGGCTGTGTATGTTGGGTACCAAATCCTTCGTAAAGCCTTAGACAGCATTTCCCACAGTATTCTCCTGGACAAACTGGCTGCACATGGTTTGGACGGGTGTGCCCTCCACTGTGGAAAAAGCTGGCTGGCTGAACCCAAACACAGGTGGGGAACAGAGTTACATCCAACTGGCAGACACTCAGTACTGGGGTTCCCAGGGCTCAATCCTGTATAATATTTTTAAAGAAAAGATATGGTCTGGACAAGGGGATTGACAGATTCTCACTTTGCAGGTAATACCAAGTTGAGTGGGAGTGTTCATCTGCTGGACTGCAGGAAGGCTCTGCAGAACAATCTGGACAGGCTGGATCAATGTGCGAAAGTCAACTGGAGGAGGTTCAACAAGGTCAAGTTGAACTCCTCTGTCTGGGTCACAACAACTCAATAAGCACTACAGGTTGGGGGAAGAATGGCTGGAAAGCTGTCTGGCAGAAAAGAACTGGAGTGCTGCTCAGCATTGGCTGAACATGAGCCAGTGTGTGCCCACATGGCCAAGAAGGCCAATGACTTCCTGGTCTGGATCAGCAAGTGTGGCCAGTGAGATGAGAGATCTCTCCCTCTTCTGTTGAGGCCATACCTTGAACCCTCTGTTCAGTTTTGGGCCCCTGACTGCAAGACAGACACTGAGGTGCCAGAGCACGTCCAGAGAAGAACAAAGCTGGTAAAGTGCCTGGAGAAGCAGCAGCTCAGTGGGGACCTTGTCACTCTCTACACCACCTGGAACAGATTTGTAGTAAGGTGGGGGTCAGTCTCTTCTCCCAGGTAGCAAGTGGCAGGACAAGCAGAAACAGCCTAAACTTGCAGCAGCAGATATTTAAATTAGGTATCATGGGGAAAAAAAAAATCTGAAGGGGCTGTCAAGCATTAACAGTCTGCCTGGGGAAGTGGCTGAGTTACCATTTCTGAACGTATTAAAAAGATGTCTAGGTGTGACATTGAGGACATGTTTGAGTGTGGATCTGGCAGTGCAGGGCTAATGGTTGCACTCCATGATCTTTTCCAACCTAAGCGATGCTATTATTTACTTGAAAAAGACACTGCACTCTCTAGTAGCTTTTTTCCTTTCACTATTAGTATTTTATCCCCTCCTGCTTTAAAAAGGTTTGCCAAAACATCCCACTCAAGTATTTAGCCTTACTCCCTAATTCAATCAATGCAAGCTTCATCTAAACAGAACATGACAAACCAGTTGTTTATAGATAAAGTTGCTAAACTAGCAACTGATTAAATTGCTGATTTTGCTGACTTGGGTGTAAGAAAGAACCTTGCTGAAGAGTCAGGACAAGCTACAAAACAGAGAAAAGACAAGGAAAAGCAGCCCATAAAGGATCTACTAAAAACAAAAAATATTATTTGTAACAGTATTTTTCACAGAGGAGAAGAGAAATTGTTTGACTTGCAAAGTGTTTACAAAGGCATTCATACAGCCTGGATAAAAAAAATCATTAAAACACAAGACCAGAAATCAGCATCATTCTTCAAACAGGACCATACAGATCTGTAACGATTTCCCGTGTTTTACACTCAGCCTGGCACAGATGTGATAATGAGTCCACCCCAGCTCCAAACAACCAATCATTAAGAGTGTACCTAACACAGCCCTTAGACACATCAAATGGTCTTTAATTATGTGTCTTCTCACCATCCCAACCCCCAGTGCCTGGCTTCACTCCGTGTTTCAAAGTTCTGTAGCTAAGAAAGTCTTCACTAAGAAGACAGTTTTTCTTAATCTGGTTTAGTAAACAGAACCATTGCCTTGTTTACAGAAGAAATTATTCTGGGAGTATTTTTAATGATGACAGCATCTTCCAGCTCTTCCTTCCTAATTTAAAACAGCTGAGTGTTGTAGAAAGTTAATCAAAGGGAAACAAATGCCTACAATACAAATATTGCACTAGAAAATTCTCATAGTCAGAGATGCAAGAAAATAGGGAATTAAGAAGACACAGTTCAGATGGAAAACAGCAGTTCCATTCCACTTTATTCACCTCAATACAAGAGCCAGCAGATTGATTTAAGCCCATCAACCCAAGTGACAGAGGCCATGATTCCTTCCCTTAGGTCAATGTCAATTAGAGTTAAGCAAAATAAAGAAGACAATGCTGGAATCAACTATTCAATCAACTATTCAATTTCCTCCTCTTTCTTAAAACCCTACAGCGATCTCCAGAATGAAAGGAACAAGGAACCCAGTATGACCATGCCTGATGATCATAGTGTCAGCTGGTCAATCTTCTAAAAGCAACCAATGGGATATGGAAGTGCTGCAAAAATGCATGAGCATTTTTTTAATAGTAATCTAAGCTAACTTCTGCGGGTCAACTTTCCACCTTCCCCAGAGGACAGAGTTACAATTACAGAATTAGACAAGACTGACTCTGTTATGGTATTAAGACAACCTCAGAGATCAGCCTGCATCTCCTATTGACAGATCCCCCAAGCTCCCATCAACCCACCAGAAAAACTCATTTGGGTATATGATCTATCAGCTATATAAGACCTGAGGCTAATATTTTCTTCCCCTGAGGGAAGCAGGGAACCCCAATCCTTGTCAGAGGCAAATCATTACTTACAATTAGCTTTTATTCTAGTACAGTGTGGTATCTGCTATGAGCCACTATCTCACACCCTCTCTTCATCTTCCAACTTACACTTGCACTCAATATAGTCATGCCACAGAACGAACCCTGCAGGGATCTACAGCTGTTGGACCAGGCAGTCAAATGCTACCACACTACCATCACCTTTCTTTCATAAGGCTCATAAGCCTCCCTTTCTTCCTTAAAAATTACTAGTGTTAATAGAACAATGCAGGAAGCTTTTTCATCTGTCCTACTTATTTTGTAAAGTACTTCTGCCTACTACTGAAGCTGAGATAATAAGTACTTAACTATAAAGTAGCTACAATTAAATTAAATACTAGACACCTTAAAACAATCTTAGCTCCATAAACTGTCATAAGACAATGTAAGTTCTTTGCTGGTGCCATTAAGTGACAGCTTGAAAATTTCAGCTCACTGGGACCTCAGATGCCTAGTCCTTGTAGCTGTGGGGGAGGAAAATACGCTGAAAATATGTCTGAAAATATGCTTTGAGCAGACCTTGAAATTTAAAGGGATAGTACATAAAGACCTAATAAAGGTTTAAAAAGAAATATCAGAATTTTTAAGATGTAGTCAGTATTTTGTGGGTTTGAGCTTGTGACCTGCAGCACTGTTTCCTTTGGTCAGGATGTAGCACATGCCTGGTGAGACAACCATGCAGCAAAAAGATAATCGAGGAAGGAGCTCTCACATTATCATCTTTCTCAAGCTGTAAAACCTGAGCACATTATGGCAAAGATGTGTTGTGCCAAATCTAAACAGTATTCATCTATTCACATTATTCACTCTTTCAGTTCGTCCTCTAAGTATGTCCCTAATTACACTGTCCATTAATTTTCCCCCTCTTCAGGAAGGGAATGCTGCAGAGACTACTCAACAGCACTGCCACACAGTCTAAAAGGTACTGAAGTGGCTGAGTCAGTATAGTGCTTTCCCTCACTCCCATGCACCTGAAATTCTCATAATTTCTAATATTCTTTTTAATTTTAGTTTAAGAAACAAGAAGTCCTCAGAAATATTGTTTAAGCAAGAGGTATTGGGTTATCCTAGTAAAGTGGTTCAGAATTAAAACTAGTTTTCTAACTCTCCAACAACGCAGACTTGGTTTTGAAGTTGTACTTTTGAAGTTGTACATTTAGCAGCATCAGAATTGGAAAAGGTTCTTGTTAATCTGTTGTGCTCCACACCAAACCAAAGCAGTTATTCCTGTTCCTGAAAACCTGTACAAACCATGACGCTAAAAAACCCCAAGGTTTTACTGTGCCAAAATGTCACTAAGGGCTGCTAGCATCACACCACATCACACAACACATAGAAGTAACTGCTGCCAAAGTTACTCCCTGCACTGGAAGATGAAACACTCGCTGTCTATGACAACTGACGCCTTCTTCCTCTACAAGAAAACACCAAGCTACCCATTTTACTTCCACAGTATGCAGGTATCTGAGGGGAAAAAAAAAAAAAAAAAAAAAAAAAAGACAGTCTTTCTCCAAACACAGCAGAAACGCAGCCTCTGCTGACATTAATTTACTGTGGAGACACAAATTAGAGCTGTGTTCATCTTTGACCTTGTGCAGCATTTCAGGACAGGCTGCAATAGATTTGTTTTAGGGCCTAAGTGCTTTCCTTCCTCCCCTTCATCATCCTGCTAATGGTGAAACATATTCTGTACCACAAGAGACAGCAATACATTTATTACTTTGTGGACAATTCAGGATTCTTTTATTCTGTTTTTGTCTTTCAATAACAGACACTGGTATTGTGTTCTTCAGAGCATAACTGCCAGCTGGGCCAAGTAAAATGAAAAAGCAACTTAGTATTTTTCAGCGCTGATTGCTATTTCAGTTTGCCTTTGTCTAGAGTCTACAAGATCTATGCATCACTTTTTCCTCTGGTGTGGCTGTGCAGACATATTTATGATTTCAGAAACTCTTCCCACAGAAGCATATCCTTTGGCTAAAGGATACTGATAAAGATTTCAAGTCCAGTTAAATCTATTGTATTTTCACCTCCTCTAATACTAATTTACCTATACAGCACATCTGGTGGAAGAGGAAAGTTAGCTGCCTTCCCAAAGGCTGCAGAACAAGCACAGTTCATCCTGTGTTTTGGGCAGAACAGATGACAGCACCTATAGCTCTCCAATCCTTATCTCCAGCTCCACAGATTCTCAACTCAGCAGATCAAAAAAGATCAGAAAAACGCAAGTTTGTAGACTTCAAAGACGACATGTCATCAATGCAGAAGGTTTGGCAAAAGCTGCATAAGGCCCGCGTGTCCTGACTTACAGTCTCATCACCATGCTCAGACTCCCTTGTTCTTACTGCATGAGATAAGGTGTTATCTGTTCAGTGGTTAACTGCTTTTTCCCCTCTTCCTCCCTCATTCTGCCTGAGGACCCAGGAGCTCTTACACATATGCCACAGTGGGGGCAGAACCAGGAAGAAATTAGAGGCTGCATGCACTCATCAGACTGCTTCTTAGAGAGCAAAAAGGCATATGTACAAGCCTAGGTCAAGTTACAAGCTTTTTAAAGCTTACTAAAAGAGGTCCCGATTTGGTTGCAAAAGAAAATGCTGTGATCCTGTTCTCAGAGGAACCACAATCAATTATGTGCACTGTTTCACAGAGATATCACTTTTGAGCCGACTGATGCAAAATTTCACATCACTTCTAACTGACATGAAATACCAGCTCCACAGATGAGAAACAGAAGCACAAAGCATCAGCCAGTGCATCCTGCCAGAAAATCCTGGTAAGTAAACTAAAAGGGAGCTCAGGCATTGGATTCCACAGAAACGGCCCTTGAATAGGAACAGTATCCAGGCTGACTTCTTTAGCCCTGCTGAGAGGCAGCATATGTCACCTCCAGCTTGGGGCTATCACAGGGTTGCTATGACACCCTTGAGATCTGAGCTAATATTTTGGCTGATTATCACAGTGCAGTGTGGATCCCTGGCACCAGCTCAAGGTGACAGCATGCTCCACAGCATGGTGCACACACACAACTAAAACTGCAAGCACAAAATAAATAACTGAACTGATATTTTTCATCTGGTAAATTATATTTTAATTATTTTTTCCCTTCAAGATAGAAAACAATATTCTTTAATGTTCCAAGATGGCTTAGGATTTAGTCCAATAATGGACACACAGCTAAACACTGCTAACTCCAGCTTAAAAGTCAGCCCTGGATAGATCCAAATCCAAATTGCGGCTTTGAGGAGAAAGAGAATACTAACTACTGGATTCTCATCTTACTGGTACTTTGTCAGTATCACAGATTTCCAGAAATCTTGCCTATAATTACAATCAAGTGTAAGATCAAGTCCACAGCCTCATCTTCTCGCCTTTGTGCCTTGAGATGAGGGAGGACAAGAAGCAGATAATCTATGCAAAGGCACAGGTAAATTGGGAAGAGACGTTTCCATATGCTTTCCCTGTCCTGACCCTCTACAGCCCTCCTGTCAGCGCACTTCACTTCTTTTCCCTCCTTCTTCCTCCTGTGGACTCAGAATACAGATGAGCAATTTCTGTCACGGCCAGCAGCTACAGAGATGCCATGCAGTACACAAACAATTATTTGGAGCTTGGTCAGAAGCTAACCTGTGCACACTAAGTCAAACGCAAGTATGAGCTGAGCACAAATAGCTCTGCTTCCTTAACTCCCAAAGCTTTAACCAAACATAAAAAAAATCCAGCTCTAACTATATCTAAAAAAAAAATATGAAACCAAATCACACAAAGTCAGTAATACAACCTTAGCTGATAGATTTTTTCCTAGCCCTCTTACGTTCTCCCAGATTAACTTTTAAACCTTTAGCCAACCTAAGCTAGGTTGCTAGTTATATTTTACACATCATAGGTGTCTGCATAATAAAGAACAAAGAAACAGAGTACTATAAATCCAGGCAGGTCTTCTGCAAGCTGTGGTGACAACACTGCTCCTTCCCACTCTGTTTCCCCTATTCTTTCAGCTCTTTTTGCAGAAAAGACTGAAATATAAACAACCATGAAACATGTTCTGGGGGTCAGAGTTCAGGTCATTCTTTTCTCATACTTTGACTTACACAACTGAAAGGTTTCAGTCAACTTGAGTTACTCTTCCTCCAAGGAACAGAGCATCATGATTGAGTTGTTTTGCCTCTTCACCTCCTTTCAAAAAGGCCAAGACCACAGAAATACTACATAACGAAAAAAAGAAAAAATTGAAAATTGAAAAAAATAGAAAATTATTAATAGAGAAATATGTAACCCAGTACTAATTCATCACACCACTGCTTTGTCCAGAAGTGCCTGCAGAGTTAGAGGACTGAGGTCAAACCAGCAATCCTTCCCTCTTAGGTTTCCCAGAGAGAAAAAAAATGGAAAAAAGTACGAGAAATGGCTGGGAAAAGGCAAATTAGTCAAGTTTCAAAACAGTTCAGTTAGAAACCCCATCCAGCACATCATTTTTTCCTCCAGGAACTATGATCAATCTAAGAAAATAAAGGTCCAACCAGAAAATTTGATCTGTATTAATTTTATGTGCACATTCACTACAGCATTAAGTTCACCTTAAAACACACCACACTTGTCTTCTAACAATGCCTAGCATATCTAAAACATCCTAGCTGATTTGGAGCTAGTCACTTAACCTCAGCTCTCACTAAAATGGCTGGAATTATAAAACTAAATCTACCAGTCAGTTAGGGAGAAACAAAGAATAAATCTCAACATCAGGTTAAAACAAATCCCCCTCAAAAAAATCCAAGGAAACAAAACACACAAAGAACCACAACACCAAAGCCCACTCACAAGCAAAATTAGGACTCTCAAGGGCATGGAAAAAACATGGTGGGGTTTTTGCTGCCTTTTTTTCCCAATGGATAATAGAGGGCTAACTTACTAGCTTCACTGCCAGCACCTGAAGAATTAAATGCGCCCCCATCTACACTGCCAATAAATCCCAAGTAGATCAGACTATTTTCTTACTTCACTGTAACAGTATCAATTCTGATCCATACTGGCGTCAGAATCTGTCCCTAAATAGAACCAGGTACTTTTTGTATGACTAGTTTTCGCAGTAATATTTGCAAACTCCAGTCGAAATAAATTACAAATGCATTATGATTGCCATCATTAGATGGCACAGCTTTTTACTGTAACTTTTATTGTCCATATGTCCCCACACTTTAAAAAGGAACAGGTTACATTACGCAGATTTGTATGGATTAAGAAGCCAAAAAAATAAGTGTGAACATGCACATGGCCAGCATACAAAACTGAACAGTTAAATTTTCATTTAAATAACATGCCAAACATGTCTGTAGTCAGAGCCCCAAACACAATACATTTCTTCATTTTTGCTGTGCTGCTCCCGGTCTTGCCTCAACTACCAAAGAAAAATAAAAAAACCCCAATACTACCACCACCCCAAAAAATGCCCCAAACCAACGACCAAAAACATCCCCTAAATCCCCATCTGTTTGTGATGCAACTTGCCCCAGCAGTAAATTCTGCAAGTCAATCTGCTGCAAGGCATCTGTGCAGAAGAGAGCTCTGGGATTCTCAGGAATGCAGCAAAACAAGTAAGTGAAAAGTCTAAAGCTAAATTAATTCAGGGAGGGAGGAAAATAGAGACAAGTGGTAGCACTTAACCCACACTACTACAAAATCTTGGAAGCTTCTCACAAGCAGGGATCCTGCCAGCTCAGGAGAAATCTGCAGTACACCAGCAGTTTGAGCAGCTTCTCTGATAATGTTAAACCCTTACAATTCTCAGTGCTCTCAATGAATGCACTGACTTTGCCTTTGGATGAAAATCAGAAGATGAAACTTCAGTGCTAATTACCATCAGAAAACTAACCCAAAATTGACAGTGCCACACTGGAAAAACTTGAATATTGTAAACATTAAGACTTTTCACAAGCCTTCTTTATACACAGCTTTGTTTTCTTAGTACTGAAGCTCAAATACAGTATTTACAATAACCAAACCAGCCATAAGAAAAGCTCCAATAAGCTACTTTGTAATCATGAGAATGCACAAAATAAGCCATACAGTTTGCATCAGAGCCTGTATCTGATCCCCTAAATGTTTTTAGTGCTTTGTTTTGTTTTTTAAATGCGATAGAAAAACTACCACATAGAATATTCAAACAGTGCATATCCTGAGGACTGAGAGCTACAAGATACACAGCATTGTATAAAAATGTAGGCCTTTACAACATTTACCACTGTGTAAAGTCCTGGCATCTTCTCTGAATGGAAAAGGTTACCAGTGAGTCTACATGCATGAAAATGTAAAAAAAAAAAAATTTGTTTGTAAGGTACTGAGCAAGTGAAACACAGATGAAGGTGTATCTAAGTTTAGCATTTAGAGTATCATTCATCATGTTTCGTTAAATAAACCTGAAGTCAAATTCATAACAAAGAACAAATGAGCAGGGTAAACAGTGTAAAGCCAGAACTGGAATTTTTCTCAGGACAACTGTTAGTTGCTGTATAATTCAGCTCCTTGCAGAAAAGTTTGCACATGTTCATTTAGGTACTTCTGTGTATTCAGAGCAATAAAGTGATGCTACAGCAATCTGTACGGCAGCACAAACTTTTAGTGGGTATCCATCTTACAGTGCAGCTCATAGCCCTGAATTACGCACTTCAGCTCTCTTACCTATGCAAGAGGAAAGCTAATTATATCTGATAGTAATCTTCAACTGCCATCTGTCTGAGAGGAAAGCTGCCTACATTAGTCACTACAGCATGCTGGGAAAGCTTATATGCTTTTCTCAGGGCTACATAAGAGACAACCATTTACAAGACTTTCAGACCTCAACCCTCACTGAAGGTTAAACACAACCCCTTTCTTCCCCAACACTGACATACTGCTTCCTTTTTCACTTTTTTTTTTATTAATTGAAAAGGACAGTCATGCCTAAAACTCAGGGGAGTTAAAGGTGCCTGTCACCCCACCCATGCACCCTCCCTGCCAGTCTCACAGCCCCCTTGCTGGGGGCTGCTAAATTCCTAGAAGCCCAGATGAGAGCAAGGAGGTACAAGGGCCATCAGGTAGGAAAGTGAGAGCAGGCTGAAGACACACAGCGTGGTCTCTGCTACAGCAGTGGCTTCACACAGTACCTTCTCCTGCATATCACAGCTCCCTCTGTCAGTTTGTTTTGCTCCTTTACAATCCAAGTCTGGTTTGTTGTAGGTGAAACAGAGCATTTGATTTTGCTGCTCAATTCTGTTTCACCAGTCCTTAAATGCTACAACAAAATGAAGAGGAATTTCTTCAGGACCACAGTATCATTAAACAGATTAACTATCCTCTTCTACCTGATCTTTTCTGAGCACTGGATATGCTCAGGGCTGCATGAGAGTGCCTCCTCTGATGACAAGAGAGTGAGAGTCTGATAAGACAGGGCTCACGCCCCTGTGAGATCACAGCAGGGCAATGGATTTTGTGGCACAGATCTGCTCTCCCATAACCAAACTGGCCCATGCTGCAGCAGTATTAAAACACAAAGTCTAATATTTCCTTCAGCATAAAACTTGAAGTCCTCTAGAGCAATATACATTGCATCTGCTGTGCTGCCTACTGACATCTTTACTTGCTACCCTGACCGCGCCAAATGCAGCTCAGCGTCCAGCACCACCATGTCCTATCAGATTGCTATCCACGCCACAGACGACGCATAACTCCATTAGAGCATGAAATGCCATACAGTAAAAGGCTTTTTGTTCTGTTCTACTGCATGTGTTCTCAGCATGAAATGAGATTTATGCAACCATACCCTGTTTGTGTGCATGCATGCCCTTTTCTTTCCTTCCCTGAAGAACTTTTGAATTCCTTGGGCTGATTTCAGTCAAACGCGAGAGATCAGGAACTTAGTGTATTTGAGACCTCCTTAAGTTTTGCAAAAATAAACACTAGGCTGAGTAGAACAAAAAAGCTCTATAAATTCATTTCTCAGTAAATATCAGAAAGTACATACAACATAAAGACATCAAAAATATGGTTTCATTTTATCTTGTCACACAGCTGTGTGGTACAGGTATCACAAGAGCATCTAGCCCACTGAGGAAGAAAAAAGTGCTCTAATTTTGAAATGGCTTGCACAAACATGTAAGTGTCCAAATTTCCCAAAAGAGCTGTATAAAGTTCAACAACGTAGACACCCTTTTCAACCACTTAACAGGTAGTGTTAGCCAACTTCCATCACCCAGCTTCAAAAAAGTCACTTTAACACTAACCAGTATTGATTATAAGTAATGTTCTCTGTGAAAACTGAAGATTGAGATATTCTATTACACTTTACATATCTTTCTGCAAAGCTCTGAACAACATTTTCTATTTAGGTTAGAAATCTTAAATATAAAAATCTACCTTAGCTGGAGGCTAAGCCATCTAAGAACCAATGTCCCAAGTTGAAAACAAATCATAGTGTGCTGTTAGCACGTAAGAGTGAAAATACCTGTTCCATTCAATTTGTTTCAATGAAAATGCATTAACAGTATTTCCTTAACATGTACTGCAAAAAAAGGTGGTCACTCTTGAGAAACTGTACTAATGGTATGTACACTAACCAGTATTTTAATCACCTGGCTACTCAAAACCCGGTTTACATACCTGGCCTGTGCTCCACAGCACAAGGCGAGCAATGAAAGCACAAGAAGCACTAATGTCAGTGTCCATCCAGCCCAGTCCCGTCTCCAGCAGTGACAGGAGGAGATGATTACTTAAAAGCAGTATTTCATGGCCGTTTTGTGTTTCATTCCCACTGTGCACCCATACCCCCACATCTCAACTTTCTGAGAATGGAAAATTAAAACTGCCATGGGTGATTGTAAAACTGGGAGCTAGTGAAGGGGGCTTATAGAGCACTCCAGCTTCTAAGCTGAGACAAGTGTCACCGTGATTTATTAAATATGGCAAAGCTAGCCATAGTTTTAACAGTTTCCTGGAAGGGAAAATTAAACACACACACCACCAACAACAAAAGGACACCAGGCTTTATCCAGATACAAAATGAGAAGGCAGTAACTTGTCTACACAAGGGGCACAATCAAGACTAGCTACCACATGCCAGCAAGCTTTGTGCACATTCAGCAATCTGGACAAATCCTAACTTGTTCCCATGCTTCACCAAGTGGATCTAGTATTATGTCTCCATTTAATCTTGTGCAAATGTGTTCAAACAAACCTTACAGCCTATCTCACATCTACACCACCCTCTCCTAGTCTCAGCCCCACAGATCAACTCCAGACTACCCCAAGCACTGCAGAGATAGAAATGTTTCCAGGGTGCTCACTTGCAACACTGCTGGATGATAGCAGGTTGGCCGGTTTTTTAACTCAGAAGAACCAGGAAATATCAGTCTTAACTGGCAAATGATGAACAAGGTTTCATTCACCAACAGCTCCTTGCCAGCAAACATATTCCTGTCTCTTCACTGCAGTGAGAAAAACCCACAGGATCCTCCCTTGCATTGTGCTTGGATGCCACTGCTCTGAAACAGGTCAATTCCCCTCACATGTCATCCTGCAGGCAAAAAACTATCAGCACAACCCCCCTTCAAAAATTACCTGCCCAGGAGGGAGTTATGTTAACCTACAACTACATGAGGAAAAAAAAAAAAAAAAGAAAAAAAAGATTATGGCAAAAACACAACTTCAATTGCTTTATTACTCTGAGAAAGGGATTTCTCCCCTCATCCCACATGTGATGCAATTTGTATTTTATAAACACACACACATTCCATATTGACTATTAAATGGCCATCACATTTCCTCTGCCCACTTCTGCTAAGGCCCAGGATAAAGCTTATGCCCCTCACACCATTCTCATTTCAGTGCTGGCCTCAGGACTCCACAAAGCAGAGAAAACAAGCAGTGTCTGGATACCTCTGCAATGCAAATGTCAGTCTGCAGACCCAGTCCAACAAAGAACTTTTCTAAGCTCTGCAGTAGATCCCTATTTTAGTGTTTCTGACCTGCACTCACAAAAAGGGCTAAAACTATTCTTCTAAAAGTGAGTTGAAGAGTCTGTGCAAATCTAAGACTGCTAGCCACACACCTCATAAATAGTTTTCTACTGGTTAGTGGCCCAAAAGAAAGCAATACTGCAGCTCAGGAAATGGAAATTCGCACTATAAATCAAGAGATATTAAGAGTTTCAGTGATTAAGAGAGACCATAATTTCACTCCTGCCTACTCTTAAAACCAGTTCCTAGATTATTCCATTCTGGCCTTCCTAACAGAATGGAAGATCAACTGGCTCTGTAGGTTTTCCAGCCTTCCCTTCAAAGTCAGGGCAAGTGGAGGGTATTCCATTTTTTT
Organism: Geothlypis trichas; assembly: GCA_009764595.1. Lineage (NCBI taxonomy): Eukaryota > Metazoa > Chordata > Aves > Passeriformes > Parulidae > Geothlypis > Geothlypis trichas. Next base: position 21,109,898 of record CM019902.1, read on the forward strand.
TACCTTACTCTTCCTGGCTCTCCTTTTACACTAGAATGTTAAAAAAAACCCTGGCACACCATACTCCAGTTTTACTGCTGCTGTTAGGGCTGGGAGCAGAGGTAACTGAACAGTTCCACACCAGTTTAGGTTATTATCCAGGGACACTCACAGTTCTCTTACTCTGTGACAGTGCTGTAAAGGGTCTTCCTCACAGGATACCAAGGCGTCATTTTTGTCTTCAAGACCAAAAAACAACCAAGCTTGGAATACTGAAGAGCCAATCCAGCTGAGCAAAATAAACTTTAAAAGGACATGGTATTTCAGAATGATAGGTATAGAACACAGCAAGAACTACTGCTGCAGGGTATTTTACCACATTCTGTACCAACATTTTTTCAACCCATTTTTCAAAATGTATTAACACTGCATGAAACCCACGCATTCCCTGCTTTTGCTTCACAGCCCATGCTAGCTAATACTGCCCATCACTTTTCAACCACACTGCACAAATACCACTACTGGTATTGGTATCAGTGATTAATACACTAAACTGCAAAGCGAGAGCTGCTGAAAAGAGACTTATAAATAAAACAACAGCATGCACATCCTGTTTTCCTCTAGACCTCAATATACATGAAATCAAGAAAAGCTGAGGTTTTAGGCTCTTCTGGAAGGAGGGTAAAAGAAAAATTTAAGCTTTAGAAAATTCACACAGCAAAAAATATGTTCAAGTAGCTTTATTTTCATTTCCCTTGAAGACTGGGAATAAGTATACAAGCAACCATACGTAACATTGCAAAAGCAGAAGAAACTGGATTAAAGGGGAAGTTTAGGGGGTGGTTTATTCTCTACACAGCTTCTGGTATTATGAGAAAATTGACAGTAAAAAATAGACACTCTGAAAAAGGAAAAATTCTGTACATTCAGTTACCCCATAAATTAGCTAATTAGTATTACTATACTATAGCTTATCTATAAAGCTAGAGAAATTGATGAATAAATTATTCAAATGAAAGACAAATTACATGTCATAAGCTTGAAAAACGAAACTCTTCCTCAAAACCCAGGGCACACTTCAACTGATTTAGTTGAAACAGTGCAACCATCTATAGAGAAAGTTCTCTGTAAAAAAAGGTATTTCAAGAAGTCTTGAGCCAACCCCTAAAATGCATTTAAACTAGGGAACCAAGACAGAGTACCTCACATCATACATGAAGCAAAACCAACCTTTTATGCTCTTAAGTAAAATAACCTTAATTGTTAATGAACAAAGACAAACCTAGATCCTGTCTACAGCTATCAAGATACACTGTGGAGGAAAAAAAAAAACCCACAAAACCAAAAGCCCTTCCTCAAAAACCCTTTTAAGTCAGTGGCATTGACAACCTCACTGAGACTCATGGTGGTATCACAAGCTTTATGTTCAAATGATCCATCTGACTGCATCCTCTTCCAGGCCAGTGTATTCGAATCAACACCCAGAAGCATATGAAACAACACCAAGAAGAAAATCATAAATCAGCCAAAGCTGCTCTATGTTAACTTTTCCAAACCTGTTTTGGGGAGTCAAACTTTTACCAAAAGACACCAATCAGAGCATGCTCAGAAACTAACAAAGAGAACAAGCCTGAGACAGAAGTGCTAATGGCACAAATAAGCTATCATAACAGTTTCTATCCAAATATGAACACCTAAGGAAGAAAGCAATCATCTAAAATCTTCCAGAACTGCCTCTGTTTGTAAGCTATCACAGTCTTGAGGAGAAGGTAAGGGAGAAGCATCTCAAGCACTTCCCACTGCAAAGGAGATCTGTCACCACTTCACCTGCTGTATTTCCCTCTTCAGTCAGGCAACTCCCCTGCATAATTGCTAAAACCATTAACAGCACATATATATAGTACATATCAACATAGTGTCTTGTCCAACACCTTGCTCTAACCAAAATCCCTGTAACTCAAGTATCTCCCAACCTGTTCATAACTTAGGACTCAGGTACTGGTGATCTTTCTATCAGTTTTCAGGTTCTGGCGTCTCAGCTGAACACTCTGCAACTGTTCCCATTGTCACATCCCCAACTGACAACTGCTTCCAGAGAAGATCTTTTCCTCCTAACTTGAACAGGGAGGGATAAGGACACTGGGCGACTCATGAGCCTCGGGGGATGATTCATATATCCCACAAGCATGAGAAGTCTGCTAAAGCAAATACGACCTTCAGGGAGACCTGTGACTAAGACTGGCTGTTATTAAAACAAGCTTTAATTCTGTTGCCTTAATAACAGCCACAAACCTAAAATGTAACTTAATGAACTGTATCAGCTCAGCAGAGACAGATGAGGTAAAGGAGCAGGTACTGCATCAGATTGGGGAGAAAAGGTAAGCAAATTTATTTAAGTGAAACAAAAACCAGAGCTACAGCTGGTGAAGCCCTACATGTGAAAGGAGAGTTATTTTACTTTCGAAATATCACTTCTGAGACCTAGTCAGACAAGCATACTGTGTGTTAATGGGCAGGAAACCCTGCTCCATGCACATTTCCTTTTCCTTCAACACCTCTCTGGATTTAGTTCCTTCAGTTTAGGAGTGACCATGTAGTCTCCATGGCACTCTCCAGAGAAATATTTTATATACACCTTTTCTCTGTAACATTTTCATAATTTTTATCTATAACATTTCCACACAGTTCAGCTGAATTACCAGATTAAAATAAGTAATTTTATCCCATCACTAAACTCAATCTTAATAGTTCTGCAATCACATTATGTGAGAATAGCTCAGTAAAACAAGGATGAAGAAAGAGAAAAAAATTGAAGAAAACTAGACAGAAAGTTTCAAGTCGGTAACAACACAACAGGCACAAATCTCAGAACAGCCGCTCATCTCCTGGACATTTTGAGACAGGGCAGCAGGACTGATCTCACACTTGCTCTAACTAAAACTGAAACACCACCCCCGCTGTCAAATAATATACAAATAGTTTTTAAAAAAACCCAAAAATAAAAAAAAAGGAAGCGGACATTAAATTTCCAGGGTTTGTTTCTTTCCTCAAATGCAAATAATGGATTTGCATAGCTTAAGGCAGAGTCTACCCACAGAGCCATTGTTCCTTCCCCGAGGCCTTCGGGATTTCCAAGGAGCAGCTCCCTTTCGGTACCCTCGGTAGAAGCAATCTTTTATCCGAACCTGCCTCACCGGTAGCCATGGCAAAACGGCCGGGGATTACCCGAGCCGAGCAATTCAACAGAAACCACAAAATCTCCTGTCCAATTTTACTTACGGGTCGCCGTCAGCTCTGCCGGGAGGCTCCCCCTGCGTGGGGCTATTCTGCCCGCATGAGCTCACCGTTCATCAGCCCGGCTCTGCCCACCTCGGAGCACCGGGCCCCGCCGCCCCTTATCGCCCTATCCATCCCCGCCTTCCGCACTCGCCTCCCGCTGGCGCGCCCGCCGCGACTCACCGCCCGCGGGGGACCTCGAGGCGGCTCCGCCCGCCGCCCCGGCCTGCCACGGAGCTGCTCCGGAGGCTGGGGGAAGGCGGGCGGCTCCCCCGCCCGGAGCCCACCAAGAGCAGGCGAGGAAAGGCGGGCGGCCCCTTCTTTCCGTCAGGGGTCCCCACCCGGAGCCGCCTACCTGTGTGCGGAGGTGCACAGCTGCCCGCCGGACCCTCCCGCGCTCCCCGCTGCCCGAGGTGGCGACACCCGGCCCCGCATGCGGACCCGGGCAGCGCCTCAGCCCGGCCTGTGCCCCGCTCCCCGGCGCCGGCCGCCCGCCTGTGGCATCAGGCGCATCCAAGAGCCGCCGGGAAGCGGGGGGGTGGCGGCGCTTCGGTTTCTGTTGGGCTCACCCCGGACCGGGAACCGGCTCCGGGCTACACCGCCCTGTTTTTTTTCCCGTGAAGTTCCCAGGAATCTCTGGGAAAGGTCTGGGACGTCTCATCTCACCAGCTCTCAAAACCGATTAAAACTGTGTTCTCTTCAAAGGAGACTTGTAGAGGCAGGCTCCATCCCTCTAGAAATTCAGTTTAATTCCTTGAGTGCTTTCACCCGAGGAACACGCTGATGTATTGAAAGAGCTAGCTCTGCCTTTGAATACGCGGTAATTTACATGGAACAACAATGTTTTTGGCAGCTGCTGCCATCAGCATTCACCTGAAGGAAATTTTAAAATTGGAAGCATGCATACAAACTCCACACGGCGTTAAAGCTGGAAGCTTTCCCATCTGAAATGACGCAAGAAGATCATGGAATGGTTAAGGTTGGAAAAGACCCCCGAGATCCATCGTGTCCGACCGTGGAACGTCTCGCGACAACCGTCACGTGTCCCGCGGCAGAGACACCGGCAAACTCGGGAATAAGCACTACCAGGGTACCCAATCCTATGGGTTTAAGTACCGTCCATGAGATCCACTCAGCCTGTGCAAGGGTTTACAGAGCTATACTGGATAAACCAGGGGTGCTCACTTACCGGTTGTTAACAGAGCAGCTTATTTTATCTTTAAATCATCCCAGAGAAGAGGTCAGAACTCATCGCTTCTGCTTAGGGCTGCCCAGGCTCTTGCTGCAGCCTCTGGTAGGTCCAGCCTGGTTCCCGCATGGTAGTGCTTACGACGGGATTCAAGAGGGCTCGTTCAGCTGAGCCCCATCTGCAAGAGAAAACGTAGGAGGAAGCACGTTGTGTATTTACACAGAAACGTTGTTTAGCTCGAGCCTGCTGAAATTCCTCTTCCATTTATACCAAAGCCCACCAGGGGAAGAAGATACTCACTTGAAGGCAGATGAAGCAGTGCTACGTCTTCCCCTTAATAGTGTGTCTTTATTGACCGACTTCCCTACGGAGCCGCAGACACTATTCTTCCTCCTTCTCCTCCCCCTCCTCGGGCCGGCAGCAGGAGCCCCTCCCCCGCCCCGACAGTCCGAGAGGGAGTGGGAGACTCGCAAAGCGGGGGGCAACGAACCACCCCCAGCCTCCCGGAATTACCATCTGTTAAGAAACTAATCGTCACCGTGTGTATGTCGAGGGCGGTTGGGATCCTGCAGGGGCAGAATTCTCCTTCCCCAAGTTTTGCCCCCTGCCATGAAACCCTAGAGAAAGCCGGCAGGCGAAGAACTACCCCCTGAGGAGCTGCTGCCGGGAGCAAAATGAAGCCCCACCCAACGGAGGCGGGAGTCACTGGGCTCCTGGAAAATCTCTCCGTACTTCAGCGCCCAAGCGTTTGGGGCTGGACCTTACTCTTTCAAAAGAAAGCTATTAAACAATTCTGCCTCTCATAAAAATGATGAAAAAATGAATTTGTTTGGAATCCTATGCTGCATCAATGCTGTGTTTTGCCCAGAGGAGTGTACATGCTGGAAGAAATCTGAAGGGTTGTTAATAATTTAATTCTCCTCTCCTGTCTCTATGATCCTGACTGCTACCAATCTGAAAATTTTCTATTAGATGCTTCAGCGACCTCACAGTATGTTTTTAGCATTGTATCAGAACAAGATGCATCCTTAACGGGAAATGCAGCTTCTGCTTTTTGATGGCTGTCACTGGGAATGACCAGAGGTGGATTCTGTTCTCAGCAGTTTTCTACAGCCTATGTGTACACGTAATAAAAATAACAGATGAAAGCTGGGAAATTTTGTCTCTTCTTCAGGGACTATTCCAGTCTTTAGCCTGCCGAGATAATTTTCAATGTATTCTGGGCTGGGAACCAAAGTTCAGACCTCTGTAATTTGTCTTCCCTTGAGCTGAAAATACCTTAGTACTTTTCCCCCTCTCCCAAGAGGCTCCTCAGGTCTTCACCCTTCACATCCTGCCCTTTACAAAACCAAGCTTCTTCCAAGTATATAGCTAAATTATGTGCCTTCTAAAGTTACTTTATTTAACTCTGCTGTATCTTTACCCATTAGCTACCATTACCCTTCAATTCACCTAGGTATCACAGTCAGACAACTGATTTTCAAAAAATCATTTAGGTTGTACAACAAAGGATTCAGAATTAGGATATATTAGAAGATTGATTTTGTGACTTCATATCATCCCCCCTGCTCATATGTTTCAGGACATTCTTAAATTATGTAGTCCAGTATTATTTTGTTCTGGCCTCGCTTTATTTTGCAAGGCCTTGTCTTTGTTTAGGATACAGGATGGACTTTCAGGATGTACCAGATTTTTGCAGAACAAGATTTTGGGACTATTCACCACAGAAGAGTGTAGGAAACTTTGAGGAAATGGATGGTATTCCTGCCTCTGTTCCAGACAGGATGTGTGTGCTGCAGCTGCAACTTTTGTGCCTAAGTTCATGGGCATGAGCTTATTTCACACTGGCTAAGGTGGGGTATGAGTACCAGTCCAGCAGGGATCTCTGGGCAGGCTGAAGGACACAGGAAGAAGATCATAAAGATGCTGTGAGCAGGACTGAGCCACGGCTCAGAAGCCAGTACAAATTACTGGTGCACCTCTGAAGCAAGCTAGACACATGCAGTGTTCATTCCTGTGGTGGTGCCATGTGGCAACTTAGAAGTCATTTGATTTTACAACTGACTGCAATTTACTCAATCTTGCACAAAGCGTCTAACTCTTGGAAGAGCTGGGTGTTCACAATTGCAGCCCAAAGTCCATAGCAGATACAGTTCACTCATTTTTATTCCCTTCCATTAAAGACAGTGAGTGTAAGAAATACAAATATTGTCTCTAAGGTAGCTGAATATACCTTTATCTGGAATAAACTGCGTATATTCGTCGAGTAATATAATAATCTAACTTGCAGTGATGTAATTTCACTTCGGTTTCTTCTGGCAATTGTAGCTGTCCCACACAGCAACAGAATGAAAAGCTGGTGTTTGTTGTCATCTAAATATATTGAGCTAAATTCAAGGATTCAAATGGCAATTTGAATAATTAATATAGTGCAGGAAAAGTTTAGTTCCTAGATGTTTTCCAAATAATCTGTACAAGCAAGAAGTTAGTAACTAATCTGCAACCCCATGAATTTTTGGGCACAAAATACAAGGAAAATACAAGGAATCACTGGGATATGGTCAATTGCAAACAAAGAATAAGCATCTTTCAAAATGGTTTTGAAATGGATGACTACCAGAAACTCAAATGAATGTGCCTGAAAACAAATGCAATGCATGTGACCAAAAAGTCAACAGATTTGCTCTTTCAGCTGAAAATCAACACTCCTGAGACACAAATCTCTCCCCAAACTAAAGATAAAGATAAAACCCCATAAACCTTTAAATATAAATCAATAACTAAAATAAATCTGAATAAAATGCAGTCATATTTTAGTTCCAGGAGAAACCACGTCTCTCCTGAGCCATTACTAAACTAGGAAAATGTTGTTGCCTCTATCTCAGCTTGCAAATCAGAGAAAAATTAAGAGGAAAATTACAGGAAATGGAAGGAAAAACTGTTGAACGCGGGAAAATAAAAATTTAGAGAGAAGAAGGAATAAAGAGAATGGAAAGTTGCAGCAGTGGTTTCCCCGTCAATCCAATAAGATGACTAATCAAGCTGCCTGTAGGCAATGCACCATATCTATCATACACATCTGGTCTTAGAACTAAAATGCAACAGAACTGTCACCTTTGATAATTACTTTGGGAGATAATGCATTTATAGAAATATAGATTGTCACAACATCCTTGTGGGTCCCTTCCAACTCAGAATATTCTGGGATCCTTTCTCCACCCATCTTCTAGCTTTACTGTCTACCATCACAGTCTGATCCTAATCTTTATGTCAGGCCATGAGAACTGCCCTGAGTCCCACACATGCCCAAATCTCTCCTACTGAGCTCCAAAACCTGTCTCAGCACTACTCCGTTTTGTACAGGTTCTCAGGTTCTCTCAGTTCCCTTTGCCTAGGTGCTCAGGGCTGCCCCCAGGTGCTCTTCACTGTACTTACAGCTCCAGCTGAGGTAATCACCAGCCCTTAGACAGCTTTAGTCAACAATCTGTGGTTGCATGTGGTTTCTTCCAAAGACACTTTGCCAGGAGACAACTTGCTGAAGCCTGTCCCACGAACTTTAAAAAATCTGGTTAGTGGTTGTAGCATATCTCATCAGAACCCACAGTGTTTGTCATGAGCTCACAGTGTACAACTCCCACCTGGTTTGAGGTCACTTTTTCAAGACCTGATCAACCAAAGAACTGCTGAGACAACCAACGAACAGTGCTTTCTCAGTCCCCAGGGCCTGCCTTTGCTGGGAACTGGAGAGGGCTTTCCCCTGCCCCGGGCTGTGCAGTGCTCCTCTACTCAGTCTGGGAGATAGGACACCAGCAAACAAAACATGTTGGCAGGAAATGTCATGGAGGTAACCCAGGTAGGCTGACACAGCCTCCCTTTATTTTTACCCCAGTAAAATGCAATCTGGGGTGGTGAGCACATTAGGAAGTGCTATTTGCCAACCAAAGTGAAGCCTTTAATGCATGTGTTTATGCATGAGCATCTACAAAGCCATAAAGAAATACATTATCTAATAGGCACTAGGCATTCTTGTACTTCATTAAGCGTATACAGAGGAACAAATAGGTCAAAGCACACCCACTTGAAGAGCATTGCAAACAAAACAGTGGAAAGGAAAAGGGAAAACTGTTTGAAAAATTACAGAAAATATGTCCTGTGCACCTTGTGATTTTCACCAGGTCAAGAGCAACATTAAACCTGAGGTTTCACTGCACCAATTGTTCTCTTGTTTCCATTTAATTACAGTGTCATATGGAATTCAAGTTCTCTGCTTGTCGCTTAATCCTCCCAATGGATGTCCATATACTGAGTGACTCCACCTCTATGTGTATCTGTGGGTAACCCAAACTGAAGCTTCATGGTGCCGAAAGCAGCAAAGCAGGCAAGAGCTGCTGCTTCCTCCCCTGGCAGGAGACAAACCTCTCAAGATCCAGTTCTCCTACCCATCTGCCTAGGACACAGCAGTCTCCTCCCTGTAGCTTGCAGGCATGCAATGGACTTCTGTTCCCAGAGAATGTCAGCTGTGGCATCTGGCACAAGGGAAATCTGGGAAAAGGAGAGAGGTGGAGGGGTGCATGGGAGAGTTAAGCAGCTGAGAGGGGCAGCTGGGCTGTGGGAGACTCTTACATGCAGTCTGCTGCTAGGTCACAGCCCCAGTGCCAAATGCAGGGGGGGCACTGAGCTCAGAGAGAACAAGAAGTCCTTGATCCTGTGGCTCTGGGTGTCTACCCACTTGGCCTTTGTGCTCAGATGACTGACATAAGCTGCTTGTGGAAGATGAATCCTTGTCCTTTTATGATAGCTCTGTTAGTCCTACAGTATCATACCAGGACCCACTCTCCTTGTCTCCTTTCCAAGGAGAGGCCTGCATGTAAGGTGCCTTTGCCATTTAAGGTCAGCTTAATGCCCAGTTTCTTTCTCTGTGCATTTTATGAAAATGTTTCCCTGTTTTTCCTGCTGGCTCTGGCAACCTCTGCTTCTGGCCTTCAGACCCCCAAGTTTTTGTACTGTGTCCTGCTGGCTTCATCTGTACAGCCAAGTCATTATTACAAGTGCTCAGGCAGCTACTGCAGCTCTCAGATATATAGCCTTTCCCCTTCAAATTTTTGGCCCACTTCTTCGGCCAGTGCTAACTGGCCTGCATTTCTTTACTGGTTTGCAGGCAAAGATCTAGGAACAGGTGCACAGTTTATCTGGCAGGTACTCTTCAGGCTGGTCTTTACATGAAAATATGATGTAGCAAGTCAGTACACAAAACAGGGCTGTAAAAGCAATACAAATAGCTATGATTAGATTCCAGGGAGGAGAGTGAGAAGTTAAGTGAGTCTCTGTAAGTCAGAAATGTTATGACAAACTGCTAGAAGCCTTGTCATATGTGAACAGCATGCTAATTCCGTGTTTCTTACTTTTAAGACTTTTGTGTGTTCCTTACTTTTAAGACTTTTGCATGTTTTTTTTCCTTTTAAGACTTCAAGTTGCACTCAAAAAGCCTTGGATGTAGGTAAAACGTGGGAAAATTTCAAATGCATTTCTTTCCATGACTGACTTACCCACTTACAACTCCTGCAAGGTAATGCCCGTGGCTAGTGAGAAAATGGTCACTTGCCACAGTTTGGAAGAATCAATAGGAACCCACACAAAATTGGGCTGGTGACACAGGAGAAAGAATCCTCCCTTCATGGCACTCCAAGCCAAAGAGAGCAATCCTATGGCAGAAAAGGCTGCCTTAGTCTCTGTTACTTGGGAGAACAATAGCTCATGGATCAGACTTCTTCACTGCTCTGCTCCTGTTCCAAATGGAAGCTAGACCTGACCCACGTGAATATGATCAATAGCCAATATCCAAGCTATGTGCAATCTTAGTACAATACTCCTTCTATTTCAATGTTCAGCCATTTTGTCCATGCAAGTGGAAAACATCAACTGATCTTTGCAATTTATTAAAAGCCATCTGTCAGTTAACTCACCATCATTTAATTAATCATAACATTCCCCATTGTATGGAAACAGGAAGCTCCACTTCCAGCAGCCCAAGCCACCTGCTCACAGCCTCTGTTTTTTTGGGGAGTGGTTGCTTTTGATTTGGACACATCATTGAAACCTGGCCTTTCTTGTCTGCAGCTAAAATATAATCAAGAAAAGTTCTGTCACTGAAATGTTATTATAGAAACACTACTGGGAATTGTGCCATGGCCAATTTTAACTTCCCAGATACTATCTGGGAAAACAAATGCTTCTAATAATAAACTTGGGCCCAGCTAGCCATGTGTGTGATAGCTGCCAGATTCCTTCTCAGTAATCACTGAGACAAAAAGAGACAACCTCAAATTAGCAAGTAATGAAGACAATAAAAAAGAACTGGTCATAGAAAACTGCGTTGGGCTGAGTACTCAGCAACCGCTTCCATTTCCATGGGCAGAATAACAAACACAAGCAAAGGGCAAACTGTCAAATTAAGGAAACTCACTGGCAAATTCACCTTGACTGAGGAGCTGGAATACTTAACTGTGGAGGGAGATTGGAATAGATCTAGATCAAAGATACAAAAACTCCCAAAGTATATATTCCCAGCAAGAAAAAGTCTTATTGGGAAACACTTTAGACCTGAATAAATGGGGGGGAAAACCACTTCAGAAAGGTTCTTAGGAGTCAGAAATAGTAAACAATCCTGGTCAACGAAGATAGCTTTAGAGTAGAGACACATATTATTAAGGCCAATTTTGTCAAAAGTCAAATGAGCTGGAACGTGCAAGGATGATTGAAGTAAACAATAAATAAATCTTCAACCACTCACAGAAAAGGAGAACATACCTTAGATAGTATTTCCCTAGCAGAGGCAGGGAAGCAGTAATGCAAGTATACAGAATCTCTGTGGTGCTTCCCCCAGAACACAGTGTATGATTTGTGCTCTCACACTTGAGAAGAAAGCAGTTCTGGAGAAGATATAGAGAAGTGTTACACTGAGCATGAACAGTCTGTCTTGTGAGAGCAGCTAAACAAGGATGGCAGGAGAACAAAGGGATACAAATTGACTGTGAATTCAGTGAATTCCTTGCCATAGCAGAAACCTGCTGACTTGTTGGTACCCTTGCCATGCTTTCTGCCCCTCTGTCTGTGGCACATTATCCTTTTGCCTTTTGGTTTTGGGCCTTTTCCTACAACCCTCAAGTTTGTTGTAAAGCACTTGAAAAGACCCTTGGCACAACATAAATTGGTGGGATATGAAGGAAATGTTTTATGGACATTTTTGAACAACAAACTCACTGTGCAAAGTTGCATGGCCGTGCCTCATGGGTGGGATTCATCCAATAAAATTGGCATCATTTGAAGACAAATGCATTTCACCTTTCTCCTTCTTCAGGGAAGGGCTTAGTCAGAATACTTACAAATACACACAAAAAAGAGAGCTCTTTGTTACCAGAGAGTGCTTGTAGTAACCCAGCTGACAAAAAGCTGCAGTCTCACACCTTCCTTTACAGAAATATAACCAAAATTAAGCAGCTTTCAGTTATATTACACTCTCCCTGGCACAGCAGATGTTTGCTCTTGTGCTTTTGAGCTGGTTGTTGAACTTGGTATGACCATGTGGAAGTATCTTATCTCCAGCAACTACAAGTGAAGCCCAGCTGTCGTTGCAATGGAAGTAGTGAAAACCAGGCCCTGGCCCTCTATTATTCACAGCTAAAAGCAGAATCTACCTCATTGCCTGTTTTAACAAGTGTTTTTTTTTTCTTCTTCTGAAGATTCTTTTTGAGTTTGTTTAATTTCTTTTTTCTTCTCTATTTTAGTAATTGGGAAGCTCAGTTTTCTTTTAACTTTCTTATGAATCTGCTCCAAACCAGAGCAGATTCTTGCCCTGAGGGCATATAGGAAGAAAGAAAAGATAATTACAGAATTAAGTTACCTGTGACAAAGAGTTTCACTTTGCCAGTTTATGAAGCTGTCACATGAGCTAGACCAACTTGGGTATTACAGTATTTGGGATAGTCAGAAGTCTCTATTTAAATCAACTCTAATGTACATATGTGATAGTTATTTCAAAGTAATTCCTCCTAAATAAACAGCTCTGTTAAGAATTTCCCATTACCATGCTTGGTAGGAGCTGCCAGGAATTAGCCTTGTACCCCACACCAAAGAAAGACAACCTTGCTGGAGTGTTGCCAGTAAGATTTGCTTAAATATATACTTAGAGCTGAATTGATAAACCAATGCTTTATAAAGTGAACATCTACCTTTAGGTGACAGAAAGTTTGATCCAAAGTCAACAGAAAAGTCCACATCCCACAAGTAGATATGTTCTTGTAACTCTCATAATGTTGAAGAGTCATGACCATAAACATGACAATTACTCCACTAGTATTGTACCACTGTTGCTGGCAAGACATCACAATCAGTGATTTATAACAGAGCATTACAGAGATAGAGAAATTTGAGAGCAGAATCTGAATCATTAATGCTGCAAGTCAAAAGGCATACTTTATTGGAGAGAAGGGTCCTGTGACCTTTGCAGAAGAGTCAAATAGCACAGGATGCCAACAGTTGCAGAAGAGGTGGTCTCCGCAGAAGTCATACCAAGGATTAAAGACTTATGTTCAGAAGAAAGAGGACTTGTAAGATTTTATCTTGTCCAGGCTGAGCTTTTTTGCCTTTACTCTTTCCTGTGTTTCCAGTTTTCTACTCCAACAGGCTGTTCTTCTTCTTGTTTATACAGTATTTATTCACTGCTTGTGAACAGTGTTTCAGTATGGTAGGTAACACAGCCTGCTTTCTGAACAGGTTTTCTTCCATCTAAAATGCCTGCAAAATGCATGATTATAAAATACACCAAATTAACTATCACTTATTACTAGAACTTGCCTGATTATTTTATATTATTTTAAGATTTATCAAAATGTCTTTCACTGTTAAGAAGCTTCTGGAAAGTGAATACAAATGAATTATGTCATGTGCCATTCTAAGTGGAAACTTTTTGCTTTTTACAAATAAAAAAGGTGATCTGTTTGGCCTCTTCAAAACAATCATGTCTTGAACCAAGACAGCTCAGTCATGTCTTGAACCAAGACAGCAAACTGCTCCCACATAAATGTTGACATACATCTTGATTTTTCAGGTTTTCAAGACCAGTAGGCAAAGACAGAGGAAGAAGACAAGGTTGTTTGGAGGAAAAGAAGAGTGACTTAAGAAACCCCAAAATTGCTGAAAAAGGATTGGTTTGGTTTTTCTAAAACTCCACAGTTTTATTTTTCAACAAACATCACCTGCTTTTTGACAGTAACTTCCACTTATGTCCAAGGTATCTGGAAAAAGAGGTTTTTGCCCAACACTGCAGTGCAATTTAGACATATCATGATTCAGATCAGTCTTCAGTTGCTGCGATCAGTGTGTCCTGTGGACAACTGTCAGCTTACTGAAAGCATTTCAGAGCTTAGGAATAAGATCTGGACAAGCTGTAGCTGAAAAACTACAGAAGGGGATCTGTTTAGTTTTAAACTGGTACAGATGTGATGTCACTGTGAGATACCAAGAGGCAGAAATTCCATGAGAAAATTCATATTAGCTGCATCTGACTCTGCATCCAGTCACTGCTGCCAGTGTTCCCTGGGATGTTCAGCTATTATTATGCAGACTGCTTGCTTCCCCTCATCTACTGTTGTAGTTGCTATCGATCTTTTAACAATTACATTTTAAATCGAAGTCAAGGGACACTTGTCCCTTGGCATCCTGCTTGAACTCCTATTAATTCACTCATTAGATCCTTGTAAGTTCAACAGACAAGACTTTGGGGAGTACTCCCAGTGTCTTGGCATGTAGTCAGCCTCTTTAGCAGATTTTGTTTTCTTTCAAAGTCAGGAATATTAGGAGCCCAGCAGATCCTGGCAGCTTTCAAGGGAAGGAGTGTCCAGCATTTTCAGATTCCTTTTGCCCAGTAGTCTAAAAATCAAAGAATCTCAGGTGCTCCCCTCCCTCTCCTGCCATCCCACTGCATGGGCTGAAACAGAAGGAACAAACAAGTCCCAGCTTCTATGGCAAACCCACAGGCTTTTGAATAGAAGACCCCATTTTCTTAATCCCCAGTCCTAATTTGTTGAAATCAGCAAGCCAACATTTTTCAGATTGCTGTTCTTTGGAAAGCTTAGCAATTATCTTTCAATGTAGTCTGGAATGAAAACAGAAATGTCGATTTGCAAAGTCATCTCTGATGGGAATTGTGTTTCTCTTCCTGCCTTTGGTTTGGGAAGCATCAGAATTGTGTCTTTGGAAAGATAGGCAGGCAAATACAAGTCTGAAAAAGAGGTAATTATTAACTGTCTGCAGATATTGCAGTGGCAAGTTTGAAGAGGAGAAGCTTCTTCTGAATTTAAAATTGGATTTAAAAAATATGCATCTCCAAAAACATTTTCCACAGAAATAGAAGCTATTTAAAGGGAAAAAAATATTAAAACTACAGTGAGAAAAATCACATGAGGAGATTTGCAAAACTATATCTAGTATGACCACTGGTACAGCTGGTTTTTTTACTTCAGCACTGTTTTAGGGCTCAGTTTTATTGAGAATGTTGGAGATTCAATGTTTGGCTGTTGAGCTGATTAGACTGAGCAAAACCAGCTCTTCCTAAACAACAGGAGGAAAAAAATGTAGAACAGCAACCAACCCATACCTTTGACTGGGAAAGAATTTCTTAAATCCAACACTTTATTCTGGAATTCAACAGAGGTGCAATCAGATGAATCACTCTACTAGTATCTTTAAGATAAAGTGTATCTACAGTTCTCAGAGGCAACAAAAAGACAGCTAAGCTTATTTAAATACTGAGCAAACAAACAAAATGCAGGCTTGACCATCCTGGTATTGGTCTAAAGCAATTCTACTCCCATGCATGTGTTTAAACTCTATATTATGAATTTTAAAAAACCTTTTCTTTTCTTGCAAAGCAAAAAAATTAAGGATGAAAGATGTCCCACTTTGGAGTAAGCAAACACTTATTTGATCGGTGTGTTTGATAGTTATCCCTGAAGAAAAGGAACAGACATTGCAATTACCAATGTAAAGAGAAATAAACCATCATTGGACTTTTCTTCCACACCCCAGTTTATAAAGCAATTCTTGTTGTTATTTCTTCTTACTTTCAGCTAAAAAAGCTGGTTTTTTGACAAAATTGGTACAGGTTTGTATGCAAGTTTCACCTATGCAGGATGGTGAGGCTCACACTTACTTGGGTTGATGAGTGTGCTGTATCATTTGTGGGGATAAAATAGTTATGATACAACAGTGTTAACGACAAAACAAAACAAAACAAACCCCGAACTTATTCATACATACAATACAATTTGTCTACTATTTATTTATATGCCAGGAAGCTTAGCTGCATCTAATGGTTTGTGTTGCTGCATGTTTTGTTACAAAACACAGTATGGTCAAATGTCAGTAAAAAACCTGCCAAAAACTTATTATGTTAACAGTAAAAGACCCAAACCTAATTATCAGAAGTAATAGAAGTTTTAGACTAATGAAGTATGTTTGGTAAGTTTGTGTGTTTGTCCTGTTCTTCTGTTGCCTACAAGAAAATCTTGAGTCTGTAAATTTGCTAACTTGTAATTACTTGCAGTAATTACTCGTGATTAATCGCAGCAATTTTGCAGGAAAACTTACAGGTGAATTTGCAGTATCTTGATTCAAAATTTATTTTTGTTGGCTTATATGAATGTAATCACTAAAAAAAATACTAACAACAAGCTCACAAAACACCAGCAGAAGCAGGTTCAGTATTTAGTTAGAGTTTTGCTCAAAAATGGACTTTGACTGCTTAGATAACTGTAACATTTGCAAAGTTCAGCTGGGATAGTATGAGGAATGTTTTGTGGTATGCAGGTAGGTATGGGTACTGCTGGAGTGGAGAGATGCCAAGTACTAGTAGGAAGTCCACCAGTGAAACTGGGAAATGGCAAAGGACTCAGATTTTCAAGAGGTGCCAAACGTTTGTAGAAAAGCATTGCTAGAGTGATTTATCAAGTGTTTGTCACACTCCCTAAAGTCCTGAGAAGGAAATCCCTGAAATACACTGTTAATGTAATTAGCTCCAAAACAAGTCCAAGTTTTCTGTGTTTGAGTAACTCAATGAGTGTGAAGTTGAACTAATGATCCCTACAAATGAAAACACCTTCAAAAAACACGTGCAGTCCAGTCTGTGCCACTTGATCCAGCTTGGCTGCTAATACCAACAGTAAGAGCCCATAAACACCAACTCCAAAACACCAGCAGCTTTTTCAGTGCTTCTTGTCAGGCATCCCAACACACACCTCAAGAAAGGAGGAACTGCAAGGAGCTGAAAAGAAAAAGTTAAAAAAGAAAGGCAGATAGTTTGTTTCTCTCTTGTAGCCTTGGTGCACTGGTTGGCCAACACAGCGTCACAACCCAGGTATTTCTGTTTGAGCTTGGATCTCCCAGGAATGTCCACAGCAGGTGGCTGATCAACTCCAGAAGATAACCAGGGTTTAAAGGAACTAATGGAAGCAAAACTTAAGAGTCCTGGATATTAACATTCACCCATGGAGCAGAAGTTCTGAAGATTTCTACCCAGGAAGTAGCCACCTTTAAGAAAGAGTTATCAAGAAAAGCTTTAAGCTCTTCTTGATCTGTCTCATCTACTGGATGATGCTTTAGTTCTCTGTAATAAAACCACAAGACACAATCATGGGACACAGTCAAACACACACTCACTCATTCTTCCCTCTCCCCTCTTCATTAATGCCATTTTGGGTTTTAAATCAGATCTCTTGGTTAAGGTACAGTTGGAATGACGCAAATTTCTTAGCAGTTGAAGAGAAAATGAATAGAGAAGTCTAATAAAGCTATTCTAGCTACTCCACAAATTAAAAACTACTCTCACTATACACCAATTTGTTTAAATTTGTGATATCTGTATTAACTCATACATGAGCTGCAATCTACCTCTATCTTGGGCAACTATTTTCTGTGTGGATGCCTTTTCAGTAGTCCTGTTTTCTTGCATATTTTCTTGCCAAGCTCTCTCCTTTCTCTTCTGCACTAAAGCATGCCTGTTCCCATACTTTAGTTTTTCTCCTCAAGTATCTTATCCTCTTTTCTTTCCTCCCTATGAAAAAAATAATATGTGCACAAAAGGCTTCTCTCCTTCTTCAGTCTTCTTTTTACCACTCACATGCCTGATTTCTGTCCAACTCTTTGGTCACTTGGAAAGAGACTTCCCTGATCCCAGGATATGCCCTCCAAAAAGCCCATGGATACAAAAGTGAAAAATACCCTAAAGAATTCCAAAAATGCTTCTGTTGTATGGTACAGAATCTGTGAGCCTGATCTAAAACACTGAAAGCCTCCTGAAAGCCACTGAAACACTTACTCTGATTTGGACTGAAAGTTAGGTTTTACAAAGGGGAACAAAATAAGAAGCCTTCTATAGACCAGCTCTTCTCTGAGTCAGCAGGCAGAAAGCTTGGGTTGCAACACCCCTGTGTAAACAGCTCTTGCTGGAAAGAGGATCAGGGGGTGGGGGTTGGGGTGGAAAAGGGAAAAAAACTTAGTTTGAGGTAGCTACCTGTTCCCAAAGCCAACGACTAAGAGCTGTCTTTGCACAATTGGCCGAATCCATTGTTGATTTTGCTGGCATTTGTTCCATTTTGATCAATGTAACTTTCCTCAAGGTCTAAATGGGAAAAGATTACTTCTTTATGCAGTTATTTACTTTCAGCATCTCAGCAATGATCCTCACACTCCATAGAACAGGATAGCTGGCCAAGCTTTGTGTCTACCCACTCAAACTCTTTACTCTGACTTGGTTGTCCTGATTTAGTTAAAGTAGACAGACAATCTGAAATTAATTAACCACAGATAATAGACTGAACTAGCTTCAGCTGCTGATGACTTAGGAAGAATATGCGCAAACAGTACATGCATTGATTAAAATAAATTGATTGAGTCAATCTAATGCAACTGTCTTGATCATCTTCCTCTTGGTTTCTCAATCCCGCATTATTTCAAAAGGGCCATGACATCAGCTTTTTCCTGGAAAAATGCAGATAAAACAATTGCCTCAGAAGACTTTTCTAATTAGACTCCATGTGGTGACCACCAGAAAAAAGATCACAAGGTGGAATGAAAAGAGATATAAGGCATAAAAGCTGTTATATTTAAAGCCTAGCACTGCTTGGTAAAGCAGTGTTTTTGTGTAATTTCATTGATTGGGATTATGCACTTGCTGCACTATGTCAGCTGGTGAAAACATTTAATGGTGTTCCCTTCTGATCTAGGCACTTTCCAGTCTGTCTGCATCAATTAAAACTGAATAATGCCAGAGCTAGAAGAATAACTAGTTGAGTTTAACATGTCTGGGTTAAAGTAGTTTTCTATTTGAGAGCTCATGATATTATAATAAACACACATGCAACAGAAATAAATACATGGTTCTACACAGTGTCTCTGTCACACCATGTGGTTTCACATATTGCCATCTATTATGCCATGGCCATATGCATGCAGTACGTACCAAAAAACCTGGGTTAGTAGGAAAATAGAAAGTGCAGAGGGAACAGAGGTGGACTGAAGGAAAAACACAGTGATAGGAAGAGGACACAGCAAAAGAGAAAACTAAGATAGAAGGAAAGTGGTGTGTGAACTGAAGATGTATTAGAAGAACAAGACTGAATTAAGAGAAAAAACAGTAAGATAGTCCAGAATTTCTTCAATAAGAATACTTGAATCACTATAAAATAATAAACACATTGCCCAAATTATTACTAGGGCTGGAACCTGTCAGTCCAATTTGCAGACATGTACAATTCAGTTTTCACTTTTGAAACTTTACCTGGGATACAGGCAGCTTTTTGCTGGCATTTGAAACATCGTGGCTACCTAATGCTTGCTATTTCAGGGGACATTGTCATGTGGGCTTCTCAGCCTGTCATAGTTTGACACTGGCACAATGCCAGTGCCCCCATGAGAACATCCTCTCCCTGGTGTCTGCTGTGACATCATACCCGGAATAAGCAAAGCAGGCTCCCACTTAGGGGAAAAGAAAAAAAAAGAAACGTTATGAACTAAACGACAAAAACTAAACTACAAAGAAGGAGAGGGGAAAAAAACCCCACACATGGAAAATGAAAACCGCACAGAAATACTCCCCCTCCTCCTCCCACCAAATTCCCAATACATTTACATTCCCCAAATTATCAACCCTCGGTCTGGCACCCACCTTTTGAATAATCAAATCTTCAGTTCATTAAGAGTAGAAGGAGTCCTTCCCTGTGCCATGGGCTGCTTGTCACACGCAGCACCGCCCGGAGATCCTTTTGCCATTGTGACATCTTCCTTCCATGCCCAGTGCTCTCACCACCGTGCATGGGGCAGGGGCCTGCTTCGAGGGTGGTCTTTTTAAGGATGCCTCGTCCCGTTCCAAACAGAGCACAGTCTCATATCTGGGACCTCTGTCCCCCCATTTCCTTCACACCCCCTGGGGCCGAGGGGTCTCAACACTGAACTCTCTTGGCTCTGAGTCCTTGCTTCCCCCTGGATGCAGTCTCTGTATTACAAGGAAACAGTCCATGGCTATACAAAAAAGAGTCCAGCAAAAAATGCCACTCCATCTTCTCCATCTCTCTAACGTCTCTCTCTCTGTCTTGCCAGACTTCCTCACTGGCCCATTTCCTTCTTCATCCTCTACTCTTATCTCTCTTCTAGGAAGGGTTAATGTTCTGTAAAGTTTTCGTTGTCCACAAAGGGTTTACAGCTCTCCCAAGCCGTGGCCGCACATAGTATCACATTTCAAGGTAACAGTCCCAGGCACGGCTCTCTCTCTCTGGGGGGGGGGGGACGGGCTGTCCGATGGCTCCTGGGATCTCTCTCTGCTGCACTTTCGATGCCGTCTCTCGCTCTTCGCCGCGCCACTGCATCCGCGGCGCAGCCCCAGTGAGGACGAGCTCCACCCCAGCGGCTCGCTCCGAGAGTGGGGAGGTTGCAGACAGCCGCCCGCGGTGGGGGGGGGGGGGGAAGAGGCCAGGGGCGAGGCCCGCGCCTCGCCTCCCTCTCTCGCCCTCTCTTCGTCTTTCTCTCTCTCTTCCACCCTTGGGGGGGTTCAGGCCTACCTTCCCGGGCCACATGGCTTTTTCCCTCCCCCCACCCAGCTAGCAGCTGGGCCGGGGGAAGAGATCCAACACCTCTCACTGGAAATTCAAAATGGCTTCAAGATGGAGAACCCCGCTTTTAACCCCTGGGTGAGTGTTCTCAGAGGCGTGTCCAAACATCCCCATTGGCCACACCAGGTGCTAATATTAAAATCTGAGCACCCATTGGCCCGACCACAGCATATCCCAGAAATCCCAGAAAACATATTTCCAGTGGAACCACCGCACAGCCCAAAAGGTCCCTTACATCACTGCAGATTGCTTATGTGACCTAATGTTATACAGCAATGCATGGGCCAAGATTAGGGTAAGTCTTGGAGCATACACATCCTCAGGCTTAGACCTGAATTCTGCCATCCACAAGGGAGAACTGAGCCCTCTGTATCTTCACACTTGCATACACAGCCACAAACTGGTTATGAAATAGCCACATTGGCTCAAGAATAAAACAACTGGCCCTCTCTGTCTTTGCTCCCTTATACATATTTTGTAGGCATGAATGAACTGTGAAAAGTAGCCAGAACATCTTGCATTCTAATCCTTGCCTTGCTGGAGGCTCTGGTGTGACCTCAAGAAGTTATGTCTGATAAATCCCTGATTTCAAGTTTCCCTAGTCTTAAAACTATAGCCTTCTCTATCTTGTTAGCAGTTTTCATAATTGCCGTTGGTTTCCTTTTGTTCATAAGGAGTGAAAGCAATTTAGATTCTTTAACATACCCTTCAAAAAAACCCCGCTCCAAAACTCCACACCCAAACTCCAAAGCCAAGGGAGATCTTAAGACAGGCTAATACAGCCATCAGGACAGTGTAACTTAGGCTAGCTACAGTACTTAAAGTTTATAGACAAGATGATAGTGAAACAAAAAAGGCTTATCCCAAGTTCTATCTGTCTCCACTGTTATTTCAGGTGAATGCCAATGTAAATTCATCACATATCACCTTCTGATGTACACATATATGTTTTAGCTTTCGGATAATGATAAAATAGTAATGCATATATGCAACTTCTACATGGAGAAATAAGGCATACTAGTCTAATTAATTTAGTATCTTCTGATTTGGTTTAACCTGAACACTGGAGAATGGAAACAAAGCATAGATGCAGTCAGGATACTCCTTTCCTGTATAAGTAAGTCTCACATGGTGCCAAGGCCTTACCTTGAACTCAGGTGATTTGGAGTATGTGGCCATTGGCATGACTAGTTGTAGACTTGCTGGGAGGTCCATATGTGCTACCTGACAGTTCCCTCTGCAAGGTTTAGTGGAGAGGAAATGCTGACAGAGGTTTTGCATTTTACAACTTAGGTATGTGTGGCTTTTAGGCTACAGCAAGCCTACAGAGGAGATTTTGGAATCAATTCACTCAGAGTCTATTTTTACTATCATGAACGCTGCCAATCACAGAGGAAGAGCCATCAGGAGTAGATTAAAAAGAGGATGGTTACATACTGTACGTTATGGTTCTCAGCAACATTCACTTTCAATCTTTTCTTTTAGAGTCATGAGAGTGCCTGAATCATGGCTGGTATTTTGCAAGTGCTGCTTTGACACACACGTGGGCCTGCAAAGAAACCTGGATGTTTCATTAAGGAAGCATTAATTTACTTACATGCATGCTGCTCCAATAAGTGTTTTATCCCCGCATCCTGCAAAATGTGATCTCCCTATTGCTATAGAGAAGACTTATTATGATTCCTTGAGATTACAGCAACAAGAGGGTCCATTCATATTCTCAGGAAGAATAACTAGAAATAGTATATTTCACTGGTGCTGAAAAGCAATTTAAAAGGACAATGCTACTCCACATTGCTTAACAGTGTAATATCTTCTGTCATGCTCTTCTGTCTGAAGGCTAACTCATGCAATCACATGACTACTACACGTAACCTTCAGCTGCATTGACAAAAGTAGTCTTTCATAAGCCTTGTTAAAGATCTAAAGCTGAAAAATCTGACCTCCCCAGGCAAGATGGCAACTAGAGAAGAACTCTAAGTTATTATGTATTTTAAATAAATCTTGTGACTTTGAGTGATTTTTGAATGATGTTTGAATGGATGGCTTGGGCAATGTCCCATCTTCTAACCATTCCTTAAACTCTGCTGATAATCTCAGTCCCCCAGTACAAATATTACAGGCAATCTCATTTTAAGAGAAGTGTGTGGAAAAGATGGTACCTTCCAGCATGTTTGTATTGGACCTGGCAGTAGGAGGCCTCATTTCCAATTGCACAGTGCAGGATTGTAATTGCCAATTGAGCAAACAAAACAACAGACACTGCATCAAGTATTTTCTTTGCAGCTCATTGTTTTTGTTTTACTTTATGGGGAAGTGCTATGTCTAGAACTGAATAACTACTGCAATGGATGGCCTGCTGCTCAAATAATGAAGGCTGAAGTCTAGAGACTCTGGATTTCTACATTCAGATCTGCAGAATTTGAAAATTATAAAATCAGAAGCAGCCAAATCATATTCCTGAGCTATGACTACTATTAATATCTGGTGTATTGCATAGCTCATAAGACACTGGATCCAGACCCCTATAATATTACACATTGCATAAATGCAGAACAGGAAAGCCTGGCTCAGTCCCCAGGGTCTTAATGCTGCATGACTTAAACAGTCATTTTTGGATACTTGGCTGGCAACACATTCTGCCAGTTTTCAGAAGTCCCAAGGGGAAGTAGCTCTCAGCAGTAAGAACCAGGGCTGCAGGTCCTCAGCATCTTTCTATTTGACTTAAGAAGTGAACACTTTATAAGATCCCATGGCCAGTGTTTTTGGTTGGCAATAGTTTCTTAAAGACATATGGTCAGACAACAGGTTGTTTTAACATGGCCTAGGAAATGTCCCAGACATTGAAGCTTGCAGCATTAGCAAACATTCTGAAAATGTTGGTAGTTCTCCTTGTACTCATCAGAATGTAATGTGAAGCAGAACTCACCCACATTCTGCAAAGGGTTCATTAATCACTGCTCAGTCTTTACAGTTAATATGATTGGACCAACATACCTTAAAAACACTAATAAAGAAAATATGAATGACCAATTTCTTCTCAGCTAAAGCACCCCATATACTATCCAGGTTGGTAATGTTGTTAATGAAACAACAGCAAACATGAAAAACGCAACAAACAAACCAGAAAAGGAGCATGAGCCCCAAACTGCGGCTGTTTGTATTCATGCTAGCACTAAGCAATGCAACCATATGCTAAAAGTCAGGGCTGAAGGCTTTTTACTAAACCTTGAACAACATAATGCAAGAAGAGGAGAGTATTATGACAGAGTCACTCTTAATGGGAAGATAGGTGATTGCCAGAATTTCTCAAGGGCTATAATGTACATCAACAAACCTTGCAAAAAAAATGTTTAGGCTCTGCTCTCCCTGGATCCTGCAATACTAAGTCTGAAACCTACTGAAGGCTTTGGATTCAGTTGTTTGAATTTGTATTTTTCCTTTTCCTTTTTCTTTTCTTTCATTTAGGAATCCAAGCCTATCTGAGGTGGTGTTCCAGTTAATTTTGTTTCATTTTTTGTCTGTACCCAGAAAAGAGGCCAGCATTTCTTGTTCACATGCTGGATATTTTGCCTCTGATTACCATGAAGCTAATTATTCAGTAGGTTTAGCCTCAGGTATCCCATGCACTCAACTATTTATGCATTTTAGTCCCTCCCACTACAAGCCAATACAATGTATCACGTTTGCCGCACAGGCACATGAAATGCTCTTTTGGCAGTCGATGCTTCTTCACAGGAACTGGGGTTTACATGATGACTTGCCAGAGAGACTTTGAAAGGTATCTTTTTCAGTAGATGTATATGACTTGCTTTCATATAGTCTGAGTTAACAATTCAAGGTTTTGAAAACAGAGGTCATAGATCAAAATAACTGCTGTGTGAAATTAGCCAAATACGCTGTCACTTGGCCACATAGAGTTTTGACAATAACAAGTCAGAACCTCAGTTGCTTCTCTCTCAATGCTACTACATTGCCTGTTCTCCTAACACTAATGAGTTACCCTGTGGTATTGCTTTAACAAAAGATCAAGTTAATGTCAAAAGGAAAAAAAATGTCACTACTATATAGTTAACAAGAAAAATATATCTTATGGTTTCCTTTGATGAAAGTAACTAGTGATTTATAATATAAAAGGAAGAGAAAGTTATATTTAGAAAGCAGTGCTGCTATTTTTTTTAAACAATTTTAACTTTTGCCAGTAACATTTTCTTGAATGCATGCCTGTCTTCCTCTGAAAAATGTGGGGGTGTGTTTGAGAAGCTTTGTGCCTACAAAGCTTTCCAGAACCTCTATCTACCTTTTTCACAAGAGAGGCAGAGTGTGCATTGCTCCTCCACGTATTTGATCTGTCACCTTCCTTCTAGCTTCAGCATTCCTTCAAAACCTTTCATCTGAACAGAGCTGTAAAAAATAATAAAAAATAGCAATGGTGTATGCTGTCTCACAGTTATGTTCAGCAAAACTTGAGCACCAAGTGTAAAATGTGTCCCTATTTGTCATTTATGGTTTGCAATTTATATGTGTTATGGGATGTGGCTTCTAACATATCCGGTACAAATTCGACAGCTTGTGTAGGTCTTCCTTGTAAAGTAAGACCTGCAGCTGCAGGTAAGCCCAGCTGCAAACATAAATATCCCTCAGACCAAGAAAAAGCAAGAAAGATAAACATGAAAGCAACTCTGAGGTCAACACTTCTTCCTTTCCACCCTTTCCTGCTGCCACAAAAAAGCACAAACTGTCTGATATAAATGACAAAGGTGTTTTTCAGCCACTCCATTTTTGACAGAAAATAAGACTGATTTTATGACATTCATGCCTGAATTAGTATATTTCTGTAGTGGGAGGCACCAGAAAAGTACAGCACCATCCAAGAAGACTTCCTAGCATTGGTGCTAAACAGCGTGGCAATAGAATACTGGTACTAGCTTAATGTAACTACATCATGT
This sequence comes from Geothlypis trichas, assembly GCA_009764595.1. Taxonomy (NCBI): domain Eukaryota; kingdom Metazoa; phylum Chordata; class Aves; order Passeriformes; family Parulidae; genus Geothlypis; species Geothlypis trichas. Next base: position 21,135,451 of record CM019902.1, read on the forward strand.
TTACTTTACTTCATCATAACATCAATGGACCCTAAATGGGGAAGGCACTGTGAAAAATCAGGAGATTGAAGTTCATTACTCTTCTTATTTGAAATAATAGCCAATAAAGTGACATCTATACACTCCTGGTATTCTGTAAGATGTGCATTTTTGGTTAGGTACAGCTGGAATTTCTTAAATTAACTTCCAGCTGATCTTTAGGACAGTTCTTCAATAAAGCCAGAGGAAGAGAATACAAACAGAGTAGTAAAACACAAATGTATTACTAAACAAATCATTGGTCATTTTGTCTCTTGCAGAAACAACTGGAGAATTGCCTAGAAGGGATGAGAATGTCAGACTCTTCTCTGCTGAGCCCAGAAAGCAGCCATGTGGGACAGAGAGAATCACAAAATCATAGAATGGTTTAAGATCATCTGCTTCCAAAATCCCTGCCATGGGCAGGGACATCTTCCACTAGACTTCCACTAGGTTGCTCAAAGCCAGCAATGAGGCATCCACATCTCTGGGCAACCTGTTCTTCTGTCTCTGAAAGAAGGAAAATGTGTCAAATCAACATGCCTGATGTAAGCTGAAAATTTTCTAGTATAAGCTAACTAAATAAAGAGTTCATAATTTTTCCTTTTCCCTAGTGGGGAGCTTATACCCATGCCAGTACCCTAGTATAACAACTTTATTATAAATGGCCAAAGCTCACTCTCTAAATTAGAGATAAATGGGAATTCACCTTGAAAATAAAGCAAATATTGAGTTCCATGTAATTCAGGCTTCAAAGAGGCATGATATATATTCAAGACCTTACAATTATCCAACTCTCTCTTTTTGGAATTCCTTGTATAGTCAGGTATTTAGTTTACAAAAGTATGAACTTAGCTTCTTATGGTAAATTCAACAAAACAAGCAATCTTGAAGTCTGGCAGTGGTTGTATCAGAGTGAATAGGAAACAACTTGGCTGTATTCTGCACGCTCCTTGCAACCACAGAAAAAATAGAAGTCAGGCTCTGGAGCTCAGGACCCAGTCTCAGCTGAGCCGGAAGTGACATAGATAAGTACTTTCAGCTCAAAAGAACAGCTCAATATGCTGACAATTCAATCATCTTCACTTACTTCCTTGAACTGTTATCAGGTACCAAACAGTGCTTATTTTAGTACTGGAATGGACTGTTGTAAGGACACTTAGGAGAAATTGCCCTTTTAATTTGTTTTATTTTGAAAGTTATGGTCCATATTGACAGGCCATTTTGTTCCTGCAGAAGCATAGAGCTGGGGCGCTGCTTTATTATGAACCTTTAATTTTCTCTTTCTGGCAAGTGTCCTAGATTTTGTAATTTAATATTCCTGCCAAAAGCACTGGAAGCATTTGAGAGGATCCTCATGGGATTAAGGACAAACTGTGGATTACATTCCTGGCATTGCTCTACACTGGAAGCCATAACTTTTCTTGCTATCCTTGAATATTTTTGAGCTAACCAAATAAGAAAATAGCAGAATGTTTTGATGTTGAGTGTTTTGGTGTTGTTTTACTCTTTCTTCTCAAACCAACCCAGGATCTAATGCACTTCTGCTCTTAGTCTAGGGAGTACATTTAGGTCAAGCAGATGTGTTTATGCTGATTAATCTTGCATATTAACAAAGTGAGAGCAGGTTGTGGTGTGGCTGAGAACATGACTTTCACCTTTTTTTTTTTTCTGCACACTAGAAAATGTGTACTTAGCCATGAATCCTGCATCCTGCTTCCCAGATGTTGAGAGTCAGTGCCTTAAGAACAGCCACAGTGAATCAGACCAAGCCTATAAAAAGCCAGGGTCTTTCCTCTGACAGTGGCCAGTAATGGGTATTTTGGGAAAGAGTACAAAAAATAAGGCAAGATTTATTCTTCTTCTATACATCATAGTGAGATCTGCTAATTCCCTGCTCAGGGACAGACAGAGCTAGAAGCTCATTTTACATCTGTGCATTTAGAAGCCTTTCTATTATTTTCTTAGTTCCTTTTTAAGCTCATTTACATCCCTGGTCTCTGTAACATCCTGCACCTCTCAGTCTCAGTTTATTTCAACTGTGCTGTGTAAAAAGAACTGGTCTTTGCTTGCTTTAAGCCTGCTTTCAGTAATTGCCATAGAACGCTCTGACTTCTTGTTCCGTGATAGAATAATCCTCCCCAATCACCCACAGACCATATGCTGAATACCAGGTCAGCAGCAGTGGAACCCAAAATCACCAGTGCGTGTCCCACAGTCCTCTGTGGGGCAGTGGCTTGATGTCCTGGATTGTCAAGCAAATTGTATTCTATTTACCCTCTGTATGGCAGTTGTCTTCTGTTAAGTGGGTAGTTTTCCTTTTCTCTTCCACAACTGGGGAGACATCTGCTGATAATAGGCTATTGAATGTCACTGCATGACTGATAAGAACTATAGCATCCTATTGTGAGATGCTCCACCCAGAGGGAGAGCCAAGCATTTCTACCCTGACATAATGTGGAGATTCTGGAACAACAGCACAGCTTTTCTCCACTGGATTTCCCAGAGGAACAGCTGCTCTCTTCCCCTGGATCATCAGAGGAAGACTACACTTTTTCTACAGGATCCCTGCTCCAACAGAACCACACCGACACTTCAGGAGGACTGCAGCCAGATCTCCAATTGGACTTCTAACAACATCCTGACCAACAGGGTGTCAGGTTGTGTTCTGACTCTGTCAGTGTTGTTTTAGTTCACTGCATTGTTTATTTTATCTTTTTCTTCCCTATAAAAGAACTGTTATTCCCTGATCCCATATTTCTTTTGCCTGAGAGCCCCTTAATTTAAAATTTATAGCAATTCGGAGGGTGGTGGGGGGGGGGTTGTTACATTTTCCATTTAGGGGAGGCTCCTGCCTTCCTTAGGAGGCACTTGTCTTTTGAAACCAAGACACTTGATTTACAAGTGCAAAAGAAGATACAGAGACAACAAAGAACATAAAGAGAAAACATGCATTTTACCTTTTGCCTTTTGCCATCACCATACCCACAATACAGAGAAAACTTTCAGAAAAAGAATTGCATTCAATCGCAACAGTTTCTGAACTCACTAAATAACAACTAAATGTTTCAGAGATGCAATAGGTCTCCCTTGTAGAATAAGCCCAGGGTTTTGTACTTTAAACAAAGAAATGCTCAGACTAATGGATGACAGCTGTTAGAGTTCACCTTCCAGTACTTCCAGAAGGGCTGGAAAACGTGCTAGTGTTTTTCAAGATCCAAAGACGTCAGTATTAAACAAGTCAATCAAATATATCAAACTGTTCAATGCAAGCTGTAACCTGCTACCTGAGTTGATGCAGAACTTGTCAAAAATTACACAAAAAAGTATACAGCAAGCATTAAGACATAGAGAACGGTTAAGTAATTTGTCTTTTACAAGTGTAAGTGAAATAACTAAGCTTCAGTGTCGCAGCCATTCTTCTTAAGAAATCCTTTCTTAGGATTTCTCCTTGCTGGAGCTCACAGGCTTACCAGCAAATGTAAACAATTATTATCTGTTGCTGTGGAATGCAGCAGATTCACCTGTGGTTGGATGGTCAGCAGATGTTTGGATCTGCTGACCATTCACAGCAGGACTGCTATCGCTCTGTGCTGGGACACAGACATTGTTATTAATTCCTTTCTATCTCTCTGTTAGCTTAGTAGCTTTAGAAGAAGCCTCTGCCTTTCTATCTTTATGTAGCATAGTCATAATGTTATATATATCATAATATAATAAATATAGCCTTCTGATCATGGAATCAAGAGTCTCCCTCATCCATCCATCTACAAACCCCTGCCACAACGGCAACAACTGGTGACCTCGACTGAAGAGGACACTGATCACAGAAGTGGATCTAGCCAGGAGCTGAAGAACTGAATATCCTGATTTGGGACTGAGTTCACAGCCAAGGCTGACCACAGTGAGAACCTGAGAAGCCCTGAGGAAGATGTATGGGATTCCTAGCAGCATCATGCAGCTGGCCAGGAGTTGCTGGACACTGTGTCAAGGTACTGTTGGTTTTTCCCCTCCTGAAGAGTTGGCCATTCGAAATTCGTGGCTATTGCTCTGGAGATTTCCTCCTTCAGAGGCTGAGGTTTCATTCTCTCCTTCAGAGGAGAAATTTATTGCCCTCTGGCAAAAATGGGGTGAAGAGGATGGAATTCTTGGAGTTCTTCTGTTAGAAAGGCATTTTTATGATTTTTTTCGATGGGCAAAGCTTTTTGGGTTTTTTACAAATGTGTTATATGCCTTTGATATTTTTGTGTGGGAGTGCATGGGCTCCATTTTTCAATTTTTTTTGGACCGAGGTTTGGAATATCCTCGGATTTATCTAACATTTAAAATTCTTTTTCCGGTTTTGGAACGGAGAGCAGCTGTTTTTCCCTGGGTTGCTAATTGCTACGGTCTAGCTCCGTTTCCTCCGACTTCCGCGGGAGGAGACCCTTTGGAGGAGGACGAACTGCTACTCCTGAGCCCCCCTGAACCCAAGCAGGAGGGCCAAATTCCGGCCGAACCCCAGAGCGTTTTTTCTCTGCGTTGTCTGAGCATGCGCAGGAAGATTCGTCTCTTCCCCCCCCTTCCTTCTCTCCGGGGGATGAAGAGAGGACGGCGCTGCTCCGGCCAGCCCCGTGGGCCCCCGCCCCAGCCAGAGCTGCGGGCGGCACCGGTGCACGGGGCCCCCACAGCCCGCCCCGCAGGTGCCGCCCTGGCCAGCGCCGAGAGCACGGCAGCGAACCCCGCCCTCCCGGGCCGGAGGGGCCCCGACCCGCGCCGCGGGTGCTTCCCCGTCGGGTCCCTCCCACGGCTGCCCCCCAGCCAGTGCCGAGAAAGTGGCGGGCGGCCCCGCCCGCGGCCGCGTCTGTGTTGCTAGACGACGGAGCTGCAGCTGAGAGGCCGCCCCCGCCCCCCCCCCGACGCAGCCGAGCCCGTGGCGTGTCCCGCCGAGCCGTCTCCCGACACTGAGACCAGCGCTGAGCCGCACAACCCTCGGAGTGCTCCTCTGTCCCCGCCGCCGCCGGCGGCAGCTGCGGCGGCGGCTCCTGCACCCAGCGTGTTTTCCTTGCCGAGTTCTTCGGACTGTCCCAGGGCTGCCCCTGCGGGGGTAGCCGGGACAGGGGAACAGGGCTCCGCCCTCTCCTTCCGAGGAGGAGGCATGGCCCGGCAACTGGGGGCAGGGGCAGCCCGGCTGCAGGTGTTTAAAATCAGCATTTTCGCCGGGTTTGGGGGTGGTTTTCAGGGGTCGCCCTTTGCAGATTCCTGTCTCTGCCGCCCTTCGTAAGCTCCTCCAGCGGCGAGGAAGCTGTGGGTTCCGAGAAGCCTGCCTCTGCTCCCCAGCCCGGAGGGGGTGCGGGTGATGCTTGGAGGCAGATGGGAGCGGCACCTTCTGCATTGACATTGCAGAGGCAGAGGGCACAGCCAGGAGCGACCATCGCTTGTTTGCTATGGGGAGCAAACATTCCTACACCTGAGATAACCATTCTTGGGAGACCTTCTGTTTCCCCATTGCCGGCATGGCTCGATTTTGGGGGAAGAAAGCCTGTGGGCACCCACTTTGCCACTGTACTGGCAGCAGGATGCCAGGCTGTGGGAATGCTGACCTTGCCTTGGGGCCTGGGCCTGGGCTGCCTGAATTGGCTTCTTGGCCCAGGCCCACCTCCCGGCCTTCTGTTGGTTTTGGGGGTGTTGCCCCTCCCTTCTGGTCCTGGGCCACCTTTCTGTGGGCCAGGTGTGGGGGTCCTAATCCTTCGCATTGGCCAGGGCCCCCCAGGGCCTTTCCCTGGCCCCCGCTGCTGCTGCTGCTTTTTCTGATTTGATTTACAAAAAAAAAAAGAAAAAAAAAAATTAAATTAAATATAAAGGGTTGAAACAGCTGGCAGCAGCTCAAAAGGATTGAAGGGCCAAGAATCACATTCAGCCCAAGTTAAGTGCTGAGGCAGGACACTGTAGTACTTGCCTCAAATTGTTTGATAACTATTGATGGACCTTTTCTGTACAAAGCTTGTTTTCAGGACAAAAAGGACTTTCAGATATGCCAAAGAGGAACATCTTCACTTTGGACTTTTCCTGAAACTCAGCTGCTTGGACTTGAATCGTCTTTTCATTGGTTTTGGCATTTTTCTTATATTGTAAAATAGGTTTAGTAGTATGATAGAATTGTATATTCTACAGGTGAAGAAATTCCTGTGCATTCAACAGCAGCATTTTTTCTTTTTAACTAAATAAAGAAGGGTGAGATGTCGCAGCCATTCTTCTTAAGAAATCCTTTCTTAGGATTTCTCCTTGCTGGAGCTCACAGGCTTACCAGCAAATGTAAACAATTATTATCTGTTGCTGTGGAATGCAGCAGATTCACCTGTGGTTGGATGGTCAGCAGATGTTTGGATCTGCTGACCATTCACAGCAGGACTGCTATCGCTCTGTGCTGGGACACAGACATTGTTATTAATTCCTGTCTAGCTCTCTCCTAGCTTAGTAGCTTTAGAAGAAGCCTCTGCCTTTCTATCTTTATGTAGCATAGTCATAATGTTATATATATATCATAATATAATAAATATAGCCTTCTGATCATGGAATCAAGAGTCTCCCTCATCCATCCATCTACAAACCCCTGCCACAACGGCAACACTTCAGATAACATTGACTTCAAATTAGCAAGAAATCAGTCAATTAAAAAATTATAAGAATTAAAGAACCTTGCCTATTATAATATATGTTGGGAAATAATTCATGCTGTAAAAGAATTTATTTTATAAAGATTGTGAAATCCAGATGAGTCTCTGACCACAAGTAGCCTGTGAGGCGGTCTATTCAAACTCTGAAATTCCTGAAGGTGGAGGGAGAACAATCGGCATTTAGCTTATTAACAGACCTACCCAGCGCGATGATCACCATTATCCTGAGTCATCGGAAGATGCCTAAGAGCGATCATCGCCCTGTTGAAAACATTGATCAAGTTAGCCGAAGTTGCCAGAAAGATTCATGTGAATATGCGACTTCCCGGGATTCGATAGACGCTGGCTATCAACCAGGAAACGGTGATTGTCCAGCTCTGCACAGTGAAAGAACCAACTATGAATATGCAGAGCTACAAAAGAAACTTGGACTCCTTCGCCTCAGGCATAATAAATTGTATAAAACATCCCTGCTAGAAGTGGCTCTAGTGAGCGAGGGGGAGATTCGATGTGATGCGGTCGGATCCAGGTTCACCCAGCGCCGATCCCGGGCTCGACGCTGTCTCTTTGGTTGTGGTGGTTTTGAGGACCATATTTTGGTTGTGGAAAAAGATAAATAAATCTTTTTGATAATTTTGCTTTCAATTGATCATTTATAACACCAATTTTTTATGTGGTAAGATTATTCTTCAAGAAAGGTGTGATATATGGTAGAGATAATTCATGCTACAGAAATAGATACATGTGTGTATAAAATATTGTGAAGATCCAAAGTTATGCCTCTGACCACTCTGGCTGGGAACAGAGTTCTATTTTCATTGTAACCAGTTCCCAGACAGCGTTAAGATAATATCAGGTCTCTTACCATATGAATGGGGACTGTCCCGGGCCATCACAGAGGATTTCCTCCGGCATCTACACCAGGGAGATAGCATCTGGACCTTCCTGGACCATGATTAATGGAATGTCTCAAGGAGCTCACAAGACCTGCACCTGGGCATGATTACATTTGTGGTACTCAGGAACTGGTATCATTCTACTACATGTGAATGCAGCTTCTGCCTGGATACTCAGACATTCGTCTGAGTCTCCGGATCCGTCTTTGTCTGTTCCTGCACATGTATGGATCCAACTCTACATGTGAAGAGACACAAAGAAATATGTGGTCATCTCTGCCTCAGGCAGAATAAACTGTATATAGGCTGGCCGCTGGAAGCATTCGGGGTGAACCTTTGGGGGAACGCTGTCACTCTGTCAGCTGGAACCCCAGTTCACCCAGTGCCTGCACCTGGGGCTGACGCTGACTTGGCTGTGGTGTTTTTGGTTTTTTTGAAATTCTATTTTTTATCAATCTAATAAATCTTTGTTAGATTTCTCAAAATTTGGCTACCAATTTGATGATTTATAACAAAGGTATCTGCTTTCTGAAATGCTCATGCATTCATGAAGCACTCAAAGTCATCCAGTAGATAATACCACTATAATCCTGTGACAAAACTGCCATGGAAATATAACAGGAATAAGTAAATATGTTTAAGAACAGTATCTTCCACAATTCCACAGTCTAATAGAGAGTACTGTATATGGTTTGAATTACCAAGAGAAATGTTACAGCATTATTAAAAATAACTCACTTTTCACTGTTACAATAGACAGCTCAAATAATGCTCCACAAGTTTACAGAACTTGATGCACAGTTCTGAGAGTGCTTAATATTTTATGTCCTGTATCTCTTCTTCTAGCTAAATACAACAAAAGCAGGCACCATGCACCTGTGACAGGTCATATCCGACATTAGTGGAGAATGGGGAAGTCTAGAAGAGAGAAAAAGTTTGAATCTTTGAGAGAGGAGAGGCCTGCAGGAGTGTTGTTACACACAAATGAGTAGAAAATAGCTCTCTCATGAAAAATAGTCTCAGGACAAGAAATGTAAGGACTTTTGTTATCAGCAGACATGGGATCCATGGGGAAAACCAGTGATGAGCATGTGACAGTCTAGCCAGGGGTTTTCAAGGCAGTTTTGAAGAACAGGGGAAGGACAGTGCTATGGAGTTTATTACACTGAAAAAGAATGAAACAGATGAAGCAATACGCGGAATAAATAGACTCCACAACCTGGAGTAGTTATGAAGTGGGTATGTATGTTGGCGCCTGGCACAAGCGAGATAGCTCTCGTGAAAACTTGTGCCCCGAGCTGCAGTCTGACCCACATCTTTATTCACAAAGGTGTTCCATATGCAGTACATTACACAACTTTTTCATGCATATTCAACCCCTGGCCCCGCCTGTCCTTGCTTCGTATGCTAAATAGGTCCACGCCCTTCTAAACAGGTCCACAGTGCGGTTCGCTGTGGTGGTCGCATGGGGGTCTTTCGGTGGTCTCTGAGGCTGAAGAGTGTGGTCTTCCTCATGATTGAACTTTGGAACTGTTCTCCTTTGCGCATGTGCTTTAGGTCTTTTGGTGCTTATCTGAGTCTGTCTTATCAGTCCTGACCACCTTGGAGCCAGAGGAGCCCCTTTATCTGGGTTCTTTGTGTCCCTTGATCTCCTCTGGTATTGTTCTTTATGCAAGAAGCTTCAGAAATTTGCTTTTCCTATGCCCTTTGTACTATGGCAGAGGTTTCTTACATAAAAGGTTAATTCATTTTGTTAATTCAAGTGAACTTCTAAAATTTCTGTTTCACAGAAGAAGTACCCAGAAGGGAAAGATAATGCAGAGCCGAGATCCAGTATTGTCTAAGACATTCCATTTCATTTAAAAGTTGAAAAGACAATGAAATCCCACAGAACTCATGACAAGGCAGGCCCTGGAAAGAAGGTCAACTTTTATAAACAGACAAAAAAGGAAGTCTAATGCTGAGATAGTGCAGCTGCCCTACAACATCCTACACCTTATCAAACATTTTTGAAATCTCTGGTGGGGAGTTGTACAGAGTAAGCTCTTGACAGGCTCTAGCATCAGTTAGAATTTGACTCTGTGGTTTTCCATACACTGACTCAAATCCATTTCAGTCTTTGCAACCCACAGTTACCCAAGAGAGCTCCCTTGCAGGAGTTCAGCCTGCTTTGGAAAACTAACTTTTAAAATATATTTGTTGTGTCCAAAAAAACTATCCCAACCTTTCCCCAGAAAATTCTGGTCTCTGCCTCTGCTTCTGCTCTTCTCAAAGTACCCCCATCTGTAGGGGGCTTGCTCCACCTCTCCACTCTAGCCCAGTCTCCAGCACTCCTGCCTAGACTTGTCTCTGCAGTCCTCAGGCTCATCTCTGGCATGATATTTCCACTTTGGTGACATTGCCTCATCCACAGACCTAAACCAATGTGAGGTGAAAGATTAAGAAATTCAGACAATGAAGGAAGTGAAAGCTGTGATTCAAAAGGTGGTGATTCACTTTAGGCAAGACTGCAATCTGACTGCTGCCATGACTTTTACCAGCTGGCCTTTTAAAGTGCTTCCTTTCAAACCAGACACAAGAACAGGGAGAAACAAAACACTGTTCTTTGTTTTTTAGAGTTTCGAGAGAAGAAAAACTGCTGAAGGCAGTGAGTTCATTTAGGAATCCACTAGCCTGATGATGAAATTTCAGGTTGAGAAACACATGCATTTTCATGGGTAAGCAATGTGTTCTTGACACACCTTTTGCATGTGGATGGGGACAGTGGTCACCACGCAAGGAGTTAAAGGGTTATGATCCTCTACTCTGATGCAGAGACAGGTCTGATGGCATGGATAGGAGAAACTCTTCACAATCTCTTCAGATATTCAAGAATAAGAAGCCATCAATGATGCTAAGAGAAGCTGTGTTGTAGGCAAGCCATAAAGATCACAATGCTGCTTTTCTGAGGACTTTTTAGAAAATTCTCAAGAGAGCCTGAAAAAGCATTTAGAAGAGAGACCTGTTGACAGTCACTAACTAGATCGATCATACCAGGTTCATGAAATCCCTAAAGTGAAAACACTTAGTCTGGGAACGTATCTGGCTGAAGTTTTGTGCCTTATTCTTCTGCTTCCTGGCATTTTCATTTTGGATTTGGCTTGCTTTCAGTCAGGTCAGATGTTAGATCTGGTAAATGAATAATGGCCTTGGCAAAACCTGTAGTTACAACTTACATGAACTAACAGCATGAGGAAAGAGTTACCTCTTACTTGATAGCGAAAAATGGACTAAGCAGGCTTTATCATTAGTTTTCTGGAGGCAAAGCAGGAAAAACAGTTTATCTTGAATTGAATTCCTGAACTTATCCCTGCAGTACAGTGCAAGGGTCGGATAAAGATGGTGCATTAAGCCTACAGTTCTACCAGATGGTGAATGAGTCCCACTGCATCAGGTTAAAAATGCCTGAGCCAGGGATCATCATGAGTCCCAAACTGCCAGCTTTAAAATGACCACCCGAAGCCCTCTTGTGTGCTGTCCACAATTCTTAATACTGGTCACTTCCCTTTTCAGCAAGGGTGAGCATAGCACCATTTTCCATAGAAATTGTTTTTCTGTCCTAAACCCCCCTGCTGCTTCTCAACATATGCATCCCACCCTTCCCTGCCTCTAGTCTTCCTGATAATCCTGAGCTGCCCAGACAGTAGTTTCAGTTATACTACCACAATGTATGTCTGTTACTCAGAACTAGCTGCAGACACAAGTCTCTCAAGACCTGTGAGCTAATCCAGCCAGTCCTTTAGCTTAGCCATAAAAAAATGTACCTGTTATTCCAGGGAGGACAAAAAGCAATGTATTTTGGTTGCTGGATGAACTTTCATAACAGTAAACATTACATGTAGTGTGTATAAACAGCTACAAAAAAAAAAAAAAGAAGAATTGCGACACCGGGGCAGGGGAGTAACACAGAAAGAATTCTTGCCAACAGATCACTTCTGCCCATTGTTTCCCTTTCCTTGGAAACTTAGGAGAAAGGTCATGCTTCGGCTTCTTCTGGATGAAGTCACATATGTAATAGCCATGGCTGGGGAAAATTCCTAATGTTTTATGAAGATGGGGCTGTGTGACAGCAAATCTGAAGGCAGAGCTCAAGGAAGGACACAGAGGAAGTGGGAAAACAATGGATCTCATCACAGGGAAGATGTAGTACCTGGCCTGGAGTGCTGGCACATTGCCAGAGGAGGTTGCATGCAAGCACATTTTGGGGCCTGTTAGTGCAAACCTCCACATTTCACTTTTTCACTTCTCTTTTATTAACGATGAAAAGGTGATCAATCAATAATGGAAGAAAGGTTTTCCTAAGGCACTGCATAACTCCTCTTACCTCCCACGAGGTAGCCTGAAAGAATTCCAGCAGCTTCTTGTTCTGTAGTTATGCTTTCCTTTCTTCATACACCTGGGGGAATCAATCCTGCATTTTTAAAAAATGAAGAAAAAAAAAAGGAAGATTCCTATGAATCTGCCATACAGACAAATTACTGAGATAACATGCAGAAAAAAAGGTTTTCATCTTTCTCTTGTAACCTTCATGTCACCTACTGTTTCAGCTCAGTCACCAAAGCTTTCACTTCTCTCTCACTGTTATACTGAGGTAATAACTTAATTCAACTTGTAGTATCATGCAAAACCTTTAAGATGACTCTGTTAAACAAGAGTACTTATCTAACTGCAAGACCTCAAAATCTTTTTGAAGTCACAATCAATGATTTGTGTGATAAACTGGTTGAAAATGGCTCTTTCAATTTCAGAAGTAAGAGAAATGCCAGATGATGGGAAATTTTTGGGTTCTCAACAGATCTTTTTCTTCCTATTTTCTGATAATCAACTGCATTAATTTAGGACTCAAAATAAAAATATCCAACAGCATAAGTGAAAGCATATGCATATCTCAGTATGAATAAGACCTGATCATGCTTTGCTATCTTAAAACATACAGTGTCTCTTGTTCTTTTGTTAATATCATTTTTATCCATAAATTCTCAGTAGAAAGAAAAATAAAACCAAGGTAGATGACACCTAAATACAAGCAGCAGCAGAGAAGCTTCAGAACTCGTTTCAAAGTATAGGGAAAAACAACAACAACAAATTAAAAGCATTCTTTTCTTCATAAGAGGTCACCTTACATAATATGTAAATAGAAGTCCAGTTCTTCAAATCTACTTGAAATCACTGTAGCCTTACAATCTTCTCTAGAATCACTGTAGTGGTTTCACAGGAAATATGTTTTTTGGGATTTCTGGGATATGCTGTTGTGATAAATAGGTATGATTCGTGCTGATAAAATTGAAACAATAATCAATATTGGTACAGTAATTATATTAATTATTATATTAATTGGGAATAATAAAAATAATTAAAAGTGGTAATGCCACAGAAGAGAGGGAAAGGAGGGGCTCCCCCCTCCTCCCTCCAGCAGATGTTCACAAGGACAGGAGGAAAGAAGCTGAAGATATAGTTGCTAAAAATGAGTAGAAAGGAAGCAAAACCTGGTTGGGTCCTAGAAAATGCTGATTATAAGGGATTTATGCTTTGATATGTAGATATAGTGATATATTAGTTTTGGCTTATATTGTACTGGCTTGGTGCGTATGTGTAACCCAAAGGTGAATTAAAGGACACAGAGGAAGACTATGAAATCTTCATCAGATGACCCCCAAAAGACTTGTGCGACGACAAAACTGAGTGGTGGTGCATGCATGGTAAAGGTGATAATGAGGGCGGAGATAGAAATATGACGAACCAAAAATAGGAGGAGATGGCATTGGCACATGGCATATAAGGGGGTAATTTTTACTTAGCAATCTTGTACGTGAGGTGGCAAGGGTCCCAGAGCCCTGCACTCCATACCCCGCAGTTATCTTTTGCTTATGCACTATTATTTGAACCAAATTATCCCTTGTTTATATATTTTCTAAACTATTTAATTAAAATTGCTGCCATCTCAAATATTGTTTGGGGTTTTTTTATGAAGGGATAATTGGGCAAACATAACACTGTGGTCAGGCCAATGGGTGCTCAGATTTTAATATTGGCACCTGGTGTGGCCAATGGGGATGTTTGGACACGCCTCTGAGAACACTCACACAGGGGTAAAAAGCAGGGCTCTCCCCCCCCTCCCCCCCGGAGCCTTCTTTGATTTCCGGCGGGAGCAGTTGGATGTCTCCCCCCGGCCCAGCTAGCAGCTGGACCGGGGGAGGGGAAAAAAGCCACCCAGTCCGGCAGAGGTAGGCCTGGCCCCTCCCAAGGGTGGAAGAGAGAGACCTCAGGAGCTATCAGACAGCCCCCCCCCCGAGAGAGAGAAAGACGGAGAGAGGGCGAGAGAGGGAGGCGAGGCGCGGGCCTTGTCCCCTGCCTCTCTCCCCGCGTGGGTGGCTGTCTGCGAGCTCCCCACTCTCAGAGCAAGCCGCTGGGGCGGAGCTCGTCCTCCCCGGGGCGTGGTGGCCGGGGGAGAGCGAGAGACGGCATCGAAAGCACCACCAAGGGCCGAGAGAGAGAGAGAGAGAGAGAGAGAGAGAGAGAGAGAGAGAGAGACCCCAGGAGCCATTAGACAAACCCCTCCCCCTCCCAGAGAGAGAGAGCGCCATGCCTGGGACTGTTATCTTGGAATGTGATACCATGGCAGGGGGGGGGGGGGGGGGGGGCGGGTAAGGCGCAGCGAGGAGCCCAGCCACTTGTGAGAGCTGTAAACCCTTTGTAGACAATGAAAATGTTACAGAACATTCAGAACATTAACCCTTCCTAGGAGAGAGATAAGAGTAGAGGATGAAGAAGGAAATGGGCCAGTGAGGAGGTCAGGCAAGAGAGAGAGAAAGAGATGTTGGAGAAATGGAGAAGATGGAGTGGCATTTTTTGCTGGACTCTTTTTTGGTATAGCCATGGACTGTTTCCTTGTGATACAAAGACTGCATCCAGGGGGAAGCAAGGACTCAGAGCCAAGAGAGTTCAGTGTTGAGACCCCTCAGCCCCAGGGGGTGTAAGAGAAATGGGGGGGACAGAGGTCCCACAAGAGAGGCATCCTTAAAAAGACCACCCTCAAGCAGCCCTGCCTATGCTGGTGGTGAGAGCACTGGGCATGGAAAGAAGATGTCACAATGGCAAAGAATCTCCGGGTGGTGCTGCGTGTGACAAGAAGTCCATAGCACAAGGAAGGACTCTGTCTACTCTTGATAGACTGAAATTTGATTATCCAAAGGGTGGTACCAGCCCGAGAGTTGGTGAATTTGGGAAATATAAATGTATTGGAATTTGGTGGGAGTAGGAGGAGAGGGAGTGTTTCTGTGCAGTTTTCATTTTCATTGTGTTTATTTTCTTTCTTTGTGGTTTAGTTTTTGTAGTTTAGTTAATAAAGTTTTTTTTGTTTCCCCTAAGTAAGAGCCTGCTTTGTTTATTCCGGGTACCATCTCACAGCAGACACCAGGGAGAGGATGTTCTCATGGAGGCACTGGCATTGTGCCAGTGTCAAACCATGACAATCACACTCACTTGCACCAGTAGAGGTTTTGACTACAAAGCAAATCTAAATGGCTTTGCTGTCACTGAAAACAAAACCTATTGCAAGACCCTCAAAACAAAACACATACAGGTATGAAAATGGACAACACGCTAAGAAACAAAATATTTAAAGTCATTTCACCATGCATATTATCAGTCAAACTTATAAAACTGACATGGAGATTTTAAGGGAGGCCAAAACCTTGGGATTTCATGTAGCTCTCTAAAAAAGCAAAAGGTACATTTCCTCAGATTCGATTTTTGTTAAGGTAAATGCAAGACCAGTTCCAGGTTTAAGTCTTGGCCCTAAGCTAAACTCCCAAGTGCCTTTTTCCTCTTCTATTAGTACGTCCACAGAAAGGCCTACTCTACACACTATCACTATGCACTGCAAAAGCAGATCAAAATGTGAGCTGTCATTTTTTTACCTTGTATCACTGCTAAGCATCTCACACACATCAGTACTGGGCTGACATTTCAGCCTTAATGTGCTGCCAGAGACTAGGTCCTCACAAGGTGCTAACATGACAGTATTTAGCACAGAAACAGTGTGAGTGTTTTACACTCTATCACTCCTCACTACCAACAGAGAGTGAAAGCCTGACTAAGCTTCTGCATCCAGCCTGAGCAATCCCAGTGTGTAAAGCATGCTTCTAAACTTCACCAACAAGACCAAGACACTGACCTGGAAATGTGGTTGCAGCAAAGGAAATTCACACCAGATTCTTCCTGGTGGGGGTGGTGGAGTGCTGAGGCAGGAGCCCAGGAAAAACGAGGAAAGAGCTTTTTCTAACTGCAGCTGGACAAAGAAGGCCTTGCACAACCTCATCCAGACTGGGAATGGTGAACCCCTGGGGCTGGACTAGAGACCTCCAGAGGTCCCATCCAGCTGAGTTACCAGACGTTATCAATTAAAGATTGCATTCAACCTAGTACAGAAAAAACCCCACCAATATCAGCAGGAATGTGTTTTACGTGTCATGGCCCTGACATTTATTTATTTTTAATAATGTCTAAAAAAAAACCTACTGAAAGAGCAGAGCTTACTACAGTGAAGAGCTTGGAAGGGCAGTACCATCTTAGGGGTTTTGGCTGCTCTTTCCTCAGTTCTTTATCCAGGGCTGGCAGTGATAGCTCAGTTTCTTCTTGAATTGTATCTACTGAATACATCTAAACGTTTTGATGCTAAACAGTATGCATTATACACTTCCAAGCTATTTACAAGCTTAGCACATTCACTTCTCTTAGCACATTCACTTCTACCTCCACTGGGTTGGGTTTCCTAGCTCATCAGGGTTCATGTTCTCCAGCTGATGGCAGAAGAGAGCCGAGCTCAGAGAGACAAGCTGAGATCTGTTCCTCGTTGCAGAGCTTCAGAAGTTTCACAGCATCCTCTGCTGCCAAAGAGCAGAACCAGATCAGAAATAAGAATATGGACTATGCCTTCAAGCAAACATTATCACTTTATACAGACAGACACTCCCCCCAAAAATCATCTGCAGTGAAAAGAGGCAGATAATGAACCCCAAATCCTTAATAGGGATTAATCTCCACTCTTTCCTCAGAGCCATACTTGAAACTGATCTATGCTTTGGTAGTACAGGTGCAAATCAGTTCATGACATATATAGGTCAAGAGCTCTTTCTCCTTTTTTAATGCCTTTATTAAAAATCAGCTTGGGTGGGAAAAACATACGGGTCACTCTCATGCTGCCAGTGTTCCTAGGAGTGGCACAGAGGAGGAGGATGAGTGCAGTTGTGTCCACTGGTCTGCAGGCAGAGCTAGGGCTTCCATCCTCTCAAGAGCACCAGGAGATTCCCGGTTTTTGAGTTTGACATTCGGGGTCCTCTTTCCAGCCGACGTCTTTTTAGGTTGGTGTGAAAGGTAAAACGGGTCTTAGCGGACACTGGATTCTGTTCTTCACATCTAGACATCACTTTGATTTAATTCCGTGGTGGCTCGTTGTTTTTAGGGGTTTTTCCTGCTGCATTTGGTGAGGGGTTTCCTCATTTGCATGCCAACCCCGATGTCACCTCCTCCTCACAGTCCCGGGTGCTATCTTCCAGGAAACAGCAGGGTGATACTCGACAAAGGGGGATTTCTAACCGTCAAGAACAGGTTATTAAAGGAAAACTATTAACAACAGGTGATTACAACATGAAATCATTAACAACAAATAGTTAGAATTCCAACTTGGCAGCAATTGGTTTAACTTGTGAACTCTGCAACCTTTAAAAAAATGGACAACTTTTCTACTCATAAGAGTTCAGAAATACCAGATTACTGTTTCCAAGGAACAGTCCCATACCAAAGTGCAAACTTTGCAGGGCTAAGCCATTTTTGTGCTATGCAGTACTTTCAAACACCTGGAGGTGCACAGACCTTCTCTTTGTTATTTTGAATTCTTATTTTCACAGAATCACAGGCTGGGTAGGTTGGAAAGGACAGTGGATCATCTGGTCCAACCTCCCTGCTCAAGCAGGGCGATCCCAGAGCACATGGCATAGGATTGTGTCCAGACAGTTCTTCAGGGAGAGAAACTCTCTGGGCATCCTGTTTCCATGCTTGGTCACATTAAAGAAGTTGTTCCTACTGTTCAGGTAAAACTTCTTGTGCATCAGTCTCTACTCAATGCCTTCTTGTTCCATTGCTTGGCACCACCGAGCAGAGCCTGACACCCTCCCTTCAGTTATTCATAGACACTGATCAGGTCCCCTCTCAGTCATCTCTTCTCAAGGTTGAACAGACACAGCTCCCTCAGCCTTTCCTCATTAGAGAGATACTCCAGACCCTAATCACTTTTGTCACCTGTTGTTTCTCCAGCAGGGCCTGTGACTGTGAGGCTGCTTCAAGCTGTCTGTAGAAGACCTCATGCACTTTCTCCTGCATGAGGTAGCCTGTAGTAAACATCGACAACAGTGTACCTCTATTAGTCTGCCCTTTATTCCTTACCTATGAGATCCTGACTTGCTTGTTGTCCACCCAAAGACAGAGCTCCATACATTCCAAGTGCTCTCTCACAGAGAGGAAATTCCACCACCGCACCTTTCTGGTCTGTCTCTCCTAAACAGGGCGTAGCCCTTCATGGTAACACTGCAGTCATGCAAGCTATCCCACCATGTCCCTGTAATTACAGTGAGATCAAAACCCTTTCACTACACGTGTGTCTAGTTCCTCCACTGTATTAGGAAACAACATGTGCTTCAACTTTAGAAAGAACAAAGGATGTATAAGCATGTGCCCTCTAAGATCCATGGGAAAGAATCCTATTGCACTAAACTGGTGGTCCCAACAAACTATTCAGATCTAACAACTCATTACTACGAGTAGAAAATCAGAAATGCCATACACAGAAGAACAATTCCACATGGTTCATGAGACAGCTCAGAAAAATACTTTACCCCTGCTCCAGCAATGCCCAGCTGGCCATGCAGAAGCCATTACTCACAAAATTACTCTGCAGTCCCACGTAGTCGCATCAACAATATCAGGTTATTTGTAAGCAGTATGCAGAGATGTTTTACAGACACAAGGACAGCACAGCCCTCTCTCCCAAAGCTGCACCAGGCAAGGTACAGCACCTGAGTGCTGCATCCATTGATGCCTCTCCCTGTCACAGCACCCTCACACAATGGGCAGCCCAGATCCAGATGGGAGGGTTATGGGATGCTTGCACTCTTTCACAGCAGTCAGTGTGGATAGGCTTTCTTGCACACATGTATGAGCTAGCTGTGTGCCGATGGCATTCTGGCCTGTTTCAGAAATAGCATGACCAGCAGGACTAGGGAAGTGATTCTGCGCTCAGCACCGGTGAGGCCACATCTCAAACACTGTGTCCAGTTCAGGGCTCCTCTGTTCAGGAAGGCCATTGAGGTGCTGGAGCAGGTCCAAGGAAGAACACTGAAGCTGGTGAAGGGTCTGGAGGACAAGTCTTATGAGGAGCAGCTGAGGGAGCTGGGGTAGTTCAGCCTGAAGAAAAGGAGGCTCAAGGGTAATCTTATCACTCTCTACAGCTACCTAATAAGAGGGTGTAGCCAGGTGGCAATCACTCTTCCAGGCAACCAGCGACAGGACGAGAGGACATAGAGTTAAGCTCTGCCAAGGGAGGTTTAGGTTAACATTAGGAAGAATTTCTTCACAGAAAGGGTGATTAGACATTGGATTGGAACGCCAGGGAGGAGATGGAGTCACTGTCCCTGAAAGTGTTTAAAGAAAGATTGGACGTGCCAGTTAGTGCCTTGTGGTTTAGCTGACAACGGGGTGATAGACGACAGACCGGACTAGATGATCTCAGAGGGACTCTACCTAATCGTTTCCGTGGGCAGACACAAATTCATACCCGGCCCGGCCCCCGCCCCGACCCCGCTCCGCCCCGCCCTACCGGCACTGCGGCGCCGGTGCCGGTCATGGCGGCGGCAGCGCGACTGTTCCGTGGGACCGCCTGTGGCCCGCTCGCCCTCGCCTTTACCCGGGCACTGGGCTCCGCGCCGCCAGGGCCGGCGAGCCAGGGGGCGCGGCGGGCCGCGCTGGCGGCCGCAGGGACGCTGGCCGGGCTGGGGCTGGCGCTGGGGCTGTGGCGGCGGCAAGCCGCGTTGGCGGCGGCCCAGGAGGACGAGGAGGAGAAGGAACTGCGGCAGCGGTTCATGGCGCCGCCGGTGAGCGGGCTGCGGGAGCTGCGGCGGCGGCGGCGGGAGCTGCGGACCCGCATGGAGCTGCTCATCATGGAGACGCAAGCGGAGATGTGTCGTGCCCTGGCCGACCTGGACCCCGGCGCCTCCTTCGCCGTTGACAGCTGGGAAAGGAAGGAAGGTACGTGGGAGCCGCGGGGGAGACCGCGGATACCGGCACCGCGGGTTTGGTCACCCCTCGGTGACCCTGACCTGGAGCCTGGCGTTGGTAGGCGGAGGCGGCATCAGCTGCGTGCTGCAGGATGGCGAGATCTTTGAGAAGGCGGGTGTGAACGTGTCCGTCGTGTCCGGGTTCCTGTCCGAGGAGGCAGCGCGGCAGATGCGGAGCAGGGGGAAGTCTCTCAAGGGCAAGGACGGTAAGGCGTCTATCGCGCAATTGGGATAGGGAACCTGGACGTGTTGACCTGAGTATTCCTGTTCAGGTACTCTGAAAGCAATCTGGCCTTTGAGCAGAACATGAGGAAGGCCAGACTGATTAAAGTTCAAAGGTTTTCATTTGTATCATAGTGATTTCTAATCAGTAAGCTTGACAGGTGGACTTTCATGTCCCTAGAAAGCCAGGTATGGGAGTGCTTCTCTGTCTTGCTGCTATGAGGAATGTATTGTAGGCACAGGTGGTCTCTCAATAATGAGGCTCTAGTGCAACAGTGAAACAGTGCAGGAATTATGTACCAAAAAGGTGGAGGGAGAAAACCAACAACACCTGAAGGCTAAAGGGGACTCAACACACCTTTGTGTAACAAAGGGTAATTGTGAGGACTGCGGGTGGTAGAAAGCCTTAGCAGTGCCTTATGTTTTAAGTGGTCTTCATCTAGTGAGTTCTCCAAAGTATTGTCACGTTTTAGAACAAATACCAAAGAAATTGCTGAGTTAGGCGCACAGAAGTGTATGGATAAGAAGTAACTTGTCCACCGATTAATAATGATGGTGACCCAACATTAGATGCTTTCCTGTTGTGGCCTGGAGCCTAAGGGAAAATAGTGATATTCCTTAAATGATAACAAATGAAGTTTATTGAAAAACTGAAGAGCTTTTCGTGTGCATCCTTTTATCCAGGGAAGCTGCCTTTTTGCGCCATGGGTGTGAGCTCTGTTATCCATCCAAAGAATCCTCATGTTCCAACCATGCACTTCAACTACAGATACTTTGAAATTGAAGAAGCAGATGGTAAGGATTATAGTCCAGTGAGGAATGTATGAAATGTCTGACTCTGCCTCAAGGAAGTGTGAATGCATGGCTGGGTAAGAGATCAAGAACCAGTGCGAGTTTGCTCCCGGGTATGTCAAGACTCACCAGCCCATCTTGTGAAACTGTTGTCCTGTAGTCAGGGTCAGTAGTCCAAAATGGTTTTCACTACATTGAAGTTTGTTTCATCTTTTCCTGAAGTCACTGATCATTGCACTACCTTGTAGTCAAATTTTTCACCACTGAAGTTTAGGGACATCGCTGAAAAATGATGTTGTTTTGTATCGTAAAAGTAGTTGTTAGTTTTTGGTGAACCACTAGCAGCCAAGTTGCTGTTCAGAAGTTTAAAAGAAAAATGTTGCTGCTCGCCTCTCCTATAGGAACTAAACAGTGGTGGTTTGGTGGTGGGACTGACCTCACTCCAACTTACCTGAATGAAGAGGATGCCATTCATTTTCACAAGACTCTGAAAGAGGCCTGTGACAAGCATGATCTAAAGCTGTATCCCAAGTACAAGAAATGGTACGTGGACGAAGGTGTGCTTGGGGGGGAAGCAGAAAGCAGCACTGGGTGTTGGCAGTTAAATGTACTCTAGGAACTGTAGGTTCTGATGCCTTTTGAAAAGTATCAGAAAGCCCTAATGAAAATCAGAAGTGTACTGGGACAAAATGTTGTCTAAAGAAATATCTTATTTACAGAATCCTGGATTTTTCAAGTCTGAGGGCTGACAACTAGGATCGTAAGTCTACAGCCCAAAGAAAAACGAAGCTGATACAATTCCTTTTAGCCTCTGGTGTTAAAATAGGATAAGACTTCTGCCCCATGAACTTTCACAAATTCTCTTTACAGTGAGCTCCTGGTAAATGTGTATGATTCAGTGTGAGCTCTTGGGCCATCACAGCAGTTTTGAAAATCCCATTTTTGTTTTTCTGCCTTCAGTCAGGCCTTCATAGCCAGGTAATTTCCAGGTATGTCAAGGACATTGTCCTTAATGTAGAAGCTTCATAATTTGATGAAGCTGTATTTTTTTTCTCTGGTGACACATTCACTGGGAGTTCAACAGCACATTTTCTAAGATGCAAACTTTTAATGTTCTTCTTGAGCTGAGAGATACAAGTGATGGGATCTTCCACTACTAAGTGGGAACTTGCTGTTCTGTGTCTGATAATCCTATCTGCCACAAGCTGTGTATGCAGGAAGGTGGGAGTACCCTTTTGTAAGCTACTAGGTCTTGTCTGAGGACAGGAGATTAGGTGGGTGTTGTAGTTTGGGTTGCAACCACTTAGTAGAGAGACATATTGTAGAGCCTTGAGATTACAATCTTACTGTCTGAGGATTTTTTGCACGGTAGTTTAGAGAATCAACCTTAATGGTCTGGTTCTTTGCTGCTTAAGTAGGTTTGCAATGCCAGCTGCAGGGGGTAGGAGACATTTTCCCACTCTGCTAAAGAAAAACATTATTACACTTACCACATTGTCTACCTGATCTAGATTTAAGATTTTTATCAGGCTTATTCTCTTTTATGTTTCTGACTTGGTGTTTTTCCCTAACTCTTCCTGCTATCATAAAATAGAAAATACTGATTATCCCAGTGAATAAAAAAATAGTGTTATCTGTTACATCTCTATGTCTCTCCTGTTATGGCCATGCCATATATAATGCTTGAGAACGATTGTGGATATATGGAAAACTGGTCCTGTATGGAAAACTGGTCCTAATAGAAGGCCAGGTTTTCTTGATGTTGATGGTTCCTGCTTCATACTTCATTTTGCTTTCTCCTCCATGTGAAGACTTGCATGCCCAAACAAGGAATTATAAGAAAGATGGAGTTAAGTTGTTCAAGTTACAGTAATTTCACAACTAAATACTCGCTGTAAATACAAAAGAGATAATTGCTTTTAGGAATAAGCTGTCCTTACTCATTTATAAACTTAAATACGAGTCATGAAAAGCCTCTGCTATAATGACTCAGTCTTTCAAGTTTTAACTATTAAAAAGCCTTTTTCCAAGAAAGGGTGCCATGACAGTTGCTTTCTTATCTGGTCCTGGGGCCTTAGGTTACTTTTGTTTTGATGAAGAAAATTCTTTTACTTGGATGGCAAAGACAATAAATTCTCTTCCAAGTCTGAGTTCATATGAAAGCTGTCCAAATAAGTTGAGAACTACATATAATGCTGGGAATGGAATCTATCAAGAGCCTTTAGTTTTGAAAATTTTGAAATCAGATGTCTCTGTTCGGAGTTGGTTGAGGATATGGATTGGATTAACCCACATGGACGCATCTGCCAGGGTGTTCAGCGACTTTGTGGTGATGTGTAGCTTTACAGAGACCATTTAATCAGAGCTTTTACTGCAAGTGACACAGGAGTGCTTTCCAGGTGATGCTGCACTGTCCTGCCTCTGGGCATCAGGGAAACAGTGGGGCACCCAGCCCTGCAGAAACTGACTTATGGGCAGTATTTCACTGGTTCTGTCCTGCAGCATGCAGCTCTTTGGAGTACTGTTCATGTCTTTGAATAATCTGGACCATATTAGTAATCATCTGACGCTGCTTCTAGGTGTGACGACTACTTCTATATCAAGCACCGTGGTGAGCGTAGAGGGATTGGAGGCATATTCTTTGATGATATGGACTCTCCCTCCAAGGAGGAAGTATTCCAGTTTGTAAAGAGTTGTGCCAAAGCTGTTGTGCCTTGTTACATTCCCATTGTGAAAAAGCACTGCCATGACTCCTTCACACCAGAGGAAAAGCTATGGCAACAGCTTCGGAGAGGACGGTGAGTACTGGAGGAATAAAAGTATACACAGGAGGTGGACTGGGCTGGCAAGAAAAAAATATGAGTTCTTCATGGTTACAGGTTGTGTAGGCCAAAAAAGCTCACCAAGAATTTCAGCATTTTTGTGCATAGAATTAATTCTGAAATCCAATGCTAGATTGCTAAACAGGGTGCAAAGAAGGCATTTCCCACTCTCCCATGTTGCAACACAAGCAACCCAAACAAAGCACCACCATTTCTTTTCAACTCCTTCAAAAAGCAAGAGAAGCTTCTGCTATGTAACAGGCCAAGGGGTGTGGGTGTGCTTCATGTCCTGAATCCTGCCCTCTCCTGCAGCCCAGAGGTAGTGTATATAGGGCTGCCCTGTCACATGAGGAGCTAAGGGTAAAAGAATGGTGGCTATTAAGTAGTGCAGGAAAACCCCAGAAAGTCAGGAAATAACTGTATTTGAGTACTTTCAGCTCCTTACATACATCTGATCCATCTGATCTTGGCACTGAAATTCCTGTAAAGGAATTGAGGATACCTGTAAAAGAATACAGAGGGTTGGATTTTTTTATTCTGGCATGGTCTAAGGTTACTGTAAAATACTTAGGAGGATGCTTAATGTCACCAACTGTTAATGCTGCAAAAGCTTAAGTATATTGGTCAATATAGTTGTACTCTCTTCTCCATGTCCTGTGACTGTTTGAGTGTATGGAGAATTGAAACTATGCTTTGTGCTTAACTAGAGTCTTTAGTTTCTTCCTGTTCTGCAGAGAAATGTGAGACTGGCATGGAAAGAGTGTAAGCATTCAAGTTCAGATCACCGGCCTGCAGCTGTTGGTCACTTAAGCAAGCATCTTTATTTTGGTGGGACTGTTCTTGGGAACATTGGGATGTCAGGATCCAGCCTGTGGATGGGATTTAGCGAACCTGCAAAGTTTAAAAGCCAGAATAGCTTTTCTAAGTTGCAGCCAGGACCAGCTCTTGAGGCCTGTCTATTTCCCTGGGTCTGTTTGCAGGTTATGGGGCTATGTAAAGCTTTCCATTTCTGCACATGGATAAGAGCTTTTCCCTTCCTGTATCTTTAAGTACAAACACCCTGTACTGGCTCTTGAGATAATCCTTGATGAATTGTCACAGCTCTTTTCCTATGCTGGGAGCAGAAAATGGTCTATTTCATCACTTACAAATCCCAGCCAGCACTCTGAAGGTATCTGACTTTGGCTGTTTCTAGATCTTCCCAGGGACCAGGAAATACTGTTCTGGCCTTGCTGCTTATGTGTCCTTCAGCATGGAGGACTGCACAGTAGAATTTTTTCTCTGGTTATTTTGAGTACCTTTAACGCCTCTCTTTATTACATCCCCACAAAGAGAAGAACCAAAGTAAATGTAGTGTCAAGCTTGCCAGCAGGGCTGAGGCCTGGGAGGAGTACAGTACAGCACAGGAGTCTGCAGACTGCTCTCCTTAGAACAGTTGCTCTGCTCTAGTCTCTTAGCTGAGGTCACTTCTCCCTGTGCTCGGTGGAGTGGCAAGGTCACACCTGCATTCCTATGCAGAGGATGCTGCAGAACAGTTGACGCCAACTCAGCAGAAAGACAGACTGGTTTTGTTTGACGTCTGCCATTTGAAGAAAGCACAACCAACTTCTGCTAATCAACTAGGGATTTTTCTGTTTCATCTCTTCATTCCTGTAGGTATGTAGAGTTCAACTTGGTTTATGACAGAGGTACAAAGTTTGGCCTCCTGACACCAGGATCAAGAATTGAAAGCATTCTTATGTCTCTGCCACTGACTGCAAGGTAAGGGTGTGGTTATGTGGAGTTGCAGCACTGTTCTTAGTAAAATACTTCATAGGATTAAATCAAAGGTCTCTTCTGGTCTCTAGTCTCTTAACAGTTATGAGTTCATGCCTGATACAAGAACTGGACAAGTACAGTTCTCTATTCTGCAAATGCAGCTGCTTCTCCGTTGTACTCATCTAGATGCCAGTAGTACGTGGCATAGAGATTTTCTGGCAAAAAAAATTATAGTTTTTTTGCTTAGTTCCTTTTGATCGATTTATTATTCTCACTCTGTGGATTTTTGTTTAGTAGCCCTTAGAAACCATGAGAGCCTCTGGCAGTCCTGCCAAATGTGGGGCAGGGAGCTGCACAGTTTAACTAACTGTGTTGTATGAGAAAGTACCTCTTTGTTTTCTACTTGAACCTGATGACTTAATCTGACTTCTCACTGAGTAACATGATTTTCTTCCTGTTCATTTTCTCCATAACAGTTTTTATTTTACAAGGCTTCTGGGGATTTTTCATTGTTTGTTTTCCACACTGACAGTTTGTTTTCCTGCTCTTTTTAGTTTTTTGTACAGTTGAAGTTTCATACTTTTACCACTTTTGCTAGGCTTAAGTTTTCTGTGCCCTTTCTGAACTGGGGATAAGGAACAGACAATGTAAGCTACATATCTGGATACAAGATGCAGCTGTGCTCCTGACTTATAGTGGCATAGCAATATTTTAATTCATTATTCTTTCCACAATCCTAATATTCTGTTTGTTGGTTTTGACTGCTGTTCAGCATTGAAATGGCTTTTTTTATAGAACTGTTACAATGCCAAAGTCTTTTCTGCGTAATAAAATTTAACTCAATCTGAGTGCAACTTTTTTCTGTGTCCATCACATCAATCAACAGTAAATTTCACCTGCCATTTTATTACTCAGTTGCTTGGCTAAATACTGTTTTTAACGGTCCTTTTAGGTTTTAACCCATCTTGCTTATGCTTGTCACACCAGCAAATTTGGCCATTTACTATTTATTCCTGTTGCTTTTGGGTATCCTATCATGAATTCCATAAAACTCACTAGTGAACCTCCCTCTGCTAGGAAGACTGCCTGCTGCCTTGTAATCGTGAAGGCAGTGCTGTTCTTACCATATATCTTTATCCCACTGACAACACCTGATGTGTCCCTGACCTGATGGTGTAGCATGTTCTAAGTTTTGACATAATTACGGTGATTGTCTGGGTTTGCTCTTTTTCATCAATGTAACTAGCTCACTTCACAGCATGAAGGGGTCATTCCTTGTGGGGCAGGAGGATGTACCCATCTCTCTGCGACTGCTGACGCTTTCCTTCTCTGTTGTGTCTCTTTCAATTGCTTTTTCAATGAAAAAAGGGATCTTTCACCACTTTTGTTCTTAAAACCAAGATTTAACAAAGACTCGTAGAGCTTCAGTCGAGAGTCTGGAAAAAGGTTGTGTCACTGTCAGAATTCCGTGGATTCCTGTTTTTGTTCATCTTCCTTGTGATAATAGTGTGTCACAAAAGACTGTTACAAGATTTTTGCAAATAAACCTGCATGCCTTATGGGACATAGGGTACTGCTCTTTCCTTTTTCCTTGTCCTTCCAGATTTTTCAAAAGTTGGTAAAAAGATGAAGCTAACATTTTTCCCATCTACCCTGGTGACATTATTGTTTGTTTTTACTGAACTTGTGATTTGTAACTGTATCTGTCATCTCAGCCAAGAGTATCAACTGTGTATGTAGCTTTGCATCCTTAGAAAAGGCAACTCCAGTCCAAACACTGCCTGGTGCAGAAGTGGCTGCCAGCTGGGCCATTTGGGTAAGTTTCCCTTCTCCTTGCAGGTGGGAGTACATGCACAACCCACCAGAGAGCTCGAAAGAAGCAGAAATTCTGGAGGTTCTGCGAAATCCCAAAGACTGGGTGCACTGACACGGATCATGAACAGGATTGATTGCTTCCACTGAGCCATTCTGAGAGAACAGGAATGCCTGCAAACCAGCCCATTCAAACTGCTGTTGCATGGTGTTTCAGTGCGTCTGTTGATACTCTTAACCTCGTGCCTTAATTATGCTGTAGACTTGTTAAAACTTGCAAGTGTGTGAACTCATTCTTTTAGATTGATGGGCTAACGTTGTTATCCCTTGTTGCTGTTGCCTTGTGAAGAACTGGTGAACACCTCACAGGGCTACTCCGCATGCTTTAGATGACTGCAAAATGGCAAACTACTGTGGTGTCTTCAGGGAAATGAAAGGATTATCTGTGCCTAAATAGCACTGCTTGCCTTTATAAAATGTTGGTATGCTTAAAAACACTTTTTAAAAGAATAAAGGGAATATTTGGTATTATATTAAACTGCGCTTTCAGGAAGCTGTGGAAAAGGTAGTACTTCGTCACATGTTTTTTGATGATATCTTGTTGATTGTAGAGGGGAGAAATGGTTTAAGATGTGCTGCAGCAGCATAACTTGGCTGATGTGGGTTGAGGTCTCAGTGTTACCTCATGAGAACGGAAGGATGGCTGTCCGTTTGAGAAAATCAGCACTGAGCATCTGTGCTGCAGATCACACAGCAGAACAATGCTGCTCTAACCAGTTCCATGGCCAGGGAGGTTGACGGTGGATCAGGACGTTCCTGCTTCTCCTAGCTTTGGACTGATTGTCTTCCTACCCAGCTTGAACTTCGCTGAGGAGCTGGAAGGGGAAAAGCAAGTGGGGGACAGGTTTTCTTCCCCCGCCCCTGATCGAAGGAAAAGGTATTTTTCTTCTCCCCGTCGGGGAATCGAACCCCGGTCTCCCGCGTGACAGGCGGGGATACTAACCACTATACTAACGAGGAACTCACTGCAATATCGTTGTCTCCCTGGCACCAGGCCATAGCACCTCACCTGCCGCGGGCTTCTGGCGTACGCGTGATGCCCGGCTTGGGCCCAGGGGCGGGGCAGGGTGGGGAGAGGCGGTGGCCCGCCTGGCACGCACCCCATGATCGCCCAAGTCCAGCTTCCTTTTGAGAGGTACCGCGTTCCTTTCCGTGTAATCCCTCCGCCCTTAAAACAAAATAAAGTCATCCTCTGCTTAGTCAGAGATCTCCTCATGTCCAAGGGGAAAATAGGTGTTGGCCCGTACGGGGATCGAACCCGCGACCTTGGCGTTATTAGCACCACGCTCTAACCAACTGAGCTAACCGGCCGTGTAGGTTGGAATTTTTGAGGAATAAAAACCGACGCACTCCTATAGACGTGCCGTGGGTGCAGCCACTGCCAAACACCGTTCTACAGCGATCGCTATTCCTAGACACCGCCTCGGCGAATTGTTTCATGGAGCCATGGTAGAGCAGCAAGGGCACCGACCGGGATGACGAGCATTCCTAAAAAATTGAGACTTTAACACCTTTCGTTTTTCTCTGCCCGCTCCCTCCTCCGGTGCGCGGGGGGCAATTACGGGCGGCACGGAGCAGCTCGGCGAGGCTGCACCCCGCACACGGACGCGCACCTCCCGGCGGAGCAGCAGCACCATCGCAACGAACCGCCACGCTTTGCAGCAACCATTCCCGACCCTTCCCTCTCTCCCTCCTTTTGGCCGCGCCGCGGACGGGAATGCGATGGAAAGAGTGATGGGTCCATTCCCTCTGTGAAGAGTCACTTGTGAAATCAAGGCATTGATTAGAAAAATGCAGAAAATATTTCAGAATTAAATACCTCTGAGTCAGTGAAAAAGCTGTAGAGGAAGAGGACATAATTAAATTCCCAGCCCTTCCCTTCACAAACCGTCAGTATGAGTGCTAAATTGAGCTCTTCTCCTTTGTTTCATTTGCTGTTAACACGACCTATCATTAAATACATCAATAAAAAACATACTGGGAAGGCAAATATAAGGTAATATCCACGTAGAGAAGCATATATTAAGGTATCATGACAATACAAGAGCTTCCTCAAATCCTGGGCAATATTTAACAGAGATGTTCCCTCACGCTGCAGAAAAATACCCCAAAGCAGTGACTAAAACAATGAACAATATGTCGTGTGAGGAGATGGTCACAGATCATGTGTAAGAAAATATGGAGTAAGGAAGGAAAAAGACAGGAGACATCTGATTGACAAAAGGGCAGAAAATTACAGACATACATGAAGAAGAAAGCAGAAAGCCCCACAGTAAGGGAGCTTTTTAGAATGAAGACTTTAAATTGAAAAGGCATCATTTACCAGTGATGTGCTGGGCCTTAAAAAATAAGTGGGCAGTCTACAAAAGAAAAAATTATTTGATTAGCTGTTGAACTGGAAGAATCTGCAAAAAGTCATATACCTAAAAACGCAACCCTGACGTGGTCTAAATTCAACAGATGCTGTTTTTCTTTCCTTAAGCAGCATTCAATCACTAGTACTGTGTGACTCCAAGACTGTAGGTTTTCCTTCATCAGAAACCACAGTCCTCAGAAGTTCTAGGAAATTTTAGGAAACAGCACTGAAGCAGTAGAATCACACCAGAGGCAAGATGAAGACTGCCTGTTGTAAGCAGAATATGGATTTTAAACAGTCTCAAGCTTTCTCAAAAACATACTTCTAATGGATTTTGTTAGAATTTCAAGCTCAAGAAGCATCATGACAAAGACAACAGTCAGAGAAGAGAGAAGCTGTACATTTTCTGCTCTTGTGAGTAGACCTCATCTCACTGTAAAATAATTTCAGAGCCACTGGGACAAGACCTTTTCCAGAGCAGATTGCTCAGTAAAGAAAGAACAACTGTGAATTTGTGTGCCAGGAGCCAGAAGATACAATGCAACTGCAGTGAAATGTGGTGTCTTTCTGCAAGAGAAGGGATTGCAGCCCTAACTCATATTATTACCAACATTGATCCTTTTCTATAAGGTTATCCCTAATTTATTGACCACTCATTCCTTTAAAATACTATTTTCTAAGAAAATTATTATATAAGTATTTCACTATTTTAAAAATGCAAGAAGCACAGTTTGTTTTGCTCCTAATTAGAGTTCAAAATACATTTCCAAATACATTTCCCAGTCTTTCAGGATAAGAAGAATGCCTAGGGAGAGGCTAACATTATTTTTTATTCCAAGAGTAAGAAATAAGTAATTGTCTTGTCAACTGTTGAATCCTGAATGCGCAGGTGAAAGATGGTGAATCTTTGATGACGGATGTTTGTCAAAATGCAATACTTAGAACTACATGTTTGAAATGCCTGTTTCCTTTTCCCTTCCCCAAGGAGTCAGATTTAATAAATTTAATACTTTCAACAACTATTCCAAGGAAACCACTTAAGACGAACAAGTCCAGGAATGAGGAAGTAAAGGATGACATTTACTTTCCCCCTTGTAATTATGGTACATTGCAGGTAACTGATCATGTTCATAAAACCAATTTTTGAACTTCAGTTTAGCCAAGAACTCTTCTACCATATAATGGTTTTCATTAGCCTTCTAATTAATTGTTTTTAATAAATCATAAGCAGTGTGTACTACTCATAAATATTGTGATTTTCCACTTTAACCAGCAAGCAGCTGGTTTTTAACAGACTGCTGTAGACTGCTATCATTAGAAAAGATTGGGAAATTCACTGAAACTTTTAAAGTTTTGCTAAACTAACCCTGATGAGCTTCAGTGATCAAAGCCTGGGGGACAGAAGTATTGATACACCTGGAATGCAGAATTTATAGCCTTCGAGGACATGTTGCAGGAACCAGAAGTTAAAGAAGACTAAGAAAGACGATCCAGCATGTGTGCTCGAAATGCCTTATCAGGGAAAAAGATAGTAAGAAGACTGA